>BMAW01110727.1:0-23555 GCA_019974015.1 Nephila pilipes | reverse complement strand
TCCAAAGTTTTCCTACACATTTTAGTAATACAAATCTTAAACACCAATATTTGAACTTCAAAACAAGCATGGAATTAGGTTCCAAATATTTTCATGCCATTAATCTGTCAGAGGTTTATTTATAGCACTTGTTTCCGCAAAGCTCTGGTACTTTTTTTATTAATGCGTTTACGAGAGGTGTATAACTATCTGTTATTTTATGATGTATATGTTAATTTTGAAAGTTTTTAGTTTTATTTAGTCATCAGATGTAACATGTAACGAACAAAATGTGTTAAAATTAAATAGTAGCTTTTTTCTTCCAAAATATTTGAAACTCAGTTTTACTCAAATTTTTTTCAGTTATTCTATGCACATACGATTGACATTCCACTAGAAGAATCTGTATTTTGGATGATTATCATTGTATTATATTATTTAAATTCTGCTAGTTGCATTAAAAAAGTGTTAAAGAAATATCCTCGATAAAAATATTTTATTACTGTATTATTTTTGCATGGAGAAAGTTTTTCAGAACCTATAATATTTTTTTACTTGAAGCAGTTGTTATTCCGGACACGTTGCGAATTGGGACACCACAAACTTTAGAATTCCGTTTTGTTCGCGGTTGATGGGAACGATCATCAGACTGATCATCCTTCTCTCACTATCTTTTATCGACATTCGATCCTTTATCTCATCTCATCACTGCGCACAAGGAGAAAGGAGACGTACCGATTTTGAAAACATTTTTCTAAAACGGACATGTCTGCGGGATACCAATTTCCAAATCGCTCTATTTACAGTAGAATTTGAGAAGTTTGGGGTAGATGTTTGACGATTGTCTCTGTGTCTATAAATAACATATTTATTCCAAATGATAAATTTAACAAGAAAACAAATAAAGATTAAAGTGGAATTTAAAAACTTTCATGACAATTATAATTGAAAAGTAAAACCTCAAACACCGTAGAATATTTATTTGTGATTCGATTTTAATTATTGTTATCGTGACCGAAGGCAACGTATACCTTCTACGTAATATTTTTGTTTTCTTTTTTCCCAGGGGGTACATGTGTTCTGAGAATTGAAGATGGCTTATAGATAGAAAAGACGTTGAAATATGGAACATACGACTTTGAAACTTTTAATTCAATATAAAAATTAAAAAACAAATTAAGGGACATCAATTTCTTTCACACGATGAGGTGAAAGCTTCTACTAAGACCAGTGTTGACCGGAGTGACTAGAATTTCAGGACACTTAGTGAGAGACACAGTTTATGCTGCAATAGCCACATTTGGCTCAACTGCGCCAAACATTTGTTTAAATTGCGATATATGGAGATAACAGGAAGAAGAAGGTAAACACTGGTTGACAGGAAGGTGAATCGAAAATAAAGAAAAACCGGGGAGTTTAGAGGTCGCATAAGGGCACGAAAAATTTTGAAAATCAAGTAAAAAATAAAATAAATTACAGTCATCGAACGACTGCCTTTCATTCAAGTCTCATCGCCCACAAATATAATATTTTTATAACCCAGTTACGTACAAAGTGTAACACGAATTCTAAATTTTGACCATTGTATTATAATTAAAACATTGCAATACTCTCGTCCAATACTTCTAATTTGACTAGATGAGCTCCTTTTTAAAGCAGAGGATTGTCAAGAATTCTCTCCTGCAGTGCATCATTTTATTCTTCCGTTATATCATTATGTGATATTACGGCTTTCACATCCAGAAAATGTCCATCCTACTAAACATCTGGTTCTTCAGGAGTAAATATAAATGTATTTATTTTGAGACTAGTAAATGCAATGAATTTATTTTAACAATAAATAACACAAAGGTATAAATCCATTACAGTACAAATTCATTGCCCATAATAGAAAGCAGTAGTCAAAATACTTTTCGGAAGAAAGGTCACATTAGGGTAAAAGATATACTCGAGGAAAATAGCATATTTTAGATTTTAAAATTTCACAGATGCGCTGTGCCAGCGTAAACGCAACCTTAAGTTCAATTGAGCGTAGCATTGTATTGAATGTCTCAGCCACTAAGATATATGTTACATTGTATGGCGTATCAATTACAGAAATTAAATACTGAATTTAAAACTCTTTCTTTTTTGTGACATTTATGTTTTAAAATTATTTGTAAAGCTTACGTTTTTTGTGTGCCTGATAATGATAATTTGATTATTTTATTGAACTATAAAAGTATTTTTTTTTTATTCAAAAAGTGTTTTTTCCCTTTCAGTTGAAGATGGACATAGGTTTTCAGATATATTTGCATTTTGGTACCATTTTAAAAACTATATTCATAAATATAAAAAAATACTTTATATTTCATGTTTGCTCAAAAATAATGAAACCATTCTTTTAATGATATTACTGTACATTTTCTTTCGGAAAATTATAGAACAATGTAATTTTGGAAATTTTAGTTTTTATTTTTCATATATAAAATTATTTCTTAAAATTTAGTATTACTTAGAGAAAAAGGATTTTTATTTTACTGTATACATAAGAACCCTTTATAGAAGCATATAAAAAATTCATAACCATATTGTGTAATAGTTTTCGTTATAATAGTACAAATATATCACAAAAATCATATCCGCTTCAACTAAGATGAAAAAAAAGCCTTTTTGACAAAACAATTACTTTTATAGTTCTGTAGAATGGTTAAAATACTATTAACAGATATACAAAAATATCTAAACTCTACTAGTAATATATGAAAAGATATATATCAATAAAATGAGAAGCTTTGGATATGGTACTCCACAATTTTTCACGCGTCCTGGTATCCTTAAGAGAAAACGCAGGAAATTAAACTATAACTCAAAAGTCAATTGTAAGTGAGAAATATTTAAAATATACTTACTTTCTCGAATGCACTTATATTTATTTACTAAACATATTCATTCAGAAGGAAATTCTAAATTTAATTTTGCGAACAAAAATAATTGAGCAGCAAACTGTGCATCATATGAAACTAATAAAAACCTATTCTTCCCCTATCTGATCACTATATTTTCTATCTCTGATTTTTCCCTGTATGAATACTGATTTAAACTAGGAGAGAATGTATTTAGCCCAAGATCGCATTTAGTGTGATTAACGTACGTAGGTCCTGACAAGGGAAAGAATATGAACGCAATAAAGTTCACAAAAAAAAAATTGGGTGATCTTTTATTGGGGAGGGGGCAGCCACAAAAGAATACCTAAAGTTACCCGCAAAAGATTGCTCTAAATATTTTACTTTTGTCATGATTCAACTAGCTATGTCGCGACATTTGGCGAATAAATTTGTTGTCAAGGTTACCTGTTCAGTATTTCTGCCAGGCGTATGCTCACCATAACAGAAAAAAAACTATTTTTCCAGCCACAATAGTCATTCTTCAGGGAAGATAAGCTCTGAAATTTGTGTACAGTAATATTATAATCATTCCGTGCTTTCCTTGCGTTTTATTGTTGATTACCTATTTCAGGATTTGCAACGTCGCGAAAAACATGCCTTAATTTTAGATGTATCCTAATTGTATTAAAAGCTAGTGAAGCTAAAATGTATAATGTTACAATATGAAGCTATCCCAGTTAATGTTGGATACTCAAATTTAATTATAATGCCTTGTATTCGAAAGTAGATTAATATTAACTACAATGAATTTTCAGAAGCTTTGAGTGGTGCTGCCAAAACGAAAAATTTTTTTTCCCATTTTTCATAGTAGCAATAATGAGTGAGTGAATGAATAAAAGTAGAAATTTATGGCGCAAAATATAAATATGGCTATGTTGCAACAAACAATATATATCTGTAATCTAGACATCATAAGGGGAAAAAATGGTAAAATATAAATTTTGATTGACAAGAAGAATTACTGAATTTAGAGAATTATTGCTAGGGTACATAGGGTAGCACGTCATCCGTGTTTATCAAAGATAGTAAATCTTAAGGAAAGAAAAAAAAGAAACTCTAGATAATAGGTACCTCTTGGTCATGATGCAATTACATACCTAAAGATGATAAGCATCTAAGAGATGGTGACGTGAGACGAGAACAGACCTATGTTGATTTATTATTTCTTTCTTAAAAATAGAGATAGAAAGGAAACAGAGAAACTTGTAAATATAATCATTGAATAGGATACACAGAATTTCGTTATACTTAAATTATACTTGATTCTCTTTTATAATTTACCTGAAAATATACAAATGTTTTCACGAACCTGTTTTATGGTGCATTTCTGTTTGTCAAGCAAACTGTGTTTGCTTCTTTCTCCTTGTTTAGTCACCTTACTGAAGTTCTGTCACAAATGGATAGCAGCATTTTTAGAATAAAATTAAAATACAATGTTCAGGTTAGCGACTTCGGCACTTTTTGGTGACTTTTAAAATATGTCGTTAAACCTTTATCAAACAAAACAAAACAAATAATCAAATTTGTAATGAACTCTATAGTTTAATTTAACTAACACTTTCTTGTAAGTAATTAGTAAAATTTCAATATTTTACAGGAATGGACGAAACTACAACATTCTTTATATTGAAAGGACTTTAATATCGTTTCATTAATCCACATTCCTCACCTGTTGTAACAAACATTCTTTTTATTTGTTTGACATTCTCATTATTGCAAAAATAAACAAGTATCTTTAACTTTCATTTAAAATATCTATAATAGGAGATAAAATGAAATACAAAAAATATCGTAACAAAGAAATATTTATGGACAATGGAATGGTTACCTTATTGAAGTTACAGTATCAATTAACAATGATTCTTTTGTAGTTAGAAAGTAACAATATACTACTCAATATAATGTACATCTATCTGATAAATGACGCCAAAACAAATGTGACACTGATCTATAGGTTAGTTTTGATTGCTACTGCATCGAGATGTCTTCGTCGTTGTGTGTTGAATTTACACCGTGGACGAGACTTGGGTCCTTCATTATGCACGGAACACAAACAACATTTAAAAGAATGGATTCCTTCCGTTGAACTTACTCCATATTAAAGGCCAAAACGGTCGGCAAAGTGATGATAACGATTGTTTGGGATGCGAAGGGCGACCTATACTATAACGGGTTCTTTCGCGTATTTAACTTCAATTAACAATTAGAGCTTTCATATGACGTTAATTATTGATTATGATTATGGATTCTTTCATATGATTTTGGAATAGCATTTTGTTAATGAGCCGCGACTTTTGTTAATCGAATTAAAATGCTTAGGTGAAGTGCATAGTTTTGATAAGATGCTGCATATTTATGAAACTGTAGTAATTGTAAGGGTTCATGGTGAGAGTGAGAGAGAGATCAAAAGTCCTTAACGACACAATAAAACTCGTGCCTACAGTGATAAAAGTAAAGGGATATAGGATTAAGGATCTGAATATTAAGAATCTGTACACCGTCAGTGAGTTGAAACCTATTTGAAAGTACTACTACTAACTCGAACCCGATCGGTCAAGAACTGTTAAGTGAATAGATATATTATCAATTTTTAGATGCGAACGTGGTCAGGGACTTTATCCACAAAAATAATGAATTTTATAATAAATGTTGAATATTCATAATTTTGTATAACATAATGTGGTTGCCTCCTTTGTCTGACATTCTAATAAACTAATTATTAATTAGAGTTTAATTTAGTTTAGTTAAGTTTATATTAAGTTACACTAGAAGCAACACGAGGGTTATAGATGACTGACCTCGTAATTTTGAGCCACGACCAAGTGACGAGGACGGCACATGAGCTGGCATCTCCCTCTCCTAACTTCCACACCACGCCAACGGGAGGACTTTGGGCCCCACAGATTTAATATACATTAGCCCCGGCTACACGGTGGGTCTTTGGTAGCCAAGGATCAAAACTGCGACTGAACAAAAACCGCCAGTCTCAAATCCGAAACCATGACCACTAGGCTATTCAGCCACAACTATTAATTAGAGACAGTTGAGATATTGACAATTGATTGAGCTATTAAATGTAAGAAATAATCCCGGTGCGTTATATAACTCATGGACTTCTTAGAAAAAGGAAAAACTGATTGTGGATACTATAACAGTTAGTCACGATACTCCATTTCCTATTTCTAACACTAGTACTTTTTGAACGGCCCTTACATACTATCAGTCCATCTGTTATAGTATCAAAGTAACAATATATATTTATATTGTTATGCTTATTGTAATCAAATACCTATATCTATTAGCAACGGTTTGTTTATCGCGACAAAGTAACTATCTATTAACAATGGATCGTTTATTGTAACTATGTAACATCAGTCAACAATGAAATATTTATCTTAATAAAGTAACAATATGTTTTGATAATGGAACGTTTATTCTAACAAATTATGCTGCTCATTACAAGCTGAAGCTACCTATATGTATTAACAATAGAACATTTATCCTAAATGAAATTCAATCAGAAGTATTTGTGGTCAACGGAATTTTGATCCAATATGTTTTGACAAATTTGACGAAATTTATTTTTTCTGAACACGTTTTGGATAAAACATGGAGGACAAAACTTATTTTTACCGAATAAGTTCTGATAGATTTGCCTAGAAAACAATGTGCTGTTGAAAAGCAATTTCGTAATTTGAACTATTTGGAATTTTTAGGATATGAACTCGCTATTGACTCAGCCATATAAGGAATGAGTGAATAAACGTTGGGACTTGAGGCGCAGAAACCAGATATGGCTATGCTACAACAAACGAGGTGAAACAATAAAAAATTACTAAATCAAAATTAAATCACCGCATTGTAAAAAGAAGGCTCCCTGACTGAAAACTTATCAACAGGAGTTAAAAATAGTTTTTTTTAGGTTAAAAATAAGTATCAAACTGCAAAGAGATTTAAACGAAATGTAATACCTAATAACGATTACTTCCGTTTATTGTTCTCAGTTTTCTTCGAGAGTTAAGAGCCATAAATCTCGTCCACAGAACACGACATAAGGGATGTACTAGTATTAGGTATGAGATATTATGGAAAGTGCATTTGATTTTACGTTTATTTTTCGGTTTTAAATTTCAGATCCATGGCAGTATATATAATGCGAAATGACAGCGGGGTACATTTGGTTTGAGGAAGAAGAGAAAAAATTCTGAGTGGATGAGGATAATGTGGATACTATTCAGTAACAATCACTGCGAAAAACGGGTATGCAAAATCGAGTAGAAAGTGCTCACTTTTGAATACTTCACATACTCAAAATGGCTCCGATCCCAACGTATTCAAATTTGAGATTCGCACATACTCATTTTTAGTAACAAGCACATACTCAGAATGGCAACCTCACGTACTCACTTTTGAGTACGTCACATTCTCAAAATAGTTCCTATCCCAACATACTCATATTTGAGTCTCGCACATACTCATTTTTGTACGTACTCAAAATGGAAACTTCACATACTCATTTTTGAATATAATCTTGTATCAATTATGAGTGTAGAATAGAAAAATGAGTGTCATGTATTTATTTGTGAATCTGTTACTGCATCAAATATGAGAATCAAACAATCCAGTGAGTATGTTTTGAATTTATTTTCCGATACTGTTGTTGTATCGAAAATGAATTTTAAACAGAAAAATATATATCAGTTAAAATTTTCAGGGAAATAAATAAGCGCTCCTTTATTTGCAAGTATCATTTTCTTCATCTTATATATTATTTTACACTTTATGAAGTTTTTGTAACAAAACTTCCGATTCAAAATTCGGTTGAATCGAAGTTGGAGGGGGCCTGGCGAACTGTAACTTTCTTTTGGCGATAAATCGCTAATGTGGTTACCATGCAGGTTTGTTTATGGTAACCCTATAAAATCTGTAAAAGAGGATTCGACGCCATCTTCTCTCGCTTCTCATTTGAAATACCCGCCTTGGTGTCATTCTGGTACTTCATTTGCCTTCCAGGCACGACGCAATCTTTTTTTCTCTTTCGGAAGCTCCGAGTTTGAAACACCCGCTTTGGCGTCATCTCAAAAAAATCGCCAAGGGGATCCATCAAAGTTCGATTTTACCGAAAATAATTTTAATGCAAATTAAAGTAAGAAGTCACTAAGCTACGATTACGATGTAATATGAATACAGACAAAAAAACACCTGCAAAGCACAAATAACTACTCACAGAAAATCATTTTCAAATCATAAATCAGAAAATCATGATCAATAACATTTCAACAACATTTTTATATCTTATTTAAAAGAATCTTTCTGTAGTTGTGAGCGAGTCACTGGGAAAAAAAATGTAAACAAACACAGACGCGAAAATGAGTATGCGTACATACTCATTTTAATATTCCTGTATTATACCGCGTGTAGCGTGGTAAATACGAAATATAGTTCGAAATATTAAAGCAAACCATATTTGTTTTTGAAACCCACTTTGTAAAATACGTAGTCAGTATATAAAAGGAACTTTTATAGTCCTTATATCTGTAATAATTTTTTGAGAATGCTGATTTCCCATTTTTTTTTTTGGTTTTGAATACTTGTAATGTTCACATTCGATAAAGGTATACGCTCAAATCTGATACAAACATACTCATTTCAAAATGAGTACGTCTAGGTATTCATTTTTGAGTATTTCTTTTTTCTCCGTGAAGGAACTAAGTTAGTAGTTTTAAACCACATTTACAAGGAACTATGTAGAACTGAGGATTACTGCATTACCGTAAGTCTCGGCCTTTTGGAAATTTCATTAAAATAATTATATGGAATTTTATTCTTGCTGGAATTAAGAAACAGAATTTTGCATATCCCAAATGAAGCGTCTAAGCAGATAAATGTTATGTTGCTATCAATTGAGAATAGTTTCTGTATCAGCGACTCATGTGCCACTGGGTCAAATAAAATATTAAAATGTTGATATCCTTGACTCATTATCCTGGAGTTGAGCTGCCAGGAAGGATGCAATTCAGAGACAGAGTGTGCACGGAACGTATGGTAGGATAAAAAGTGAGCTTCGTTAATTAACTACTAATCCTATATAAAATTATTGTTGTTGCTATTGATAATTAACCATATCCATTGTCTAATAAGCAAAATTCATAACATTCTGAATTTCGCATGTGAAACAATTTTCATCCCTTTATTTAATATAAATATTATGTTTAAGCCCTTTTTATATTAACCCTAGATAACTTTACATGCGATTCCTGCTAACCCTTTTAATTTTGGATGTTACCTTTGCGCTCCCACTTTCTGTCACAATACCTCCTTTAGATAAATGAGTTATCCAAAAGCTGTTCACTTTTGAGGTTTGCTGTATAACACGGCTCGAGAAAAATAAATATTTAAGGTATTTTGAATACGGAAAAGACAACTGAAGAAACAGCTAAAAGTGGGGCAAACAAACTCAGAATTTGAACTCCCTTTCCGTCTAGAATAAAGTACGTATACTAGTAGTGCAACAAAACTAGCTACTTAGGGAGAGCGCCCTTTTAACATCTGTGCCAAAACTGCAAACGTTAATTTTTACAACTTTTCTTACTTTTTAATTAAAATATTCCAATGCTTCTCTTGAGTTATATTATGATTTGAAATAAGTAAAAGAATATACGTGCTTTTAATTTTGTTGAGAGTCGAAAGATTAGATTTAGTTACAAAGTGACACTGCAATCGTCGGCAATATCTTTATTTTGACAATTGGAAAGGAAATTCTTGAGCAGTTTTGAAGAATTCATTTTACCTCAAACAAATTGAATATATATTATCTTCATTGTAGCCTTTAAAAATAAAGGAAAGTGTGGGACTGATTTTTTTTACACGCAGGTGAAGCATAAAAAGACGAAAAGCCGTTTCCAACTGAGAATTTTCCGGGCGTATGAAAGAATCGAATGTTATAACTCCAGTAATCCAAAGTCGTTTGAAACAACGCTCCGGGATATTTGAAAGGTTTGATAAAAAGCTAATTTTGTGTGTGCCTTTTCTTCTGCTCCGCTGACTCCAGAAACGATTTTTGGCTATGTTTCTTTCTTGCACTTTGGTGGAGTCTCATTGATCATTCTTTGCGAACTCATTTTCAAACTCGTCATAGCATTTTGAAAAGTCATCGGGAAAAAAATAGAAGGTAGAATAGAAGGAGAAAATAGAAGAAAGAAAAATGTTTCGCTCGATTACGAGAACAGTTGTCTTTGTAAGTTGAAATCTTAGCTCTTAATTAAATAATTTACTCATGCAATGAAACAGATTCTACGTTTATATGCTGTTTTATTGCATTCTGTTTGAATATTCGAAGGAAGTCGTTTGAGCTTAATTATTTGGAGGGACTTTGTGCTGCCTACTTTCAGATCCGCTGACATATGCTTTATGCTTCTCCCCCAGACATCTTTTTACTCTTACTATTGTTTGTTGAGACTTGTGTGAGGAGGGTACTACTAATACTACCAATACAGATGTATGTTGGGGAGAAAACATTCTTAATATTTCATTGAAGGTTCAGAAAAAAATAAGTGAATGAAAAAAGTAATTCATTTAATTAGTATATAGTTATGTACAGAAAACTGCGAATTATATATTTCATGACACCTGCACAATTTAGTCAATCGAGACGTCTATGTCATGGGAAAAGGAGCTTCTTTTATATGCCAAATTTAAATAATTCTCATATTTTAAAAAATAAAAACAATGGAAAATCTATTTTAATATTATTTATGTAACTGCTGATGTAAGAAAATCACATTTATGTACATAAATAATTACATAAGATAAATTTATATTTCTTAGCTGAATTTTCAATAATATGTCCTGTGCTTAACTTCAGGTATTCTTGCATAATATTTACAACTTTACGAAATTGCATAGAGTGTTTGCTTGTAAATATAATATTTTACAAAATAAACGTAATTATAGTTTTTAAATATTCAATTTAATAAAACAAAATGTTTTGAATTTTTTTATTCAAATTTCCTTTAATTTCCATGCAAATAGTGTGCAATACATAGAATTTTAGAGTTTATTAGAAAAAAACACTTAGGTTCACTATATAGGAACTAAAGTAATTTCATAGTGTGGAATAATATCAATTCTATAAATAAAGATTTTACGGAAGGTGTACCTTAATCTTAGGGAAAAACATTATCAGAAAAACGCATAGTTTTCTCTTTGGAGTGGCACATGTGTTTACATTTTTAAAATTAAATTTTCTAGTGTTCTTTTTATCAGATTCCCATCAATAATACTCATGTGGAATAAGCGAAACGTCTTTTACTTTAAAAGCAAAATAAAAGCAATGAAAATTTAGATGTATTTTTGTATTTTGGTTACCTTAAAAGTTTCTGACGATAGGCTGGCTAAAATGAAATGCAAATCTTTAATGTAATAAAATCTGTAAAGCTATTCTCTTCCAATGTTCAGTAACACAAACAAAACTCGAAATATTTTTCATAGAGAAGATTCATTGTTAACAATATAAAAAGTGTTTATATGTTTATTCGCCTTTTAATATTTTTCTTAAGTTTTAATATGCATCGTTAAAATTAGAATTTTTTTTTCAAATAAAACCTAGACTTGGTAGGAAAATAGCGATTCCATTGCATTAAATTTTATTTTTAAGCCCGATTTTAAAAATGTTTGTTATACCTGAAAGTTACAATCTCACTTTTTGTAATTCATTTTTTTTATTCCTTTCTCTTTCTAAGTGTGGTTTGGTGTTCCTATGTGTGGTTTGATGTTCCTATGTTTCCTAGGTTTTTGTGAGAACCATGGAAGCTTTTGCCACATGGACAGGAGATTCGCTAACAATTTAACCTTTTCTGAAAGAAAGCAGAACAGCTCAAGGAATATCTTTTTTTGCTCTGACAAAGAGGCGAATAGTGCTACTGAAACCAGGTGTCGACAACAACTACCCGGAATCCTTCTCCGACTGCTTTACTAGAGTTGCTTTTCTTTGATTCAATGTTTATTAAAATCGCAATGAAAAACAACACGAGGTGTTTTGATGACAGTTCTTGTAGTTTTAAGCCTTTGTCAAGTGGCGAGGACCAATTACGTTTGAGCTGGAGAGGACCACACTTCTAAGCCACGCCAACGGGAGGATTTGGAGCCTCGAGGGATTTAACATGCATGAGCTTCTTCACACGGCAGACATTTAGTGGCATCAGGACTAATTTATAATTCGACGCAAACAAGTTCTCTCCTCGAGTACCTTGATCACGCTTTGCCCGAGTAGTCATAGGATGGCAGAGGTAAGTGAAAGGAGCCGAGAACTGCGTCAAAATATGAATAGTGCCTTTTTTTAGTGGACACAAGTAACTTTTGCATACAACAAGAATTGAAATATTCGGGTAACGATATATATTTAAATTAAATACAGAAATTTCAAGTACCATTCAACATATATATATATATATATATATATATATATATAATACATATATATATATGGGAAATAAAATTGTTCAACACATTGTTAATGTGTTGAATGGTACTTGAAATTTCTGTATATATATATATATATATATATATATATATATATAAGTGTGTGTGTCTGTGTAACAACGTTTAAGTAATGAAAGAATGCGAGTCGAGTCCAAGTTCAACTGTTGTTTTTATTTGCTATTCTTTGAGAGAGGGGGGGGGTTATAGCTTTACGGCTGTGGATACAATTCCTCAGTTTGATGAATGCAGAATAATATGAGATTGTTATACATTTGTGAAAACGTGGCGCAGAATCGTCCTACTGAGCCGAAGCTAAACAAAGAGGAAAACGTCATACAACACATGGACAGCATTAGAGATTCTAGGGAATTCTAACAAAAGACAGGGAGTCTAGTAAGGATTATTTTGGCAGATTTACGATCGTGAGAAAGCGGATTAAACAAATTTTATGAACACATGATCTAATAAATAACATAAAGGATATTTTGGAATTGGATCAGGAAATAGAAATGAACTTTTTACTTTGAATTAGGGAATATGATAGAATAGAAAATTAAATCATTATTAAGAGAAATTATTACATGAAAGTCATGAAAGTTAAGTCATTACACACACACACATATATATATAATATGGCTGCTCCCTCTTTGAGCGCCTTTCTACATGCCACTGAGAGGACTTCGAAACTCCATAGATTTAACGTGCATCAACTCCGCTACATCAAAACACAAAACGTGTGGTTAAAAATAGGTGTTATGCAGTCCGAATGCAAACATTCTCCTATTCTCCATCTTAAGAATTTAATACGATAACTTCCAATTGGGTTGATTCTAGTTTCATTACTCCAAATAACATTTTCTAATTGCTCTACTGTCTAGTCAACATCTGTTTCATTTCAGTAAAAAAAGTTTTCAATTTTCTCATGAGAGATCATTTTTCTTATAGAATTCTGGCATTACATACCAATACCACTATCAGCATCGAAGATATCTTGCACTCAATTTTACATTGCATTCTAGCATTTTATCTCGTATACTCCAAGATTATTTTTTTCTATTATTTAGATGCAATCTCTTACTTTTCCTATTATCACTTGAAGTTGTACATTTTTTTTCTTTACCAATTCGGGTTTGTATGATTTAGAGTTTCTTTGCATCTTTACAAAAGCTTTTGAAGGCCACCTTTAGTTATATGAGTATTTTTGTCAATTACTCTTTTAATTTATTCATAACCGGGGCTTTGCTCATTTAACTGCTATCTTGCATCACCTTTTAGGTGATCCGTCGATTGTTTGCTGATTTATTTAACTTTATTTTCTTTTATAACCACTAAATTTTACAAAACACTTTTAGAAATTCATTTATTTAGAGAACATAAAGAAAATTGACCAACTTAATAGAAAGTGCTTAATACAGAGAAAGAGTTCTGTGATATGCTTCGCTTATTACCAAGAGAATATGACTCCTGAATGGCTCTCTAAACACCTGTACCTAATGACTACATTCAAATGAAGGAAACGCACCTGCGCAAGCCGTACATCCCTACTTCTAATATTTCGTTTGAAAGTTTGTTAGAATAAAGATAATTAAAGAGTGTTATCTCTAGAGTTTTATTTAAAGTATCTTTCTATTTGTGAATAATTTTATTGTATACAATCAAATTATTTCATGCCCAATCCCAAAAATACAATCATGAGCCATCAAATCTCAAAAGTACATTTTTCTAACGGGTCCACAATTTTGACATCTAGTATAGCTATATAATGAGATGAATCAGCCGTGGTTAATGGTATTCAAAACTCTAAGACGCATAAACGTCCTAGAAAAATTACAGCAACATAAGTCCTCTACAGTCCGCTCATGCACTTACAGTCCCTTCATGTAAATTACTTTTATATATATTTATTTTTACACATTGTTCTTAAGTTTACCTAGTAACAATAAATTATTCCATAATAATCTCAAAAGTCGAGATTCCTTATATAACTCTAGAAAAGGTAATATGAGCAGAAATATTTCGACTTAAATTAACTCTTTGAGAAATATATGTGAAACCCAGAGAAAAGTGATTCTGAAAGTCTCCAAATATCATTGGGCTTTCCAAAAGACAGAAGAGTACGCGGAAACGGCTTATTGAGCGAAAACTTTTGTGAAAGTTTTGGATTCTGAGTGGAAAAGATATATTTCATCTCTCTTTCATGTGACCTCGACATCGACGCTGAGGGATTACAAAAATGTCACCGTTTTCAGAAGATTCATTCATCATGCTGGATATGAGATAAGAAAAGGAATACACTTCCGGATTGAAATCAGTAGATCTTATAAAAAACGCATTTTTTTTTTATTTCTGGGCGCTCCTGTAAAAGTGTGCTCGAGTGTTTCGTAAAGGGAAGCTTAAAGATGCTGGTAAAAAATATTTTGATATATATTTAAATAACAATATCATGCTTATATTCTTCTACTTGTACAAATATCCAAATTAATAGGAAATGTAATTAACTTATTGTTAACGATTCTGTTTCTTAATGCAAAATTTAACAAGTAACATTAAAATGTGCACAAATATAAAGCAGACTTTATATATATATATATGGCATTTTTTATAACGTTGCTATATCAACCATGATACACTATTTATATTTTAATTCAAAGCTTAGCAAATTACTGCCCATCGTATATCTTAATTCAACCTGTGGGTTAATATTGTTTTTACATGCGCAAATCATTTAAAGCAATTTTTTTCAGATCTTGTTGCGAGTGCAAAAGATATTGCTATATCCCGCCATCTGTTTGACTGTGCAATCTAGGAACTTCCATCAGAGCTTCAATTGGCAGCTATTGATCAGCAAAATGATGATATGCTAAAATGTATCTTTCAAAAAATGGATCTATAACTTAATACTATAAATACATTTCGGAGCATAAATATTTTCAATTAATATACTATAACAAGGTATTTAGATCTGTATTTTAAGAATACTTATCAGGATAAAAGGACACTTTCGAAAACGAAATATGTTAAATCACAATGCAGATTAATGTTAAGAGATATAACCAATGGAAAATAACTGCTGTTATAGGAAATGCTATTTTTGAACATCGTTATGTTGAAATGTAATGTAAGAAAAAAGCTACATTAATCGCATGTGCAAAATTTTAGTTTTGTAATACAAACTACGAGACTCCAACACTCGAATAAATCATCACCGTTAAAATTGGTAATAATTTCATTTTTCTTGTATCATATAAGTACATATAGATATTACGTAAAATAAATAATTATAAAATGTATTTTAAATTAAATCATCGTCCGAGAATATACTTGGATAAATTATGTGCTTTGTATGATCCTTTATAGAATGCTATGTTTTTAATAATTATTTCTGACCTTAATCCAGAAATAAATCACTGAATTTTGCTTCGTATTTTACACGTAGAAAAACTCAATCCAGGGTTCTTGAAATGCTGTCGTAAGTCTTGTTTTGAACAGGACTATCCAGTTGTTAGGTAATTTTTATCGGTATCCTCATGGACAATATAGAGCGGTTTTATTGACGTCACACTAGACGCAACACGAGGGCTATTGGCAAATATATAAAAATATACCATTTTCAGAAAGAGAAAATTCTACTGTTACAATTCAAAGGAAGAAATGATGGATAGTCTATTTAATCTCACACATACACTTAGAAGCAACATGAGAGCTTCGGCTAAATGACGAGGATGATACTTGAACTGGAATCTCCTTCTCCAAACCTAAGCACCACGCCAACGGAAGGATTAGTAGCCTCGACGGATTTGGTGCGCATCAGTCCCAATAAACGGGGGATCTTTAATGGAATCAGGACTTCAACCCACTATTTGACGGAAACGAAAAAGCCTCCCACAAGCTTGCAACCATCACCACCCCCACGACCACACGAATTCAACAATAGTCACATGCTTTGAAAAACGCTTTGAAACGCTCTTTAAACTTAAAAGGTAGCATCATCCAAAAATTAAGTTTCATATATAATAGAATAAATTCCTTATGATTAAAAATACAGTATAAAATGTTCATATAATTAAGATAAATTTTTAATTAAATTAAAATGATAGACTTTATTTATCATGTGTATTTCATATGCATATACAGCTAATGCATTTTAAACTTGTTTTAATAAGATCTTGCTTTTAATAAACCTTAATTGAGAAAAATGACCTTTTAAACACGTTGAATGAAATAAGAAATCATCAAATCATTACTCAACGCTTGTGAGTTATACATTTAAAATCTTTCAATGCAGCCGTTAATAATGTCTGATCTAATTTTCCGACACGAAAAGTGCTGATACAGCAACCTCTAGCGAAGTCAGATTTTCAGTTGCAGATACTCCTCTTCGATTAATTAAATTAGCTAATCAGAGAGAATTCTAAATATATCATGCCACTTGCACACCTCAACCGAATGAAAAGTATCCATTCATGTTATAAAATTGATTCCACTAAACGCATTGCTGTAGTTTTGGAAAACTCAGTTTCTGAAACACATTCTTTAATCTATGAATGAAATTTAAATGTTTCTCACAAATGGAATATTTCAAACCTCAAAGTGATCCTCAGTCCCATACATTTAAGAAATTTTGTACAATTAAGAGACTCTTAATTTTATGCATGATAAATAATTCAAATAATTTCTCATGTATTTATAAAGTTCCTTTAATATTTGAAATTAAATATATTAATATTTAATTAATATGTTCAACAATATGCGCATATATATATACACTCATGGACAAAAAATTAGCCCACCAAGAAGGAGTCGTCAAAATGAAACGAAATTTTACATACGAAATGATTACTTTGATATAAATAAATGATTAGAAAATCAAAGAAAAATGATCATTTATTTCAGAGAAAAAGGTAAAAGAACGGAGGGTTTAATACCCTGTTGAACCCCCTGTAGCGCGAATGCACGATGCGATACGATCGGGCATTGAGGCATACAAGTTCTGTATGATGTCTACTGACATTTCGTTCCATATTTCATGTAACCTTGCCTCTAGTTCGTTCAAACTCGTGGGATGCCCAATTCGCCGTCCCAAATGATCCAAGATATGCTCGATTGGAGACAAATCTGGGGATCGGGCAGGCCAAGGAAGGGTAGTAACAGTGCGGAGACAGTCTTGTGATACCTTTGCAGTGTGAGACCGAGCATTGTCTTGTTGAAAAATGATAAAGGAAACCAGTTGCTGTGGGAATTGACAAAAACAGTTTTGCTGCTTATATTGTTCATAACAAATGTTGGATAAGCATATAAAGTGGTAAGCCATTGATATTTAAGGGGACTTAGTACCTTACGAAATCAAAAGTAGAACATTTTGACAAACTTTTTTCGATTCTTCATAAAACAACAATTTCTGCTCATTTCAGTATAAAACTTTGCCAGTTTGTGTAATAAAGTGCATAGTTTAAGATATTGGGTCAAGTTTTGCTATTAAATTAACACATTTTCTTATACAACATGAAATATGCGTACAAAAATTTGAAAAATAAATTAGCTTACCTTACGTTACCCACAAGATAACTTTTGAAAGATGCACAGAAGAACCATAATTCTTTTACCAAATTAAAGCTAAATAATGACCTTATTCTGTAAACCTCAAATTTTAAATTTACCTTACATTAAAAAAAATTGAAAAATTAAATAAGTTATCAAGTTTGTATTTAGTAACTTTTTTTTTCATGTTTCATATTATAAAATAAAATCTAATCATCCTATTAACAAAATTGAGGTTCACAGAATAAGGATTTAAAAGTACAACACTCATGTAAAATTTTAAAGCTCTGCATGCAAAAGATTTTTTTTTTAATCCTGTGGGAAAGTGTGAAAATAGCAAACTAAGAAAAAGAGGTTTATTTACATTGCATTACATAGAAAAAGACACTTTAGACATTTACATTTTTTGTTGCACAGGGCGTAATAATTGTCGGATTTTGACGCGGTATGTTTTAAAATGCTTCTAACATTCAGTACTATTTTTTAAAATCATATTTGAAAAATCGAATTTTTGAAGGTGCAAAGGTACTAAGTCCCCTTAAGCTTGCTAGTTGGTTTTGATAGTTGTAAGTATCGCATTATTTCAATTTTATTAGTTTTAAGTACTATGATGTGCTGTCACATCAGATGTTTGTATGTGTATTTTTATAAGATTGTAATTTTTCTCTGTGCAAGGAAAACAATGCAACATTAAATGTGTTTATTTTTCAATTTCATCATTAAAGAAGGTTTTAACATTTAAACTGGCGTCTTCATTCAGAAAGATATATACAGTAAAACAACTTAATGAGAAAAAAGCATTTTATATGAAATGAGAAGTTTTAAGAAACTGAAACAAAACTCGAAGTGGACAGTACGGATTCATAGAATTTGAGTGCTCTAGTGCTCTATTGTTGAGCAAAACATAATATTTCTGAAGAAATACTGCACTTTTCACTGACTTGTAAACTAAAACGGATACTGATGTACAGTTAAATTGAAAGAAAAAACGTAGAATAAATAATCCAAATTATCTATGCAATATTCCGATTTTCAATATTAAAAGTATATTCAAGTTTTCAAGTACATCGTAAATGCGTATGAATGGGTTTCCCAGTGTTAATACCAACGACGGTCCAGAGCGCTTTTAACACATGCGAACGTTTAAGACACCGCGCCCCCTCCGCGACTGATTTAGCAAAATCCAAATAGTTTCATTTTATTTTCTTTTTTGTTTGAATCCGAATATACATACACATTTGACTGATATAATGGAATAAACATGCATTTCGCTTCGATAATCGAAACACAATGCAATTTCGTGAGTGATTGATACATTAATATTTCGATGGAGATGTCTTCGCCACTTTTGGAGATTACTTTTCATCCTCGGTGGACAGGTGTTTGACCTTGAGCGATGGCGGCTATTCGAACCTAGTTCTGTTGGTTTGGACAAAACACGTTTGGTCGTTTTTGTTGAGTCCCTAGAAAATTATTAAGCTACAAAGGCGTTTTAATTTCTTTCGTACTTGTTAAAAAGAGCTTACGCATACTCCCCTTCCAGTATCATCGTGACGATACGATGAGGCACTTTCTGAACGATGTCTTAGAGAAGGTTATTTTTACAGCATTTTTTCTACAATTAATATGAATATACATTGCCTCGCTGTTGTATTGAAGATTGTTTTTTTTTTTATATTTTTTTTTTATAGTTTCTAAAGACTTCATCGCTATCTCCTCTTAAGATGACGTGTCCAATTTTCTCTACCCATAAATAAGATTGAGTAAGCTGTTCAAAACATAAAATGGGTGGGAGTCCATTAAATATTAAATACATTTTTTTACTCTAGATAGGAAGCCAAGTTTTTCGTCAATAATATGTAAAATTTTATGAATCTTTGGAACAGAATATATTTTTTTATAAACATTCTTGACAAAATAGTATTTGTGACTTCAAATTATCCACTTACGCTTAAGTGACATTAATAATACAGTCACACTTGAATAATTAGAAATCTGAAGCTGTTATAAGATGCACTAGCATGCTCCGACTTCAAATGAACTCTGCTCAGCAATTGCTAATAATACAGAAGAATTTAATACTGAAGCAATAACCTTTATTTATTGCATTAATATAATTTTACGTACAGGTAAAACATCAGCTCTGTTTGAACACCATCACATGTGTGTAGAACAAAATCAACAATAAACATGCTTAAACATTTGTAAAATGTAATTGCCAAGCAACAATCAAAGCCATCACACAAAGTATAGTGTGGGATTTGATGAGTCCAGCCCACGGCTACAAAGAAATCTGGTTAGCTGCTCTTAAGGGGCGATGAATCCACAAGTTATAATGGTCTTCTAACCATCCAGGCTGAATCCGAAAGGACCTGGCTACCGTTGGAGAGAAGGAAAGCAGGATAAATCTGTGAGGAGATTAAGGATCGGATAGACGTTAGAGAGAGAGATGCTCGCTGGCCGAAGTTTCATACCCCAAAAGAGGGAAACATCTATCTTTGTTCTCTTTTGCTTGTTCTGGATACTATAATGAATAGGAACATTACAAATATGCACACAAAACATTCTCAGCTTGCATAATTGGGCATGAGGAAATAGGGATTTAACCTGTTGCCTCATGGAAAGAGAGAATGTTACAAAAAGTTTAAGGAAGGTCACCGAAAGCCGATGGGATCAGCAAAGAAATTTGTATTACCCAAAACTTCGATTTACGATATTTGTTTTAAAGATAAGAGGTAATTTTTTTAAAAAAAATAGCTCCAAGATAAAAAGATTTAACTCCTATTTTATTTTACGAAAATCATGTATATTTCAGTATACAATTTTACATTTTTACAATGAAACTTAATAGATTTCAATCTATTTTAAGAATTCCTTATTTTTACTTGTACGTTTGGATACGATGCTTGAATCAATGCAAATTATTCCTGTATATCAAGAGATGAATGAACTTAAAAAAGCGACGGGTGTCTCCTATCCTTACAAGCATCGCTAAAAAAAAATAGAGCACACCAGCTGGAGTGTCTCATAAACTATTTCTACCCTAATGATGTAAGAAGAATAGCTTGAAAAATTCGTATTGACCAAAATAAAATTTCAATTATTCGCAATTTTTTCCATCGTTTCAATGCAGAATTCCAGGAACTGGACAAAAAATTGAACTATACAAAACTACAATAGTTTGACAGTATATTCGACGATATATAAATTAATACATTCTTGAATAGATAGCAGAATTCCTAACAATATCTAGAAAAAGATATAGATGGAAAGAAGAATAAAAAGAAAGCAAAAAAGTTGACGAAGCAACATATTATATACATTTACACTTTATATATCTTATTTAACACTATCAAACATGTTTTTAATGATTCTTATAAATATATATCATTATATTCATCCTAAATATTCTAAGGAAAATAAATTACAAAATGACATGAAGGCGATGCATTGTTAAAATTTTTTTGGGTTTTACAAGTTTAGATTCGTATTAGATTATAATATGTATCAATAATTCTATTCATATTCATAGAAATGTTAGATTTACAATATCGGAATACGATTAGTAATTTTTTTCAAAATTCAGGTACAATATATCGGCTAGCTAATGATAAATTGAAAAATGGATATTACATTTATCCTTCGAAAACTAAAAGAAACGTTTTATCTCGGTCTAATATAAAATAAATCCATGCAGCCGTATTTAATAATTAATACTGAAAAAGTTTAATTTTTCGCACTTTTCTCTCGAAGTTTTATAATTAAAAGGTCTGAAAATTTCGTATTAAAGAAGAAAATATATGATAGAATGTTGTCAAAAACGTTGATGCAAAATAATTGTCAACTTGTATATATTTATTGAGAAACTAAAATATTTTTTTTTTCATTATTCATTGAGTGAATTTGCATATAAATTGTTACGAAAGCAATTTTAATAACCAAGCACCAGAGTAATAGTAGTGAAATACAGCCCTTGAGCCATGTATAACTACGAGCAATACGTTGATTAAATTCAATAGCAAATAAAAGAGTTGTATTCTAGAGACAGATTTAAAAGAATTTTTAAAAAAATGTAAGAAATAATTAAATCAAAAATTTAACAAGTGAGAAAACGAAAAGCTTAATTAATAATTACATAAGTGTAAAGTTTATGAGCTAATTTTCTAATACATAATATAAGAGAATTTTTCTTACCTAAAGCTTGTTGAAAGGTTATAACATATGAAATCTGTTAATTATGTGATAACACAGTGTTACTAAATAGATTAATCGGGAATAGATTTTAGTAGATGCAAGCGTAATCGTAAAATACTCGATGATTATCACATCGATATTTGATTATTTTATACTTTAAAATAACACTTATTACTACGCATTTACCAGTTTATCGTTTAAGAGATTTTATGATGCATTATAAATATTCGAAGTCCATTGAATATTTAAACAAAAAAAAATAGCTTCACAGTGAAATTGCTTTATTAAATTAATATAATTTTTACCTTCTTTTCACGTAATCCACTCTATCTCGTCTTTCTTCCTCCTCTCTATATGCTCTATATCTCCTGCCTTCTTCCTCTCTCTTCTCTCTGTATATATCTCTCCTCCTCTCCTCTCTATATGCTCTTCTCTCTCTGTCTCTTCTTTGCTCTTCTATCACTCTCTTTCTCCTCTTCTCTCTTTCTTCTATGCTCTGCTGCTCTTTCTTTCTCCTCATCCCGTCAGCGAAGAATTTGTATACGAAGCCAGCTTCGTACTTTTTTTTTTATTTACCTCTTCATTGTCGGTAAATTTGATGCCATGCATCAAATCAAACATATAAAATGCGAAGAGGCAAGATGAGACCTGTAAAGAGGATTAGGTAAGAGCTCCCAATTCTCTTTGCTAATAGTTTCAAACGTCAACTGTGCTATATGAATTCTAGCGTTGTCTTGCAAATGAAGAAGGCCTTTCCTCTGCCATTCCCGATATTTCCTCATGAAAGCCGACTTGACTTATTTCTCAATTATGTCTGAGTAGTATGTGCTTCAATTAGTTCGTTGGCACTTCAAATTATTATTGAAAATAGACCATGGGCACTCCGACAGATAATTAATAGGACTTTACCAGCCGATTATTCTGCCTGAAATTTCTAATGCTCTGGTAATTAAGGCTGTTTACACTACATGTTTTGACGCCGGCTCAAAATGATGCTTCCAAGTTTCATTAATGGTTAACACTCTGTCCAACAATACGCCTCCTTCGCTGTTGAAAGAATTTTTGAGGTGGTGAGAAAGAGAAATCTATCAGCTTTATAATGAACAGTAAGTCTTTGGAACCCGTCTAGCTCTACAGTAGCTCAGTTTGCTTCAAGTGACATAATGAGTTATACCAAAACTTATTCGAAATTTTTCAGCAATTTGCTTAAGTTGTTGGTGTTCTATGATAAATGAAATGATACTAGATTCTAAAGCCGAGATCGATATTGTTACGAACGCCCGATGTGGTGCTCTTGGATGACGCTTTAGCTACCACTTTTCATCTTTTCTACCCCGAGTAATACCGCGCGTTGTTCGTGCTGCTACTGGCATATTGTTTGTACGTTTCCAATAATTCAGATTAGACTCTCTATTTATAAACACACACACACACACA
>BMAW01110720.1:66580-84538 GCA_019974015.1 Nephila pilipes | reverse complement strand
ACACACACACACACACACACACATATATATATATATATATATATATACAAAGAGAGCGAGGATAATTAGTGTTTGTTGTCGAATTAAGTATTTTGTGCAAGTTAATACATTTCATAAAACTGCTTATTTGAATTGAATTATTTGTTTCAAACGTTTCTAGAAATTACGATATGCTGTATTTTAAAATACAAGAACACAAACGGCAAAATTTAACATCACATCCCCACCCCTCGCATTAGGTCCCTTTAAGTATATAAGACACCTATTCGATAACATGTATTCAAAGACACTTTAATGCAAATGAAAGAGTCTCTATTATAAGAACGCCGTGTAGCCGGGGTTGATGCACGTTAAATCGGTCGGGGCCCAAAGCCCTCCCCTTTGCGTGATGTGGTAGTTATGGGAGGGGGTGCCAGCACAGGTAACACTCTCGTCACTTGGCCGAGGTGAAACTTACGAAATCCATCACCAATAGCCCTTGTGTTGCTTCTAGTGCGACGTCAACAGAAACTAAACTAAACTATGTTGAAAGAAATTTTTAGTATTAATAAATTAACCTTACAGATTAATATAAACTCATGTGATATCAACTCATGTAAAAAATAATTATTATTTTTCTAAAGCTTAAGATATTATCTGCTAAACGTGCTGCCCTGATGGATTCACTTTTTCTGGCTAGATGCTGGAATCGAGATCCCGAGTCTTCCTAGTGATATTCTTCTTCCTCATGAGGTTTACTGTCTGTGGTAAACATGAGCGACACATCTAGGTATTACCGTAGCGATCCGTCCCTATTTTAGACCTTCCTTTTTGTCACTTACTTCTTACTTTTTTCTAATCTTGTAACGTCTAGAACTCAGTTACAAAATTGTCACATTTTGCTTTTCCGTCGTTATCATTCAATCGTCACTGTCACTGTTCTCTAAAAATCACGGGACTATGGTGAAAATAGAATGTGGGCGTAACCAAGGACCTTTCTAGAAAGCAGCTTGCCTCCAAAATGTCACATTTGCGTAGCAATTATAAGTACCATAAAAAATTTATTTTGAAAATATTGTTTTTTAGTATTTGAATTAACTACAATAAATTAGTGTAAATAGTTCTTTCTTGATGTTCTTTCATTTAAAGTAATCTATGTAAAACCATACCTGTAAAAAGAACATTAGTCACTCATATTTAACGCTTCCTTCCTTGCATATGTATCGCCTTAAACCTTTTCATTACTCTTCAATTACTTTCTTGTCATAATAATACAAAATGCATGACTGTTATTGTTTATGAATATTTCACTTAGAAGCAACACGAGTGCTATTCGCGATGCACCTCGTAATTTTGAGTCTGGGTCAAGTGACAAGGAAAACACCCGAACTGGTACATCACTCTCCAAAATTGAACACCACGCAAACGGGACTGACACTTCTTACAGGTTTCACTTGCATCAGCTCCTTTACACGGAGGGTCATTAGTGGCGTCAGGACTCGAGCACATGACGCTATGGAAACAGCGCCGGACGCGAGTTGCCACCATAGTGTCTAGGCTATAACGGCCACTTGGGCAGATGAAAACAAATTTTGCGGCCAACAAAACCTGATTTTAGGAGTCTAAAAAATGAGTAATTTTTTTAAGTTCCCCTACTCTATTGCCACACGTTACAGTCAACGGGATGACCTTGCGTTCCAGCGGCGAGAAATGGAAGTTAGAAGAGGGATTATTAAATTGATGTGTATACCTAGAATCGTATTAGTACTAAATCATGAAACTACAAGATTATCAAGTAATTTCATAGTTTGATTCGTTCTAACCAAACTAAATTATAAAAGTAAATATGTAAAATAATTCGTTTTGAAAAAAATTACTCAACTCATTGCATTATTAAATTATCTAACGAATAGAGCACTTGATTTAAAAGGTCTCGAATGTGCTTCAGATACTCAGGGCCGCGGAAGCCAAGTGATGATAATTGCGGCTGGCGGTTTTCCTCGAGTCGGGGATTCGAGGTTTGAAGCAAATAAAGAGCTGCGTGTAGCTGGGGCTGTTGCACGTTACATCTGTCGGGGTCTAAAATCCTCCCGTTGGAGTGAAGTGGAAGTTAGGAGGGTCTGCCATCTCAGGTGTCCACCTCGTCATTTAATCGAGGTACAAAATTACAATGTCAGTTGCCAAAGCCCTTGTATTGCTTCTAAAGAGACGTGAATAAAACCATACATCCAGAAACTCTATGGGAAACATACAATAGTGATGTGATACGTCAGGCATTGTTCTTTGTGAGATCTAAGTACCTGTCGCTATTAAACATTTAAATATCGAGGTGGATTGAAAGCCATAAGATGTAGTGAAATAACAGCAAAGATATTTAGTAAGCAAACACGGAATTCAGGAGTTTTGTCATTCTATAATTCAATTTCAGTCTAAATGAAATTCTGTTCAAGTATTATCATATGAAATGAACCAATGGATTTCCTTCTGGAAAAATAAAAAAAATTGACATATTATATTATCTCGTCTTTTTTTTCGTACTGGGGTGACGCGAGCTAGGGATAAAGGTGAAAAATAACACTACTCGAGGTTATTCCCACAAGGAGACAGAAATATAAAAGTTGCACTGGAAAAAATTTGAATATATAAACAGTTCTAAAAACAAAGTAATTAAATAATCATAAAAAAAATTGGAATAAACAGGTTCCATTGGGGACTACGCTATAAATAACAGAAATTGAATGAATTTCATCTCGAAAAAAATGTACCCCTTATATATAAAAGGGAAGTCAATGCTCTTATGAAATTCAATTCAAGAACATAAAAATAGATCTTTGTCCATTGGAACAGAATGATCACAAATTATTCTAGTGATAATTCTGCTATATCCTGAGTGGAATGGCTTATTCAGAAATTATTCAAGTAAATGCTCAGCCTAATTCGTGTGTCATATGGGTTTCAATAATAAAATTTGGTTTTTATAAAATGTATAATCTTATTCAAATATTAAATAAAGGCGGCTTTGTAAATCGGGCTTTTGGATTGCGACACCAGTTTGAGATTTAAAACTTTTGTACTAATTGCTGAGTACTTTTATTAAGCCAATCAAAAAATATTTCAATGTAAAATGTTTTTCGATTCCTTAAATCATTTTCCTCAATGTATGTTGTATTTTTTCTTATTATTATGCCAATTTCAATTTTAAACCGTTTTTACATAAAGACAAAACTGTAATGTAAATGTGTATTTGGTATACAAAAAAATTATATTTTCCGAAGATATAAAGTTAACAAATTGAGTTCTGATTAGAACACTTGAGTTGTTAAACGCCAGAACATTCCAAAAGTTTGAAAAACATATTCTGAGGTTTGATTGGTTTAATTAACGTCGCACTAGAAGCAATATGGTGTAGATTGGGGAAGGACCTTGTAATTTTGAACCTCGTTCATGACGAGGATGACGTCTGAACAGGCACATCCTTCCTTACTTCCACTCCACACCAAGTCTTAATGTCCGCAAAGATAAAACCAACCACTTAAAGAAATTCCATGTCTGCGAGCATGACTACCGAGGTTCCGAGGCTGCAGGATATATCTACAATAAAACACACAATAAGTTAAAAAAAATTAACTTTCCTTTTTTCTACATGTTTTTTCGCTATCACAATGACTCATGTGTCTTTTAATGAAATCCTTTAGGAAATATTCAATTCCTTACTGTATTAGTAATTTTCCTACTTCCTTCAAATTTTATTATTACATTCTACAAACTTAACAATATTTAATTGTTAAAGTAAAATTCTCATGTGGATAAAATTGGGTTATTTACATAAAATTAATGTTATGATATAGCCAAGCCACACACATTAAATTAAATTTTAAAAACAATGCTAATGATATATATTATGTTAAGTTTAATTGAACTGAATATTGTGTCAGTGTATACACGGTGGCCAAGAAAGGGATGTATCAATTATAGTTCGTTTTACATAGTTTCAGTTTGACAGATTTGAACAGAGTATACTTATACTGCTGGATGCGACTGATTAGCGTTATTTTGCGCTAATTGCCCTTCATTATTGAACCCGCATATATCTTCATATGCAAACATCAATATTCCTGTGAAAGTGATTGAACACTAAGACAAGTAACAATATTTTAGGTAAGAAACATTTGATGATTTATCATTTATTTCAACATTATGGATGAGAAAAGTAATGAATGTCCCTTGAATCAAATGGTATATTCCTCAAAGAAACGGTTAGAGAAGAATTTAGCAATTCATTGCAAAGAAAAACATTTTACTTGCAATAAATGCAAATTGTCCTTAACTTCGATGTTTAATATAAAACAACATTTGTGTATTCGAACACGGAAAATAGCATACACTTGCGAAATTTGCTGCAAATCATTTCCTCAGAAGTTCAAATTAAATAGACATTTACTCATTCATTCAAATGAGAGATCTTATTCGTGTTCTGTTTGCAAAAAAGTTTTTTATCAACGCTGTGATTTAAATATTCATCTACGTGTTCACACAAAAGAAAAACCCTATGTTTGTGACATTTGCCAGAAAGGTTTTTCTACTAAAGGTGGTTTGAATACACATTACCGTATTCATACAAAAGAAAAGCCTTATGTTTGTGAAGTGTGTAATTGCGCTTTCCGTTCAAGTAGTGCTTTGAGATGTCATTTACGTATTCATACCAAAGAAAGACCGTATGTTTGTGAAATTTGTAATAAGGCATTTTCTCAAAAGGGTACATTAAATTATCACTTACTTCTTCATACAAATGAAAGGCCGTACAATTGCGAGTTCTGCATGAAAAATTTCACTCATAAGAGTAATTTAAAAACACATTTGCGCATCCATACTAAGGAAAAAGTTTATTTTTGTGAAGTTTGCAATTATGCTTGTAGTAACAAGAGTGCGCTTAGAAGTCATTTATTTATTCATACCAAAGAAAAACCTTACGTTTGTGATTTCTGCAAGAAATCATTCCCTCGAAGTGGTAGTTTAAAAAGACATTCCTGTATCTGTACTGAGGAGATACCATCATGATTTTGATATGATGTCATTCTCTCAAGGCTGTCCTTGAAAAGTCAATTATTCATCAAAAGGAATTAACATTTTTTCACCTGTTCAACAAATGATTTTTTTTGGATCCCGGATATTTGATGTTAACGTATGCGATATTAAAGGAATTAATTTAAAATTTTAATTACTTAACACAAAAATCTTTTTCCAATTGATTTATATCCTTCCTCTTTTGGGAACGATTTATACTTTAAAATATTACACAAATTTATATAACTTTTAGGTTTCAAACGTTATTATCATTGTGCGATTTTGTTATTACATTACCGATTGTGAGATTACAGCTACATTTCAGCGATATATTCAAATTATTTTTAGGGAGTATTTATGGAAAAATTCTACAAATTTCATGAAATATGTTAGAAGAAAATTGTGCTGTGATGATGCAATGAATTTGGCGAATTTGAATGAAATATTTAGACGAATACTGATATTATTAAGAAGGAAAATATCAAACTAATTCAGATGAAATAGGATTCATTTCATTTTATAGTCATTCTACGTTAATTTGGAAGAAATATTATGGATCGTAGTGATGAATTGTTTTCTTTAAAATTTCTTACGAAAAACTAATCTTTTATGTTAGACTCGATAAATTAGTAATTTACATTTATTTTTGAAATGTTTCATTAAATTATAAACAATTTGCATTGTAGAACACTAAATAAAAATTTACTTGCTTTAAGACCTTAGGTGTGGAGTGTTTTTTATGGAAATCATAAGATGTTTTTAGTGTTGAGGAGTATCTAGAAATTTTTCTACTTTTATCTAAGTATTTTGTATATAAGTTGAGCTTTTTTAATTGTGCTTTGCAATTTTTAATTTATGGAAGTGATATAGTGAGATATTTGATTTAATTATTACTAAGTATATAAAATAACTTATCTTAATATAAACAGCTGTGAATTTTGTAAGAAATATTTTTAAATTCAGACTAGATACGTAATTGGGAGTTAAATATAGGTAATTTTTAACAACTTACAATTAAGCATTTTCAAATGCAGTTAAATATTTCAATAAAAATAAAATTACTAATGTAATTAATTAAATATTTCGAATAAGTTTTTAAGCCCTTTTTTTTAAAATTATAATTTTTTTAAAATCAAACTAAATTTTGATAAAAATCTACCAGATTTGTTTCAATACATTCTAAGCAAACCGCAGCATCACTAAACTAGTGATGTTGCGATTTGAAAACAGTACCATTTTGATACATAAGAAATATATACTACTGAACTCAAACATAACTTTAGAATTATTCCAATCCTCATAGGTTAAAAGAAAAAGTAGAAATATTTGCTTCATATTTGAGTACACGATAGTATTTTTTATGTAATTAATGCGTGAAGGGTTTTTTGAACAAAATGTACATACTTTGAATTTTTCAAGAAATGAAATATTATTAATTAAAAATTTTTCAAAATTAATAAATATGGATAGCTTTAAATACTTTTATTAAACAACACTTTGTGATTTTCTTATTCCTATGATCTTACGCGTTTGTGGTGGTTGAGTGCTCTTCAGCAACAATAAATAGCTTTGTTTCCATCGAGTCTTGTGTCTAAGTCCTAATGCAACGATAGACCAGTGGTCATTGTCGCCTGCTGAAGTCCAGCGGTTCTTCCAGAATCGTTAATTCTGTTAAAATTAAAACTCCGTCTTTGTAGCGGTGAAAAAGCACGTTGAAGTTTTCGTGACGTCAAGTCTTTCCGGGGTGCTTAAGAATGGTGGCGGAGGTATCAACTCATGTATTGTCCTTATCCTTTTATCAAGGTTAAAATTCATCTTTTACATTGCCATGTACCCAAGTTTTGATTTTAATAACGACGTTAAAATCAAACATTCGATCAGGTTCCTGAAATTATAATATTTTTATATGTGAATGAATTTAAGCATTGAATAACTAGACAATTTCTTTATTAACTTTTAGATGTAGTTTTTAGCATTTATTAAAAAGGTACTTTTATCATTTAACCCCAAAATGACTTACAGAACAAATATTTTAATAATGATGAAATGGTTACGAATTCATGTGGTTTAATAATTAATGCATCTTAAAAAAATTAATACTCCTCTTTGTCTAAATTTTTGATTCTGGTGCGTTGATATTAAAAAGCGCATATCGCATCCTGTTCACTGTATCGTTGAGGAAAGATTTCATTCTTCAATATATTAGTAGTTAAAATAATGACTATATTTTTTCATTACTACATTTTATTAGCTAAACGAAAACTACTTTTTTAAAACAAATTTCTCATATTGATTAAATATAGTTATCTTCTTTAAATTAATATTGTTGCTTGATCCAAGTACCATGGACGCGGTAGTCTAGTGATCATTAGAGCGGATTGAAGTCGGTTTTCGTCCAGTGGTGGAATCGAGTCTTGAAGCCCCTAATTATCCACTTTGTCGTACAGTCTGAAGAACATTAAATCTGACGAGGGTCAAATTCTTCTGGTTCATGTGATGTGGAAAATAGAGTTAGGTACCAGCTCTGGTGTTGACCTAGTTACTTGACCAAGACTTAATATTTTAAAAGTCCGTCAGCTTTTGCCCTCGAGCTGCTTCTAGTGAGAAGTTAATGAAGATAACCAATTATTTCATTTTGAAAATAATTTCATTGAACATTTCACGTTAGTTCGCGAACTGCTCGGATAGAAATTGTGTACGCCCCTTTAAGAAAATTACGTTTCTTAAAAGCTTTAAACGTAAGAAATATATGACTTAAACAATAACTAAAATTAGTATTTAAGAGCATTTGGGATGTAGTGATTCATTCGAGAGGTACCATTAAAATTTATGTTTATTTAGTTGCATATATTAAAAACTCTACTGTATTTGCAATAATTTAGGATAACACCAACGTCTAAAGAGTTCCTTTTTCCGAGACAGAAATTTAATACTTATTGTGGACCAGGCGTTAAAAAAATTTAAGTTTTTTGGTTCAAGTTTGAGAAAAGATTTTCTTAGATTTTCATTAAATTTGATAAGCACTTTTACGCTAAACCTACCATTAGACTCAAGAATAGGAAATTCCGTTTTCTATATTTTGATACAGTATACAAATTCAACTCTAACTAAAAATGCACAATGAGTTCAATATACTTATATTACGGTGTAGAATTTTCATATAGAAAAAAGATACATTGGTTGTTGGTTGGTTAAATTAACATCTCACAAGGAGCAACACGAGAGCTGCAGGCAACGGATCTCCTAATTTTAAAATTCGTTCAATTAATGGGGAAGGTACCCAAAATGGCACCTTTCTCTGTAAACTTCCACACTACTGCCTCGTGAATATTTTGGCCAGGACAGATTTTACATCCATTGGCTTTGGCCACACTATAGATCTTTAGTGACATCTCGATGCTCTAACCCACGACTCAATGAAATGAGTCGGCCTTGAGACCTCGACCATAACCACTAGGCTACCGCGGCCACAAAAATATACATCAAGATATGAATAAATCACTCGAATTCTTGTCCAATAAAACAAAATGAAATAATTTAATACATGAAACTTAAAGATGAAAAAATTTATATCTTTTTTGAGAAACTTTTATTAATAATCTGATTCATACAGTTTTACTTTTAGCATAATTTTGATTTTGATATTATGATTTTTATGAGAATCCTTAAAATTTAGGTTTGACTGTAGAAGGCCTTTACTTCATGGTCGAGAATTCAAATCTTGCTTTCTTTTCATCCAGTCATGTGCTCAAACCTGATGCAACTAAATTCCCATCGGGCTAACAGGACTACTACACGTGAAATCTGGTCGAGGTAGCAAGTTGCTATGATGTGGAAATTTGAAGAGGTGAGTTTTAGCTTGAGTGTCGTGCTCATCATCTAAAGGATGTTAAAAATTACAAGTTCATAGGCGATTCAAATACTTTTTGCTCTTTAGTGCCATGTTAATAGGCAACAAAAGAGTAATTTAATCTTCATGGTATTATAATTTTGTGCATATTTAAGGAGAGATCAGCACGATCTAAAGAAAGGAAAATTTGAAGTTGCCGAACTGAAAGTAGAAAAAAATTTCAATTTCTCAAGATATACAATAAGAAAATTTCAACAAATCAAATCAACTGAATTTTCATAGAATCAAATTCGGTAATTATTCTTATGAGTAGAAGCCAAGACCTATTTCAGCCACTTCATTAAACCTATCCAACTCTTTACCCTTTAGAAGTCCTCTCATATGATTCATGTGACATTCGTGGACGATGTCTTGAAACACAAAAGAATTTTTCTTATTCTCACTTTCGCTGTGAACGAAATTTGGAGATATCCTCAGACTTTAAGATTTTGCTTCGAATTGTGTTCGAGTTCTAATTGACATTGAAAACTCGAAGGTGAGAGGATGTCTCAAAATGTTTACATGACTTTATCGAGAACTATCCACGATCAGCTGAATAACTATTTTGAATTTTGGCAACACTCCAGTGAGGCCATGTTTATACACGTATTATAGTTGTCTGTATAATGCAATATGTAGGAGTATTTGTATTTCGTCAACAGAGTGTAATGTGTGTGTCGCTTTCAAGTTTTCAACGAATAAGTATTTCTTTCTTTTTTTTTTTACTTGAGAAATTTTATAGACTTGTACAAAAATCATGAAATAAATTATATTGCTACAATTAGTAAATACGAGAATCTTTCATTGACTTTTTATCCTGTATTTTCAGATAAGTAATGATAATTTTAAAATGTGACACAAATTTGTAAATTGCTAATGTTTCAAGTATTGCTCTTATTGTGTGAATATATTTCTGTTACGAAAGTAAAATTATATTTCCACGATCGTTAGAAATCATTTTATGTAAGCTTTTATTAAACAGTTTTATTGTATGAATTTCGCGAAATGCTTTTTAGGAATATTATTTCAGGTGGATGCATTGAATTATGGTGAAGTCGAATGAAGCATTTCAATGAATCATAGCATTCTGTATAAAAGTATAAAGCTAACATGGTTAAAAATGTATATTTAAAAATTTAATTTTTAATAAATTTAAAATTTGCTTTAGTCTAATTTAAAAATTGTTTTAGTCAAGCTTGTATACACTTTATAAATTACGCATATTTTTGTAATATCCTTTTAAATTATAAAATTGATTGTACTTAGAAAACGTGAAATAAAACTTTGCTTGCAAGAAAACGTTTAAATGTTGGTTTCAATATATTTACTATATACTGCTTGTCCCAAGCATGATAGACATTTTCCAGCGACTGGTGTAACGAGGAGGAACGTCTTAGTAAAGTCCAAGCACACTAAGAGTAGACACGTCATAACACTCCAAACCCTTATTTTTTATCTTTCTTTTTGGAATTGTATATGCGTAATTGAACTTACTTTGAGTAAGAAAATAATTTTACGCTAAGGAATACTATATACTGAACCAACACGACCCTCGCCATAATTGGCATGAAACGGATGCTCATCGGCCATTAACACTGACTACCAACAGCTCCTACAATACTTATAATCCGAATTATACAAGCTTTTTGAACAAAATGTATTTGTATACATAAATTCTCTTGCGTTATGGCAAACGAGAGATTTATACTCAATGCAATACCGAATAAAAATTGTAAAAATTAAACTTTTGAACGTTTTCCATTTTTTCGGATACTTGTTGCTGTTATAATCGAACATAATATTTTCGATTTATATATTTATAATGACATGAAGCTACTTCTGAGACTATTATAGAAATTAGTTACCTTTTATAAATTCTCGATAATAGTAAGCAATACTATGCACAAATGTAATTCTCAAATGAAAAATAAAACCTATTTCGGTGAAGCAGTAAATAATTAGGTCTAACATTCTTGAAATAATTGCCTTGGAAATTAAATTACAATCTATGTTACTACGTGTTTGCAATAAAAACACGTTCGCTGACAGATCTTCAAGATGAAATCTAATACATCTATCGCGCCACCTTCCATATTCTCTGTACTTACTACGACACTTCTGATTAAAGCGTATGTTGGCGCCAACTATGGATTAGCGTCTATTGCGCAATGGCAACTTTTTTACCTCGAGACAAAACCCTAATTACAATGACATGCTTTAATTTAATATCTGTGAGCGGAATATTATAGTCAATAATGTATTGTCTTCACTATTTTTTTATAATTTGCTTCAGTTTTAATACCTAAATATTAATTTGATTTCTTTTAGTGGAATCATTTGATTTGATTCATTTTATTTTCGAAGAAGGATATCTTTTTGTACTTTAGAATATTTGTAGTTAAAGCATGATTAGTAGTAGTCCAATGTATATAATTATAAAGTGTATAGTTATTTAGCACACAATTATACAATTATAGTATAGAAACCAACAATTTTAAGTGGCAAAGGAGTAAAAAAAAGAGCTAAAGAGGAAAAAATTATTTTTTCTTCTGACAAATAGATATTGAGCTAAAATATACTGAAATCTGTTAATTATTTTTATATTTACTTAGAAAAAAAGGGAAGATTTTTCAGTCCAGCTGAAAATGTTTGGCTGAAAACTGAAATGTTGTGCATAATCGTAAAGTAGATTGCAGACAGCAGAACTTCGCCCATTTCAGATTTTGGTCAAAAGTTTTCGGCTGGATTGAAAAATTACTTTTTTTTCAAAATTTATGATAATATACTGTAATTTTCATTTAATTTACTTCTGGCTGAAGAGAAAATTAGATTTTAATTTTTAATTCTTTTTTTTTTTACTCTGTTGCCATATAGAAAAGTTAACTTAAAGAAATATATATTATTTTCTACTTCTTGGGACTTTTTATCCAAATGTTTTATAGTTGCATCAAAATTAATTTCATAACAATCAAAATTTCATTTGTTCATCAAAATTAATTTCGTAACACATAATTGAATATTGTATTACCATTTCAATTGAAATTTTGTTTTTTCTAGCTTATTGGCAAGTGGGTGAAAAACTGATGAAAAAATTTGTGCTTTGAGTAACCTGATACACACCAATGAAAGTTAATAAGAAGTTTTTGAAAAGTGAAAGAAAAACGGTTGTTGGTAGTCCAAGTATAAACATGCAGCGATGTTATCTGTATTCTGGATAATATATATTAATTTATCTAATTTGTGAAGGGGAATCTGTTAATTAAACATGTGTTACTGTCCACTGAAATTTAATTTTGTTTTGAGCGTCCACAGTGTAAGTATGATATTCGATTTAATATTTGTACAACGTAGAAAAACTTAATTCTAAAATTACCCATTAAATGTGTTACGCGTGAATTACGTTATGATTCTGATTAAAATTTCCTGTTTCGAATGTATTTAAATAATATTTATTTTATATAATTAATTTATTCTTAAAAATTACTATTATATTTCATTCAAAGTGGTAGTTTAGTAAAAAAATAAGTCTCAAAGAGGTTATTTTTGAAGTATAACCACGATATCTGAGTCTGTCCGCTTAGAAAGTTAAATATAAAAAAACTGATAAACAGATATATTTCATTTAAATCTCCTAAACCTTTTCTGTTACTGTGCTTCGTGCATTAAAACCAAATTTTGAATTTCTTTCTTTTAAGCGTTTAGAGAACTTTCTTGACTTCCAGAATAAAAAAAAATCGAGTTAATATTTTGATGACTGCATCGGGGTTTAACTGGATATATGTCACAGCACAAAGAGATCTTATTTTCTTTAAAAATGGTAGAAATTAATTCTTTTTAAGAAATGTACTATACTTTCTCAAAGATAAAATATAAAAAAGTCTCCAAATGAACAATAAAACAAACTATCTCTATGAACTCCTGCAGTAGAATTTCAAACAAATTCCTTACTTTGATCAATTGTGACGGCCTTTCTTCATTTCTTAATTCTACTCTACCTTCTTCCTAAGCACAGTCAATATTTATCAGTTTCCAAATTTTAATACGCAAGAACAAAATAAAATAATTTATTAAAAATCACTGAGGTATAGATAAGGTCGCTTCCTCTCGAATCTCACGTAAATCGTCAATTCTAAATTAGTATCAACTAATAAAATCTTAGCTTACTAATTCACTTTTTCTGATTCACTACTACTCAAAACAGTGAATTCTTATTTTAGTACTTAAATAAGACTTGCTTTAATCCAAAAGATTTATTGTGATTCTTTCACACAACTGACAAATATTTATCATACTGAGGTTATCAGTCATCATAACCTAATCAGTATTTCACTTCACTTCTATATTCCCCTAATTTTTATAATAACGTTTCATTTTGAATGGGAAAAATTGTAATTTTATGCAATTCACAAATTACTTTAAAGTCCGGAGAATAATGAAGAAAAAATCGCGAACCCCATACCGTTACATAAATGAATCTTGATCTCTGATTCTAATTTTAAGAGTCGTAGTCTTGGAAAAATTACTATATATTTCATGTAAAAAAGAAATTAAATTATATTCTTCTTTTCTTTTAATATTTCTTTCGCTTAAATTAATAGAACCATTTTGTATATCATGCATGATATTACATATGTACTTAAAATTTATTGAGATTAATTGAATATAATTTAAATAAGAAATAGGATAAATTAAGTGCAATTCCAGAAAGTTTAAAGCAGATTGTGAATGTTCAATTGTACCTAAATATTGTAGAGTAGAATAAAAGCCAAATAAAGGATACGGAACAAAAAGAAAGAATTTTATTACCCAAGCACGGATATTGGTGTTAATTACTTTACCTGGAGCAATTAAAAGATTAGAATTGAAGATTAATATAATTTGACTACAATTGAAGATAAAAGGATGCAAAGAAAGATAACAGGAAGATGTAAACCTATCTCGATTGTTCATATTTGCGAGAGGCATATAATATGAGGAGAAGAGGAAGAACTTCATTTCAGTTCATGCTTCTTCACAAGTTCTCCAGAGTCTGAACAGCTCGGATAGCACAAATGTGTGCTCCATCCTTTGAATCAGAATGAACATCAGATGTTTTCGAATGGATGCTATATTCTTAAGACTCTATAAAAGTAGAAGTAAAACACCCACCCACAAAAGTACTTTCAGGATTGTTTACTTAAATCTTTTTTGAATTTTAATTATTAGTAGTGCTTTTTGATGACTGATTAAAGAAACAAGATTTACTAATACATATCATTTGAGACATTGTGTTTTGTAGTAATAAAAACGTAAAAAACATCTTTACAGATTCTTTCCGGTCAGAGAAATTCGTGATCAAGTGATATCAAAACAGCTGTGTAACTAAGTGCCTAAATGAAGTAGAAGCAAAATTCAAACAGTACTTTAAAGATAAAAGATTAATTATTGGTATGGGACCAGAAATGCAAAATCGATATGTAGATCGAAAATTGTGTTTCGAAGGTGAATGTCATGTTAAACAGAGAGGATCATTTATATATAAGTTATGCCTCAAAAGTTCGATAAATGAAAGCATAAAACTAATGAAACGAAACATGGAAACAAAATAGATTTATTCACCTTCAAAGTACCATCTGTTGACCACAATACACTTTTATCATATTTGATATTGCTGCTGTAATGAGAGTCAGCGAATGCTTCTTATGGTACAGATCGTAGCACATATGTGTCCCGTCGTCGTATATCCAGTAAGTCTGTCAAAAAGGTTAACCCTTAATGTCTACCTTGAGGTGGGGGAACGAAAAGAAGTCTGCAGGCGTGATTTCTCCGCGAATGCGCCATAACCGTTATACGGTATTTGGTCAAGAAGTTGAGTACATAGATCTCAAAAGGCAGACTTGCGTTTTCATGCAACAGACTCCATTTCTACATTTGTACATCTGTTACAAACACGTAACATGGGCAGTAGTAAACGCTTCAAAACAAATTCGTAGAATTAGGAGTAGTTCATGCTATTTCTTTCCAAAAATGCAACCAAGAGTGTTTTGAATCTGGACCAATGTAAGCGCATCTATTGGGGGCATGGAAAAGACGGTGAGCACCATTGCATTATTTGCAGATTCGTCTCCGGATGGTAGCACCGGCTGTCATCTCCTGTGTCGACGGTTTGTAGAAAGGTAGGATGCCAGCGTCAATGAAATCTGTAGCAAAGTGCATGCGTTTTTCCTTCTGTTAGTCGCTCAAGGAGCGCGCCAGAGAACGAGAACAAATTATCTGCTTACTCAAAACTAGGTGAATGAAGATACGAACACTATCATCGTGAATTCTAAATTCCTTTGATATCCATCGTAGAGGCATTAGGCAACGGCATATGTCATATCAGCTTCATGTTGCCGGTGGCCAACTGGTTAAGAGTCAACCCGAAAGTAGTTCGTCCGTTACGATTTTCTTTTCTTTCCTAAAACGCTTAAAATAATCATACTCTCTTTTTGTACTCAATCATATACTTATATCTCCTTCTACAAAATTTATGATTTGATGATAAGGTTACTAAATTAATTTCGATTTTCTGTTGAAAATACTTAAGCATTTTGAAAAAGCTTGATATCTTATAAAGTATTGATACATGAAATTTATACCTTATTGCGGAACAATAAGGAAAGGTTGTTATTTTTTTATGTGTTATCAAGATAAACTTTCCAATATTCAATTAAAACAAATTAAACAGAATTTCTTCTCTTTAATAGCAGAATGTGTTCCGGATTCTTCAATACATACCGGAATGAAAGAAATAATCAAAACAAGGAATTCCATCCAGTGAATCTACTCCAAAGTAAGCAAAAACTGTTCCATTCACCGGAAAAGATATGGTGACAGCTTTTTGAGATTTTAAGAGCTGCATCCCCATGAATTTCTCAGAAAAAACACAAACGATCATTGAAATAAAAAAAAGAAGAAAGTACTCGAGTCATCCCATTCCTTCGGTAATAACTAATTTCTCTCTTCTTGCTCGGGTACTTTTTCAACCGTCCTCGTAAGTATTTCTATTTAATAAAAAATCTGCAAAAACAACAAAATATATCAATAAATAAATCAATTTCCTTTTAAATTCGCCTTTAGTTTGAAAGTTACTTTTTTAAAGTTTCCTGGTTTTAAAAAAAAAAAAATTTTTTTCAGGAACTTGAGATCCTAAGTCGTAAATAATATTTTAACCAGTTGTAAAATTAATTTTTTGGGTTCCTTTTTGGTCTTGTTTAAAGATTTGATTAAAAAACTCTTTAAAAGTACTAAAGGAATCTCATGCTAATTATTAGAAAGAGGTTTTAAATGCTAAGTTAATTTAAAGAGTTTTTCAATGGACTGTGCAGGTCATTCCTGTCACGTGAAAAATGAAAAACATTAAAAATGTATATACAAAAGAAAAAAAAATCATTCCATACTTAAGAGTTATTTTTGCTTACGACAAATCTTTGCATTGAAAATAAATGTGTCGTTTTAATTTTCATTAGCCTCTCAAGGAAATTATTTTAAGTGGATAATTTTTGACGTACCAGATCCCTTTCCAATTTTGTATCCTTTGCTTCAATTTAATTACCTTTTGCTTAAATTTATTCAATTTAATAATTTATTGTTTGCTTAAATTATAATATCGGAAAAGTTTACTATTGTAATTTTCTCGATATTTCATCATTTACTTTAGTTTTTATTTTTAATTGAATATTTTAATAATAATTATAAAAAAAAGAGCAACTTGGGGTCTAAATCTGTTCTTTGCGAAACTATGAATAGAACTTTTTTTAAAATCAATTTTAAAAATACTTAAAGAGGGTATATTGTTTATTCTTAATCTCTGTCTCTCTCTCTCTCTCTTTCGGTACCCAATCAACTTTTCAATTTTAAAGTATGATCTACTAATAAAGACTTAGCTTACCAAATCACTCATTTTTATTCAAACACTTCTCACGTGAATAGTATATTTATTCTAATGCTAATACTTAAACAAAGATTCGTTTCTAACCATAATATTAGTTACGATGCTACAATGCAACTTACAAATTCTTATCAGCCGGATGTTATCTTCAAATTTCTTTCATTTTTCTTTCCATTCTCTTTCATTTATGAGTCACAATTCCTAATTTAATTCCTTACACTTCTCGTTTTCATCGAATTTGTTTCATAATGCTCTATTTCGGATGGGAAGAAATAGTAATTTTACGCAATTCCGATAAAGTCCCCGAGGTTACTGAATACAAAATCACGAATAAGCTAAAGTTAAAAACTTCTCAAATTAAATTTTTTGGAATTAAAGTTTTTTAAATTAAAACTTCTTATAATATTTGTTCAAATATAATGCAAAACCTAAAATTTGCGAATGTTTAATAAAAAAATGCTGCGTTCCATGTATAGGAAATAACCTCATTGCATAACTTGGAAAATATCAACTCTAAAACATATTTTGAGGAAAGTGTACCACAAGCCTAAAAAGTATTATTTTGATAAAAATACTGGAACTCTCAACTCAGTTTCTACAAAAAATTCTTTTACATGATTTCGATTAAACACGAATTGGAAAAAAAAATTAATTATCTGTTTACACGACTTATTTACACTTAACAATCGTTCAAAATTCTGAGAAGAAATTATCCTTTAGTTTTATTTTTATAATTACGACATTAAAGACGAGGAATGCATCGCTATTTTCATTTGTGAGAATTCCAAGAATTTTGGAATTTCAATATGGAATTTTGCCTGCTTTGTCTGCATTTTTGAGAAAACATCAGCGACACTTGTTTTGATTTCACTGACACGTTTCAGACATATCAAAAACAGCCTCAGATAAATCATTTAAGTAAATAATTTCTCCTGAACACGAAGAACGATGAGAAAGAGCGAGCAAACATTTAAATATTTTTTTAATCTTGTCTACTTTTTGAACACATGCCCATGCCTAACGAGGTGTGACGCACACGCACGCATGCACACACACACACACACACACACATATATATATATATATATATATATATATATATATATATATATATATA
>BMAW01110720.1:0-48543 GCA_019974015.1 Nephila pilipes | reverse complement strand
TTGTGCGTTTTTATTAATGTAACTAAATTACTACTGCACCTTAAAGAGATACATGTGTTATAACATCATAAACATTTATAAAAATTGGAACAATTTTTCTGCCTGGAAAAGTATTTCAAATTTTGATCAGGCTCTTTTGACGTTGTCCGATCAAGCGTTTTTATGACGTTGGCCGAAGACTGCCTTAAGGTGACAGTACACCTTTTAAACAAAACTTTCAAATCTGTTCCAATTTTGTTTTCATTTCATTTAGAAGCTGATTTACAGATAATTTAATATTAATTTAACATGAATTTCTTTGTGAACGGAAGAACGATATGTTTCATTAATGCAAAACACAATTTCTCAAAATTTTATTCATCAGTGATCCTGAAATTTTGCATAATTGTTTTGCGAATACTTTCACTTAGAACAGAGTAGTATGAAGATGTTATATTGGGTAGAAATATAATTTTTATATTGTAATAAAGTGAAAACTTGAATGAATTTGAACAAAAAAAATTGTGTCCAGAATTCGGGCTGCCATATTATCCTACGTAAGAACTAGATTATCAAATGATAGTATGTTCCCTAGATAAAGTTAAATGCTATATTATTTAATTTCCAAAATGTTCATAGATATTTATTTTCTTATATTTGTATAAAAACCCGTTTGACTGTAAAAATAGACACTTCCAAAACATTTCTTGAATGCTTTTCAAATTGTGATGCACAATCAGGTCATAAGATATGAATTTGTCTGTAAAATGTATTACAATTCAATGCATTTTCTTCGAAGCTATACAATTGGCTTAAAATATGAATGTTGTCCAATGTTCCTAATGACCAGTTCTTTCTAAATACCTTTTATTTTTTTTAAAGATTTAAAGTATGTCTCTTCGGAATTATTATTTTGTAACACGTTCAACAAGCACACACTTTTACTTATTTGACTTACTTATATTTTCCCTTTAATGATGCTAATACCGCCATTTCTAGATTTTGGCACATGGAAATAGAGACTTACATAAATTACGTGATGCACCAAGGGTAAATATTAATTCCAAAATGTACTGCAATTCATCTGACTAATCCATTTGCAGAATACTGAGCCCATAAGAGAAATTAAATGGGGGTGTTAAGTGTTCATTTCTTAATGGAACGGAGAGCATTTAATTCGATGCAATATATTACCAGGGACATATAATATGCATTTAGACTCGTTAGAGGATAATAAAGGGGGCATTTCGTAAGTTCATTTCAAAGCGTTTTTTTACCAACACTTTTATTACATTGTACTGTGCATTAAGTTTGACAAAAATATTTTCATTTATTTTCGCTAACAACTATAAGGTTGGTTTATGATCAACTAGTTCATAAATAACAACTGATTAGTCGAAATAAACATTTAATTAGAATAAGCATAATAGTTCTGTTTACATCTCGTACCGACTATATTCATGCGTTGCCAACATTCGTTATTTATAACATAAAGTAATAAGAATACGATTACAATTATTTCAGCGATTCACTTTATGTGAACCTTACATTCGGCCCGCTCAATATGAAATTTATATAGACAAAAATAAATTTTAAAATTGAAGCGTAAAAGAAACAAAATTTTTGATGACGGCTTAGTACCTCTCAGTCTCTTCGTCTGTACTGTTTTCCTCGATGGTTGGTGTATTTTGTTTAAAGTAAGGGCGAAGATGTTGTACGTGGACAACCTTTATAAATTTGTTCTGCTGTGTCGTAGACTTGATCTCGTAACACACGGCCCCGACTGGACGTACAATCATAAATGGTCCTTTGAAAATGGGAGAAAGTTTGTGATCTCCTTTTTTCGGCCAGTCGTATAACACGAGATCTCCTGCCGTGAAGGAATGGGATCTGCGATGGAGATCAAATCTTTGCTTGTTCTCCAAATGTGTTTCATACACCTTATTTGCCGCTTCGGCCCTAGCCAAAGTTAAAAGATCTAGTTGGTCTTCGCTTCCGAAGAATCTATCCACCCATTGCACCAAAGAGGTCCTTCTCGTTTTCCACTCTTTATGCAGTCTCTTTTTTACACGTTTTCACTCAAGTTTTTGCAAACCAGGTCTTAACTTACTTTTTTTTTGACGAGTCTTCTTTTCACTCCCGACCACAGAGTTCTGCGTTTCCCTCTCTTCCACCTCATTTTTCTGGTCACCCTTCGAAATCGTTTGCACTTCGAAATTTGAAAAGGGCTATTCTGTGTCACAATGGGCTGATTGAATTCGATGCATGGCTCGGGTTCGATATTTTCCTCTGCAGCATCTGCGGTGCGTTTAATCGCATCTTCCATCTGGTTGATTGGGTGCGGATCAATCTTCGTAATGGAATTAATGGTACGAGAAAAATCTACAGCAACTCGTCTTGTAGTGCTTTCATGGAAAGGCTGGTCGACTATGAATGCAGGAGCGGTGTAAGGCGAGTTGGAAAGGCGACAAATTCCTTGTTTTAACCATTTTTGAATTTGACTATTTAGAAATTGGCGATCAGGCTCTGAAAGTCTATACGGTCTACATCTAATTGGCTTTTCATTTTGTAATTCTATTTTGAATTCCACATATGGACATAGTCCAATGTTATCATCATTAGCATAAAAAACGTCAGTAAATTTTCCAATTACTGCATCAAGTTGAGCTTGTTGAGTTGTAGAAAGTCCTGCGGATTTATGGATCAGATTTGTTTCGGATGAAACTATATTGGATGTGGCTTCTGGTAAAGTAACATCATCTAGTATGGGTTGATTAAGAGCGACGCAATTGATACTAGGTTTTGAAGCATGAATACATTCGTACAAATGAAATAAAGTTGGAGTAGAAATACATAATGAGCCGTTATGCTCATAAGTGCATCTAGCTTGAACTTGTTGCTGCCAATTGAATCCTAAAATAAGTTTAAATGGAAGCTGGGTGCAGATTCCAATTTTAGGCATCACGTGCTCCACATTTCCAACAATTATGTTTAAAGAAATCCAACCTATTGGCTTTATTTCGTGGTCAACAACTTGAAACTGCCCATCATTCCACGGGTGAATGACAATATCACTTGGGACACAAGATTCTTGAATGACTGTGATATCTGCAGTATGAGATGGCCGACCCGGCAAACCCAGACCAAGTCCTTGGAACTTATCACATTTCTGCCCTAAAGGACTATCATGAGCCTGTAGTAGAAAGAGACACTGGACCAGTGGCTCCACTTAGAAAAAGAGGACGTCTCAAGAAATTACCTCCTGGTTCCGAGCCGAGACGTCAACGGAACCAGAGGGGGAGTCTGTAACACATTAATTTTAAAACGAGACTGTAGATGGAGCCACATGATGGGAATAATCCTCAAGGTTAGGGTGTGGCTATGCTATCTAGTATTTTTACCAGAGAGAGCTGGGATTTCGTGGAGTAATGTCTCCTGTTGCTGTCCAACCCTGGACTATGTTAAAGTTTACTTGTGATAAACTTTTTTCCTTCTAAATGTTACTGTTAATTGTTTTAATTCCGTCCTTGTAACTGTGATGTTTTATGTCATTAAAAATATAGTAATTTACCCCGAGATGTTGTTGAATTCTTTTGCGTTAAAGCAGTTATGGCATAAGAACGTCGTTACACAATGAATATGAATTACACATAATTTCTGGTGAAGAAAGTTGCTAAAACAATACAAACAATAAGCCAAATTGTAAAAGAGTAAATGACTATACTCAAAGTCTGAAAGTATATTATTTTAAATATATTTTCTCTAATCAGGCCATGGAGTGAGACTTGTATCTTCATGTTTATGACTCTTGCCACTGCCAGGAACTTCCATATAATTATAAGACTGTAAAATCATTGCCCCTCTCTTAAGTTGTGGATTCAAATTTACATTATTTTTAAGCCAAACTAAAATAGTATGTTCCATCATGGTGATTAATTTATTTGGCACATCCAAATAACATTGTAGTTTCTTCACAGCAATTTCATTGCCAGCGTACTCTTTCTCTGTAATAGAATATCGCTTCTCAGTTCCTGAAAACTTCTTTCTGAAAATATCAAAAAAGATACGCTTTTTCTTAAAGGAATTTCTCTTTTTTTCACAATTTAATTCATTATCTTCACATTTACTAGTCTCATATACCTTATCATTATCGATAGTTACACTTTCATCAGATTTGGGGAAATTTACGAAATATTTTGAACAAATTTTCTTAGAAGAATGCATATTTTTACAGCATTTCTTCCTTTTTGCATAACAAGTGTTATCTTGATTATTTCCTTCACCTGAACTTGATGTTTCAGGTCTAGGAAAAGAGACATTCTGATCTGTCTTATTGTTCAGTTCAGCGTTTTCATTCATTTCGCCAAAACAATCTTCATTCAGTTCACGCTGAATATGACTTTCATGAACTTGTTCAATATTTTCAATCCTGTTTTCAGGTTCAACATTTTCTGCATAGAAAATTACTGGTGGGACTACACGTGGTTCTTTACAGAATTCCTTCAAATTAGCTTTGATTAATTCTTTGATTGCAAAATCTTCACATGATGGTGGTAAAATCTCTTCATCAGTTTTGGAATCGGGAATTTCATCTTTAGGATTTAAACGTGGCACGACATCATGATTTTTTTTTCACAGGTTGATCAGATAACTGCATGGATTTTCTGGGTGGTATACCTGTAGCTCTTAATTTCAGTTCCAGATTTTTCAGCTCAAAGGCTCTAACTCGTGCTCTCTCTTCCAGATCTGCCTTCCTTTTTTCTTTTTCCACTCTCGTTCTCCTTTAATGGCACAAAGTAATCCAAGTGTAAATTCCTCATTATATTCAGGATTTTCAACAATCAGTTTATATAAATGAATAATTTTAAATTCAGGTTTTACGTTCAAACTCAATTCTTCAGCTAACACTTGTAAATCCTGTTTCCTAAATCTGGATAAGAAAGCCATGTTGGACAACTTTAACTTGTATGTGAAATTAAATAATTTCGATAAATGAACGTTGAAACGCAACAGCTTGAAAGAAAGCCACTTGGAAAAGATTACGCTAATTTATGAATAAACAAAGCAGCATATGATGTCAGAACAACCAGAAAACAGTCCGCAAAAGAAAAAAAAAATGGCGCTTGAAATCGAATAACTTTCACTAGCAGATAATCCTTAGAGCGAAAGGAAGAAAACAAATTCAGCAACAGGTAATCTTTACTAAACAACTCCTTCAGGCAATTCCAAATATCACCATTTTCAATTTAGAAACTCAGAAAACTAGCATTATTTGATTGAGTTAAGCACTCCATTTCTTCTTGTGGAGACCAGCAATACTGCCATTCGAATAAGCACATCTGAATTTCAACTATCTTCGGTGGAACTTCCAAATAATAGTCTGTACTGTATTGAAGACTATTAATAAAAATGACTTGTTTACAGGACATCACATTTATTTGCTCACATCTTTTCAAGCATAAATTCAAGACACAATTTTACACAAGCACCACTTTTTCAACGTTCATCTTTACCTCTTGGAACCAAACTCAATACTAAATTTCATATCCGTCGCCAGTAAATTATCTAAAATCAAAATTTTGATCTGGTGTTGCCAAAAAATATATCTTAATAAAGAATATTGAAAAAGGTATCACTTTAAGTTTAAATCGTCTGCTTTTAAAAGTAGAATAGGTAATATCTTAAATAAAGTATCACATTAGATTAAATCGTCTGCCTTTAGAAGTTGGACAGATAATATCTTAAAAAAGTATCACAATCGTTTGTTTTTAAAAATTGAATATGTCATAACATACTACTGGGTGACCATATTCACTTTCAGAGGTTCAATTAATCCTAAAGGTAAGAGTCTATTTTTCTGTCTACTACTTCTTTTAAAATTTAAGAAATCCGAAAGTTTTTTTTTTTTATTTTTATTTATTTATTTAATTATTTGTTTGATTTTTTTGGTAAATTTGACTGGTCGTTAAATTCTGCTTTTAGTAGCTTAAAATTAATATAATCTGTAATCATGGATTTAACATCACGCTTTCAGTTTGGTTATTTACAAAAGATGATAAATTCTGAACCTTAAAAAAACAATGTAAGGATCTAGAAGAATAATATCTGTGATTAATTGATTGGCTTTTGCTTAAACTTCTACTGGAAGCAACGCGAGAGCTAAATGCATCGGACCAGTTAATTATGAACATTGGCAAGAGACGAGGACGACACATGAGCAGGCAATTCCATGTACTAACTTTCCCAACGCTTACACGGAAAGATTTTGAACCTCGACATATATTACGTGCTTCATCCCCGGATACACGGCTGGTTTTTAGTGTCATCAAGGCTTGAACCCACGATTCCATGAAATCCGAAAAATTGAAATAAACATAAGGTAATATTTTAAACTTAACTTTTTTCTGCATGTTTGTATCGTTATGCATATAATGCCTTATTATGTTCCTTTTCTATATCCTTGAGGAAAGATTTAATTGCCTAATGTATTAATAGTTTTTCTATTGTCTGCTTTTTTTCATTATTACATTTTATAAGTTAAAAACCAAATTATTTCTTGAGGTAAATTTTCCATACTGATAAAATATGGATATCTAGTTTGATGATTTTTTTGTCTTTTTCCAAGCCATGCACACTACTCAGCTTAAATTTTAAGAAAATTTTAATGATGTATTTGAAGTTTAGTTTAATTGAACTGAAAGTTGTATCAATTTATACACAATTGACAAGTAAGGGATTTATTATTCTATTTCGTTTTAGTTTGAAAATTTTCAACAGTTTTCTTTTTCCATTGAATGTGAACGATTAGTATTACTTTTGCCCTAATTGCAGTATAAAAACGCATATATCTTTGAATGGAAGCATAAATATTCCCGTGAAATTTTTTGAAAACTGACACAAGTGAGAAGATTTTAGATAAGAAAGACTCGTTGATTTAACATTTACTTCAATATTATGGATAAGAAAATTAATGAATCTCAGTTGTGCAGAAAGACGTTTTACTCATTGGAAAGCTTAGAGAGGCAATTATACTTACAATAAATGCAAAAATTTGGGTTTTTTTCCATTCACAATCTAGCATGACATTTGGGCATTCGTGCAAGGCAGATAACGTATACTTGCGAAATACGCAGCAAATAATTTTATTGTATGTTTCAAATAAACAGAAATTTACTGTTTCCTTCAAATGAGAGATTTTTTCGTATCCAGTCTATTATAAGGCTTTTACTCGAAGCTCTGTCTGAAATGTTCATTTACGTATTCACGCAAATGAGGGGGGACGCGGTAGCCTAGTGGACTAGCGGCCGGCGGTTTTCGTTCAGTCGCGGGATCGATCCTTGGCCGCCAAAGACCCTCCGTGTAGCGGGGCTGTTCGGGGTCCAAAGTCCTCTCGTTGGCGCGATGTGGATGTTAGGAGATGGGGTGCCATCTCAGGTGTCATCCTCGTCACTTCACCGTGGTTAAAAATTACGAGGTCCGTCGCCAATAGCCCTCATGTTGCTTCTAGTGCTACGTTAATAAAAACTAAACTAAACACGCATATGAGAAACCTTATGTTTGTGACATTTGTCAAAAAGGTTTTTCTTCGAAAGATAGTTTGAAAAATTATTTCTGTATACATGTCAAAGTAAATGCTTATATTTGTTAAGTGCGTAATAGGGCTTTCCAAAACAGTAATTCAATGAGTCGTCATTTACGAATCCATACCAAGGAATTACGTTTGGACTTTATATTATTTTTTTCTTGTTAAAATAACCATATGGATCTCTTTCTGAAACGAATTTGCATAACAGGAATGCACAGATTATAAATAAAATTCGAAAAAAAGGATAAACGGGTAGAAACTCGCTTCAAAAATGGTATTGCTTATCAAATGCATTAATTCGCAATTTTGAAGAATGTTATAGTTCAGGCTGAACATATGTGATACGTGAACTGTTTGCTACAAGGCTTTTTATTCAACGCACTGACTTAAATAATCATTTATGCATTCATACAAATAAGAAATCGTATGTTTGAGATATTTGCCAAAAGGGTTTACTACTAAAAAAGGTTTGTAAACACATTTCCGTATTCAAACCAAAGAAAAGCCTTACGTTTTTGAAATGTGCAATTGCGCTTTCCGCGACAATAGTTCATTGAGACGTCATTTACGTATTCATACCAAAGAAAGACCGTATGTTTGTGATACTCCTAATAAAGCATTTTCCTGAAGATGTCCCTTAAATAAACACTTACTCATGCATACAAATGAAAAACCTTACATTTGTGTATTCTGCAAGAAATCTTTTACTCTAAGTTGCAATTGAAAGAGACATTTGCGCTTCCATACTAAGGAAAAATCTTTTGTCTTTGAAATTTGCAAATACGCGTGTACTAACAATAGTGCACTTGGAAATCATTTGCTTATTCATTCCAACGAAAAACCATACGTTTGTTATTTATGCAAACAATCTTTCATTCAAAGTAATATGTTAAAAAGGCATTCCCGTACCTGTTCCGAGGAAGGACTTTGATGGTTTTCATACTAGAGTAGCAGGTTGTTCTCCTAACGCTGTCACTGGAGAGAAAACCAAAAGGAATATAAACGTATTTTCCACTTATTCAACAAATAATTTTTTGGATCCCTGGTATTTTCTTTTTACGCGTGTCACATACAAAGAATTAAATTTTGAATTTTATTAGTACAAACGAGATTCTTACTTCAATTGATTTTTATACTTTCTATTTACTTAACGATTTATACTTTTTGAAGGTGACACAAATTTATAAAATTCACATGTTTCAAGTATTGCTATCATTGTGCGATTTTTTTATTTTAATTTCTGCTGTGAAATTACAATTACATTTTGTTTATATTTAAAAATCATGCTAGGAATTTTTCATTGATGACCTTTTCAAATTCCATGCAATATCTTTGAGAAAAATTGTTTTTTGATGATGCAGTGAATTTTATGAATATAGACTGAAGCAGTTAGACGAACACAACGATATTGAGACAGAAAAATACTAAAAAGACGCAGATATAATATAATTCTTCTTATTTTACAGAGGAATTTTGCATTGGTATAGAAAAAATATTTCACAGGTAGTGATAAAGAGATTTATCTCAAAAGCACATAACAAAAAACAGTTTTTTATGATAGGCTCGTGTAATTTATAAATTACATTTATTCTTGTTATATCTTATTAAAATAATTATTTCAACTGGATAGAAAAAAATAAAAATTTACTTAAATCAATTCAGCGTGTAGTGTCTTTGATGTAAAGCGTAAGATATTTTGCTTTTTTAGTGTGTTGAGAAGTATGTTTTGTTTTAGATTTGTTCATTTTTGAATATATGGTGCGCTTTGAAATGGTAAAAGTATGCAAGTGATACAGTGAAAATTTCTTTTTAATTATTACTAAATATAAAAAATAACTTATATTAATGTGGGAAAGTTTCCTTCAAAATATTTTGTAAAATAAGACTTAATACTAAAATGAGTGTTAAATATAAGGAAGAATTACTCACCTATCGTTAAATATCTTCTATAAAGCAATTAATTAAATTTTCAATTATAATAATATTTTAAATATAATATTGATCCAATAATTCAAATATAGCATTAATTTCTAATAAAAATTTTAAAACTTATATTTAAAAGAATAGGCTTTTTCTTTTAAAAAGAAAATTAATTTTTTAAGAAAAATTGGTGATGCACAATAGGCTCTAAGCAGAAAGCAATATCAGTACTTAAAGAAACCATTATAATACATAAAAATTATGTACAACATGCAAACACATTGCTTAGAATATTACAAAATTTGTTTTTAACCGGCTTTATTTTCAGGAAATTGCTTTTGTTGTAAAAAAAATTATTAAAAATCATTAGAGTAATGGCAAAATTTCTTCTTACTGCTGAGCTCTTTATCCTGTCCCAATAAAACGATTGCCATCATATTAATCCCTAAACCTTGAATTTAATACAAATGCAAACATGAATTTCGAGTTATTCTTGTATCATGGGCTAAATAGAAGAATATAGAAAAATTTGTTTCATTTGAGAGTACACAATGGCAATTTTACAAGTGTTTTATATAACAAAATGTACATACTGTTAATTTTTTAACAAAAAAAAAAAAAAAAAATTGAACTAATTGAAAAAGCTTCAAAATGAATGAACGTGGATTGCTTTGAAAGCAATTATGAAGCAGTAGCTTATGGTTTTCTTCTTCCTGTGGCCTCATGCATACTATGGATGAGTTGTCAACATCTATAAATCCTGCCTGGCGTTGTTTCTATGGAGACATGCGTCGGAGACTTAACGTAATTACTGCCGAGGGAATTCATTTTTGACATATGTAAGGTGTTAAGATTTCGACACCTTATCCATAACGATAACAAGTAAAATCTTAAAGGATATAACTATATTGGATTGTGTATAGATATGAGTAATAAATTATATATTTTTTAAATTTAATTTCTGTTGCGACCACATAAATGAATGACTATTTCGTTCTTAAGGGTATGCCATTATTTAAAGAATATACTTGCAGAAAGAATTACCGAATGTATTGAAAATTTTACAAAAAAATATCTTAAATTGAATAGTGTTTCATTTTCATCATGCTTTAGTTATCATTAGAGCCCCCACTTGGCTGACACAGTGTCTTGGCAGTCGAATTCTCTGGCCAAGCCAGTGTTGTTTTCAAGTGCTTTGTACAAATCCCAATGTCAATAGCAAACAATATTTTATGGTGCTGATGCTCATTTAATTCGTCTAGGCATCAGGCTCTCCTGCTCGCACGGTGTAAAAGTTTGGGGAGGAACCATCAAGTTATCCTCGCTAGTTGACGGAGGCTCAAAATTAAGAGGTTACTCACCAATAGACCAAACGTTTCACTTTGAAGAGCGAAATATAAAAATAATTAATCGTTCACGGGAAATGATAAATTCAACAATATATTTTTTTCCCCACAATATCTTCATTTCTCTACTCTATTTTTACAAGATTAGTAGAATATCTGTAATTCTATTCATATTTCAATTAAACTCTTCTGCACCAGAAAGAATACATTTTCAGCAACCAATTTGTATTCCAAGGAGTGAAGATTGCATGTACATTCCCGATTTCATGAAACAACTGTAAAGAGGAATATTGGCATTTTCGTGAGTTTAAATGAAACACAGTTCTTTACTCAATATTATTTTGAAAAATGCAACAGAGAACGAAAACAAGCATCCATTTCATTTCGAATATTTCATTTGAATGAAAGTATGTTTCTCAAACTAAACTTCGGACGCAGTAGTCGAATGGTCATGATCCCGATTTTGTGACATAATTACTTTCCTTCGGGTAATAAGATGAAACTTTTTCACTACAAAACAAACACCCGTTTAGCGGGATGTTTTGAGTGAAGCGTTTTCCGGCTTCGAAACATTATGTAGGTGGAGTATGGTTGTTAGAGGGTGACAATATATGTGTCATCTTCGTGACTCGATCATGGTACAAAATGACGAGGCCTTTTGTAAAAGTCCCTCGCATTCCTTCTATTCCAAATGTTAATAACCATTCAAGCAATTAATCTCACAAAAATTAAATACGGCCTAGCAGTAAACATAGTAAAAAATATTCCTTTCCATTTCCTTATTTCAATACTTTTATGATTGCGCAATATGTAATTTGCAATTACTAATTTTTTTAGAAATGCAAAATATTATCATAAAATCCTAAAATTCTTTCAAAGCATAGAAAAGCATCCATTTCAACTGGTATATTTCGTAGCAAGATTAGGTATTCAACATGCGAGATAAATATAAGTGTTTATTTACTTTTCAGAATTTAGTATAATTTTTTCTCTTTTCTCGGTTTACGTAATAAACATTATATTCTTATATATTTTATATAATGTCTATTATGAAATACTTAAAAAGGTATTTTATTTCAATTTGTTTTATGAAACAAGAAAACGAAAGTTCTGAAATGCATCAGTTGGGAAAGATTCGATATGGTCTTTTCAAAAAGACATTTTTTTGGCTTTATTACAACCTGTCAAATTTTTACGTTTTGAAGTCGTATGTCTCTTAACAATCTCAGTGAAAGAATTATTCGCGTTCCTTTTTCTCTTAAGGAATTTAAAAAGAAGACATTCTTTAACCAGAAATATAATACCCATTAATTGGTTCTTATTTACGTACAATGGTAATTTTTCAAAAGTTAGAAAACAATTGAAGAATTTAGAAGAATTATACCTGATTTAACAAAAAAACATTAATAAATATTTTAAACTTTCTTTTTTTACAATTTTTACTTTTTCTGTGTTTTTACTAGAAAAGAAGAGTCTATTACCACCCATCTTCACTATATCCTGTGATAAAATATCTGAGGAATCGATAATAAAAGTGTTACGAGACTGTCTACATTTTTTTTTTTTTTACATTTTTAAGGAAAAGAAAAACTATTTTTTAAAAAGTAAATTTCTCATAAAGAAAATATATTATCTACTTTAAATTAATGTTGTTGCTTCACCCAAACCTCGTGGGTGCTATAACCTAGCGGTCATGGTAGCAGATTTCAAACCTGCAGTTTTCTTATAATCGTGGTTCCGAGTCTTGATGATAAAACGGAACAGCCCAATAGTTAGGGCTGAGATGCACCTTAAATCTGTCTGGTCGCAAAGTCTAACAAATAGAGATGAATGTGACTTAAGAGAATGAGTACCAGTTCGTAACGATTGTTACGGTTTGATATTATTAACGTCGCACTAGAAGCAAAGAACAAAAGCGCAATTGGCCAAGTGATTCGTAAGTGACGAGGACGATATCTGAACTGTGACCTGCTTCTCTTACCTTCCACAACACGTCACGGGAAGACTTTGAGTGCCACGACAAGTTTTAACATACATCATTCCCAGCTACACGTCAATTATCTTTAGTGGTGTTATGTTTTGAGCCTTGAATGGAATGGAATAAACTCTCATCCATCGATGCTTATGTACTATTGTCATAGAAGGTAGATTTCGACATTTCATAAAAAATAAGTTTCGCTTAGTATGGATACAGTAATTTCGTTTTAAACTCCTTCTGGAACCAAATCCTTTTTGACAAACATTAAAACGTACGACTTGTCTTCTGTATGAATTACCAAATGTACTTTTACTTCAGAACACCCAGTAAAGGCATTTTTGCAGAAAGCACAAGGATAAAATTAATCTGTTGCATAGATGAGTAAATGGGCTACGAGTTGTGACTATTAAATAACGAAATTGAAGCTGCTAAAGAAGAAACACGCATGAGCCAAACACTTGTGATCGACACCTGTTTTGAACGAAGCCTTTGTTTGTTTTAATTAACGTCGCAATTGGAGCAACACGGACTACTGGAGTTGGACCTCGTGTTTTTGAACATTTGTCAAGTGACGAAGACGTTATCTGAGCTGGAATCCCCTTTCCCAACATCCATACCAAACCATGGGTGGATCTTGAACCCCAACAGATTTAACTTGCATCAAACCCTTGTACATGGTGGGTCTCTTGTGGCCTCCGACTCGAACCTACGACTGGACGAAAACCGTCGGCTGAGAGTCCGATGCGTTATTTACTACTCTACCCGATCAAGCGTGAAGACTTTTCATTTGCAGTGCCTCTAATTCTGTAAACAAGACCATAAATCCATAGTCTTCGCTCGAACATTTCTAAATATCTTATGTCCAAAAATTTGTTTCACGTGTTTCCGCTGCGGTTCAATAGTGGTTATGTTGACTAATTGTTGGTCTACGTTTTTCGCTTCCGACACTTGGATTGGACCTTTCATTCCCATAAGCAATCCGACATATAGCGTGATGTTGCAAGAAAAGTTTTTCGCTTCTCCAAGATTTTAAATCAGTGAGGTATGGGACATGCATCTGGTGTCTTCCACGTTAATTGACTCAGGTTTAAAATTACTATGTCCGTCGACCATTGCCCACTCTCTACCTCCAAGAGCGACGCTAACAAACATTCCATCAATTCTATCAATTCGTCACGAGAATTATATCAGGTGTAGTAAAAGGAATTGAGGAAATCAATTTGTCTTTTAACTTCGCATCAATAATATCTTGTGGCGTTTGTGGAACTGAAGAATATGTGATTTCGAAATACACACTAACATTTATTTTTTCTAAGAATTACTTCAAATCACAGTAACAAATTGAATGTAGACGTGAATTATCTCGGAATTATGGTACTGAGATTAGACACTTTACATATAACGCTTATACGAAAATAATTCAAAATGTTTTTTTTTTTTTTTTTGTATTTGTTTTTCTTTTCTCATATATTAGAAACATAACATTTTTGTACTTTTTGTTTTATATAACTCATTTACTAAGAAAAAATTTTAAAACATGCTTTTGTGCAATGTATTTTATCATGAAAGGAAGCCAAGCTACTGACACCCATCTGGCAAAAACGATTGGACATGGCCGAATCAGTAAGATAATTTTCGGCAGTAATAAATGATTCGTGAATTTAAGCATTTTCTTATTGTATGCTTATACAACTTTACTAAAATGATTCAACGAGTTGAGTTATAATTTTGGTAGATAAAACTGAAGATTATCTTCATCAAGAAATTACACCAAGTACTTGATTGTTGTTTACATAAAAGTTTACTATCTCATACTTTAGAATAAATCAAGAATTCAGAAGAATGATATCATTAATTGATAAGTGGTTTTACCTACGTCAACCTAGAATAAAGACGTCAAACTATTGGCAAAGGACCCCATAATTTTTAACCTCGGTCAAGTGACGAGGTTGACATCTGTAAGCTGATACCTCCGTGTACTATTACCACCACAAAGCCAAGGGGAGGACTTTCAACCTCGGCAGATCTTACGTGCTTCAGCGCCGGCTACACGCTGTTCTGTAATATGATCAGGGCTCGAACCCAAGACACACCTGTCCTCAACGATACCCACTAGTCTATTGCTGCCACAGGATATTTAAAAAAAAATTATAAAGAAAAAAAATTCAGACTTAACTTTTTGCCTACTCGTTTATATCATTACTATAAAGCCTTATGGTAAATTTCATTACATCCTTAAGGGGAGATTCAATTCCTCTATGTATTAGTAGTTTTTTTTTTTAATCTCTACGTGTTTTTCATTTGTTACATTTTATAAGTTAAACAATAGCTAATATCTAAAGGCAAATTTCTCATATTGATAAAATAGGATATCTACTTTAAATTAATGCTGTTGCTACACTCAAGCGACGCACAACGAGCGAAAAGTTTAAGAAAAAAAATACTAACGGTATATTTTAAGTAAAATTTAATTAAACTGAAATTTGTGCCACTGTGTACACGCTTGACAAGTAAGGGATGTAAGATTCTAATCTCCTTTTATATTTCGTATGCAAACATTCAAAAGATATCTTTCACCACTGGATACGAATGATAGTATCACTTTTTCGCTAATTAACAATAATTATTGAACACGCATATATCTTCGTGTGCAAACATAAATATTACTGTCAAAGTCTTTGAACGCTAACAAGACAGACAAAGTTTTAGGTAAGAAAGACTTGCTGATTTATCACTTCTTTCAATAATATGGAAAATAAAATTAATAAATGTCACTTGTGCCAAAAGGTACATGCCTCAAAGAAACTGTTAGAAAGGCATTTAGCAAATCATTGCGAAGAAAAACTTTTTAGTTGCTATAAATGTAAACAGTCCTTTTTATCGATGCTTAATCTGAAACAACATTTGTGTACTTGTGCACAGAAGGTAGAATATACTTGCGAAATTTGCGGCAAATCATTTTCTCAAAAACGTAATTTAAATAGTCATTTGCTCATTCATTCAAATGAGAGGTCTTTTTCGTGTTCTATTTGCAACAAGGCTTTTACTCGACGCTCTGACTTAAATGTTCATTTACGTATTCACACAAATGAGAAACCGTTTGTATGTGATATTTGTCAAAAAGGTTTTTCTACTAAAGGAGGTTTGAATACCCATTACCGTATTCATACAAAAGAAAAGCCTTATGTTTGTGAAGTGTGCAATTGCGCTTTCCGTGACAGTAGTTCATTGAAAATTCATTTACGAATTCATACAAAAGAAAGACCGTATGTTTGTGAAAGTTGCAATAAAGCATTTTCCAGAAGAATTGACTTAAAACGTCACTTACTTCTTCATACAAACGAAAAACCTTACATTTGTGAATTCTGCAAGAAATCTTTCAATCGTAACTCTAACTTAAAAGTACATTTGCGCATCCATACTAAGGAAAAACCTTATGTTTGTGAAATTTGCAAATACTCATGTAGTAATAATAGTGCGCTTAGAAAGCATTTACGTATTCATACCAAAGAAAAACCATACGTTTGTGAATTCTGCAAGAAATCTTTCTCACATTGTGGTAGTTTAAGAAGACATTCCCGTATCTGTACTGAGAAGAGGTCTTCATGTTTTTGATACTTGAATTATGTCATTGTCGCAACACTTTCACTGGAGGCGACAACTATTCATCAAAAGGAATAAACATATTTTTACCAATTTAACAAAAGATTTCTTGGATTCCGAATATTTGATGTTAACGTGTGCGACATTAAGGGAATTAATTTTAAAGTTTTAAATAGTGAACACGAGAATCTTACTCCAAATAAATTTTTTACAGAACGATTTATACTTTCAATAAGTGACTAAAGTTTAAAAAGAATCATAGGTGTCTAGTATTGCTGTTATTATGCGATCATGTTACTAATTGTGATTATTATAATTGAATTTTGTGATTCTGTTATCAGTTATATTAGAATTTCATTGAAAGTTATGATATTTTTTAGAAACTCTCAAATGAAAGGTCTCCAAGTTTCATGATCTATGTTTGTGGAAATTTTCTGTCTGATAAAGGGTTGAATTTTATGGATTTAGATTGAAGTATTTAGACGAATACGCATAATATTCAGAAGGAAAAACAACAAAAAACCAGTATTTTAAATAGCCTTGAGTAAATTGTAAATTAAAACTTTTTTGTTAATTCTTATTAAAATGAAAATGGGTTGTACTGGAGAACACTAAATAAATACTTACTTTCTTAGTAAAGTGTGGAGCATTTGTTTTTTTGAAGTCACAAAATGTACTGTTTCAGTGCTGGGGAGTATGACATAATTTTTCAAGGTTTATCGAATATTTATGGACATATACACTTTGATTGTTAATTGAAATTTTAAATTTATGCGAGTCATATATTTAGAAAATCAATTTATTTATTGCTAATTATGTTAAATAACCTATCTTAATGCAAAAAGTTGGAAATTTGTGTCAAATGATTTTCGAAATTTAGATATTATACTTAAATGGGGTTAAATAAGGGGGAATTTATAACCACCTAATGTTAAATATCTTTGAATGCAATTATTTAAATATTTCGATGATAATAATATTTTAAATATATTATTGATTCAATTTCATAAGAAACTAAATTTTTATAAGAATCTGAGATTTGTTATTTAATAGATTCTAAGCAGAACGCAATATTTCCACAAGTTAAAAGGAAAATTTTTGATAAATGTGAATTATTTACTACATTCAAAAAACATTGTTTAAAATATTACAAAAATTGGATTTTTATTCGGCCTTATATACAATTAAGAATTTGCAACTAATTTTTTTAAAGAGCATATTGGTTATGGTAGATGTTACACGTATAGTACAGAACACTTTAATTTTTGCCTATTAAAATTGTATCCCTAAAACTTGAAACAATTTTGGATGCAAACATGTCTTTGGAGTTGTTTGGACATTTAATTATTGCTCATTTAGATGAACTTTTTAAGAAGTATTAAAACTGCCTGTATGATTTCACTCTGAAATAACTTACAGTGTAAATATTATAATTGTGACTAAGAACTCCTTAATTTGTGACTAGCTTTCTTTCCTTCAAGACATTGATTGGAGCCTTCTTTTACAAAACTAACTACCATGATGCTGCATATCAGGCTTTTAGAAGCTGCAAAATCTTACCTCAGTAAGTTGTAGAAGTTTAAAGAATGGTGTGATCTCAGGGACTTATGTCCTTCAGGTGAATATGGGCTTCATGAACTTGAAGGACCTAAGTGATCCTTTTCTCTCCCATGGAGTTTACTGCATTTAGTAAACAAAGGTGTCGTTTCCTGATATATTTCTGCCATCCTTCTCTATTTTCAACCCTACCTTCTTGCCAAAAACCTTTTTCAGTTTCTTCATGTGAGGATCACTTTTTACATTTTACTAGCTTCACACTCACTGCTCACTATGTTTGGCGCATGGCCTCATTTGGATCTTGCTCCATTAAAAATACCATCCTTTGCTCATTCAAACGTCTAGATCGCAGTTACACCTTGTTTGGTGCAGCACGGCTGAATCTAGCTCTTGTGCCATTAAACTCCACTGTTACTCACACATACACATTAGAGAAGGGGGTGTCACAACAGGTGTCTCATCCTCGTCAAGAGGTTCAAAGTCACTACGTCCGTCGACAATTAACATCGCGCTGCTTGTAAGAGCGAAGTTTAGAAACATGGAATCACAATAAATCTTATAAAAGTAAAATATGGTATGAGCAAGAAGAGATTAGTAAAAAACCACTTTCCAATTCCTTATTAATTTCTTTTATGCTTGCAGAATATGAAATTTGAAAATTTTAATTTATTTATATATATGAAGCGCATTATCATAAATTGTTGAAAATTTCTTCAAAGCATTGTGATGCACTGATTTTAGTTTGCATACTTTGTACTGAAATTAGGTATTTTACTTATAAAATAAATGTGAGCGTTTACAGACTTTGCAGAAATTTTGAAGATTTTTTTTGTTTGTTTTTCTCTCGATGTAAAATGAACAGTCTATTTTTATACATTTTATATTAGTTATCTTCTACGAAATAGTTATAAAATATTTTATGTACAATTTGTATTAGGAAGAGAGAAAGCGTAGTCTCTGGCATCCATCAGTTAGACAAGGATTGCTATGGTACTATCAGAGAGACTATTCTTCGACAGCATTAACTGTTCCGAGACATTTACAAATCGAGTGTTTCTTTAGCAAATTGAGTGAAGAATCGGTAGAATTAATTTCTCTTTTAAGGACACTAAAATGAAGGCATTCTCTAACCAGAAATTTGATACCAATCATTCGGTGTTTTACAGTAGTTCTCGATCTGCTTGGATAGAAAGTGTGTACGCATCATTAAGTAATATGCTTTTTATAAGCTTTAAACAGAATAAATATACTTAAAACAATGCCTAAAGTAAGTCTGCAAGAACATTTCTGCTCTTGAGATTCAGTCGAAAGGCATTATGAAAAAATTTTTTTAGTCATGTATCTTAAAAAGTCTTTACTCTATTTACGATTATTTAAAAATCAACATCATGGAAATTCACAAGAGTTAATTTTCGGAGAGTGGAAATCAATACAAAACGTAGACCATGTGTTCAAAAAACATTTTGAATTTGAGCAGATATCTTTTCTCAGAGTTGCATTTAATTTGGGAAGAGTAAAGATATGGCTATGTATATAAATGTTAGTCAATCACAAACAAGATATTCCTGCTTCCATAAGCGTTTTCTTTTTGCTAAGCCTTACATTAGACTCAAAATAAGTAAGAAAGAAACCAAGTACAAAATCCCGTTCTATCAATTTTTATCCAAATACAGTAGACAACATCAACTCTAACTAAAAATTGAAATTTGATTTCAACATACTTATATTACGATATATTCTTTTCATATATAAAAAAGGTGCATTAGTTGGTAGGTTGGTTTAATTAACCTCACACTACAGCCAACATGAGGACTCTTTGCGACGGACCTTGTAATTTTGAACCTTGTTTAAGAGACAAGGAACGACACCTAAGATGCCACCAGCTCTGCTAAGTTCCACACCTTTCTAACAAGATGAAATTCATCCTGGACAGATTTAACGTATAAGAGCCGGAGCTACAAGGTGGAACTTTAGTGACGTCAAGGCTCGAACCCATGCCTCTATGAAAACTGCGTGATGTGACGAGTCCGTCTGCGAGTCCGAGCCCACACACACGATGTGACCTCAGCTTTAAAAAGATATATTAAAATTTGAATAATTCACGCGAATTCTTAACCAATAAAAAAATGAATCTAAAAAATTTCAATACTTAAAATCCGTATTTTGCACGTTTTTTAACAAAATATATTTGTGTACATAAATCCATTTCCGTTATAGGAAACGTGTGATTTGAGTTCAATGAAATACCAAATAAATATAGTAAAAACTAAACTTGGGAATTTTTTATTTTTTTCTGATATTTTGTGCTGTTATAATCGAAAGTAATATTTTCGATTTAAATGCCTATAATGGCATAAACTTACCTTTGAGCCTATTATAGAAATTCATTACGTTTTATTAATTCTAGATAATATGAAGCAATACTACGCAAACTACAAGTTAAAATGTATTATTAGATTTAAAAATAAACCTATTTTTTGAAGTAGTTCTAATATTCTTGAAATAATTGGTTGGGAATTTAAATTACAATCTAAGTTACTACGTGCTTTCAATATATAACACTGTCTCTGAAAGATCTCTTAGCTGAAATCTAATACATCTTTTGATCCACCTTTTATATTGTTATTTATTTATATTATATACTAACTACGACACTTCTGATTACAGCGTATGTTGGCTTCAACTTTAGAATGGAGTCTGATGTGCCTTGGCGACTTTAGTATCTCCAGAGAAAAGTCTAATTACGATAGCTTGTTTTAATTTAATATAGGTGCGCCAAATATTATTACCAGCTTTAATAATTTATTTTCTTTTCTATTCTTTATAATTTGTTTTAATTTTAATTGCCTGAATATTAAGTTGATTTTATATATTGGAATCGTTTCCTTTGATTCCTTTTATTGACAAAGTTGTATACTTTTTTGTACTTTAGCATATTTATATTTTAAAGCATTATTAGTAGTAGTCCAATCATACAATTATAACGTACATAATTATTTAGTGCACAGGATAAAATTATAGTATAAAAATCAACACTTTTGTGGCAAAAAAGTAAAAAAAAAAGAACTGAAGAGTAAAAAAATTTTTCTTTAGGCAAACAGAAAATGAGAGAAAATGTACTGAAAATGACTGTTAATCCTTTTTATAAGTACTTAGAAAAAAGGGGAAGATTTTTCAGTCCAGCTTAAAATGTTTGACTAAAAATTGAAATGTTGTGCTTAATCGTAAATTGGATGGTAGATGGCAGAAGTTTTCGGCTGGATTTAAAAATCTTTACTATTTTTAAAAATTCATGAGGATATACTTTAATTTTTAATTAATTTTCCTTGCTGAGAGAAAATTAGTTTTTAATTTTTAATTCTTTTTTTACTCTCTTGCCATATAGAAGAGTTGGCTTAACAATATATATGCGTATTATTTTCTACTTTTTGGTTCTTTGTTTTCAAATGTTTTACTGTTTTTTCGAAATTTAGTTTATTGGTAACTTCATTACTTAATATGTTGTATAGCCAATTAAATTGAGTTTGTGTGGAAAGTTTCGAGACTCTAGCCCAGTGCTCCGCAACCGGTGTGCCGCGGCACACTGGTGTGTCATGAGCCAGATACAGGTGTGCCGCGGTCAAATACAATGTATTTGACATTTTACTATTTTTCATCATGTATTTAATACACAATGACAATTTTTTTTTCTAATAATGTCTATTTTTCTAAATATACTATAGAATAATTATTATAACTAAATAATTATTCAATGGTCCCCCGCTGAGAGCAATTGAAAACTGCACATTGTGTTGTGTAAACACCAAGGCCCACCAAATTAATCATAGATAAAACAAAATGACCGTTATGCGCGTCGTTGAAGAGTCATGCGCATGTGTTATTTGTATTTGCGCGTGGTTCTTCACGTTCACTAGTATGTCATTGTTGTCACTATTTTTCAACACAAAGTTAAATAAACACGTTCCTACCACTAACGATAATTATTATTAATGATCTTACTGAATTATGTATGGTTAACGTTCTTCGTATAAAAAATTTTAAGTTTTATACCCCTTTAAATATGGATAAATTTTTACGTCGGAAAGATTCGTCTTCAAGTACAGATGATGAAGAACCCAGCACAAGTGTTACAAAAACCTAAAGAAGGTAGTGAAAAGAAAGTACGACGAAGACTACATTAAATATGGATTCTCGTGGTGTGGTGACGAAACGGCACCAAGACCACAGTGCATCATTTGCGGCGATCAGCTATCAAACGAGTCAATGGTACCCAGTAAATTAAAGCGGCATCTATATTCAAGCCATCCTAGCTTCCATCCAACAAAGACAAACAATATTTTAAGAGGTGCTTAGAACAAAATAAAAAACAGAAGAAATTTATAAAATCGGCCGTAACAGTTTCTGAAAAGGCATTAGAAGCTACCTATCATGTTGCAAAATTAATTGCACGTCAGAAGAAGCCACATACTGTCGGCGAAACACTTATTAAACCAGCATGCATGGAAATTGTTAGACATGGCCCAATGAAGTTAAGGAAGTGAATAAAGTTTCGTTGTCTGCTGATATTGTTAAAAGACGTATTCACGATATGTCAAATGATATTTTAGAAACACTGATTAAAAAACTGTTATCGGCTGAAAAATTTGCGCTTCAGATCGATGAAACAACTGATATTAAAAATAAAGCACAGCTGATAGCTATTGTACGTTTCGTTGACGAGGACTTTATTAAAGAACATTATTTATTTCGTAAAGAGGTTCCAGGGCGAACTACCGGTGAAGAAATTTTTCAAGTAACCGATGATTTCTTCAAAATATGTAATATTCAATGGAGCAACTGCATTGCTGTTTGCACGGATGGCGCTGCGGCAATGACGGGTCATAAAAAAAGGTTTTGTCTCTTGTGTAAAACAAAAAAATCCGACGGTACAATTTACACACTGCTGCATACATCGAGAAGCATTGATGGTCAAGAATTTGCCGGAAGAACTTTTGAACACGATGAATGAATGCATTAAAATCATAAACTTAATTAAATCAAGAGCCATAAATTCACGAATTTTTGGATTACTTTGTGCAGAAATGGGAGCCGAATATGAATCCTTATTATTTTATACAGAAATTCATTGGCTATCCCGAAGCAAAGTTTTGGCTAGATTATTTGAGCTTCGTCACGAGGTGTGTGAATTTCTTTTAACACAGAATATGCTCGAAATATGCCAGCACCTCGATGATGATTACTGGATAGCCAATGGCTGATATATTCGAGCATTTGAGAATGAACTTAATAAAAAAATGCAACGTCGAAATGAGAATATTTTGACTTGCTCCGACAAATTACAAAGATTTATTAAAAAACTCGAACTTTGGCAGAAAGAGTTGCAAAAAGGATGTTTGGAAATGTACCAAAGGACCAATCATATTACAATTGAAAACAACCAATTAATTGTGGATCTGGCCCAACAACATTTAAGTATGCTTCAGCAGAAATTTGATCAATATTTTTATTCCATTAATACGGAACAATACGATTGGATTCGAAATCCTTTTTGCAAACAATGCAATAAATTCTACGGAAGCACTGCCTCTACAAATTCGAGAGGAATTTATAGATTTAAAAAATGACATGACTTTAAAATTATACTTCTCCGAAATTCCATTAGATGTTTTCTGGATTTACGTTAAAAAAGAATATCCTCACATTTCCTACGAAGCAATCTTAACATTACTTCCATTTTCGACGACATATTTATGTGAGCACAATTTTTCAACTCTTGTATTAATTAAAAATGATAAGCGGTCATGCTTAAAAGATCTTGACCAAGAACTTCGGGTTGCGTTGTCAAATATTGAGCCGAATATAAAACTTTTGTGTTCATTGAAACAAGCGCAGGTATGACATTAATAATTATTATGATTGCGTTAAATAAATATGTTATGGTTTTATGTATGTATACTTTTCAAATAAAAAACAAACATTTATTGTAAAATTTGTGTATCAGTTAATACCTATATACTTTAGCTTTTGGTGTGCCGCGGAATTCTAGAAAGAATTTTGGTGCGTCGTAGGTGAGAAAAGGTTGCGAAGCACTGCTCTAGCCTATTGGGAAGAAGGTGAAAAACTGATGAAAAGATTTGTGATACGTGTAAACTAGTGCAAGTTAATAAGAAGCGTTGGAAAATAGAAAGAAGATCGGTTGTTGCTAGTGTAAGTATAAACATGCAGAAATGTGTTATGGTGTTATGTGTATTCAGGATACGGCATATTAATCTATCCAATTTGGGAAGAAGAATATGTTTAAGGGGGTCACTTCACGCCAATCGGTCAAAAAATCGATTTTTCAATTTTTTTTGAAAAAGAAACTTCAAATCTTTCTGCTTCAATTGCAATTTAAATTTTTGTTCTAGCTAAATTAGAAGTATTTTAAATATTTTTTAAAAAGTTGTTTACATGTGTTAAGACCCAAAACAGCTGAATGCCACGCCCACTTTTAAACCAAAACTTATTATACATGCTTCTTTCCAGCCTTATCAAATTATTTTAAATTCATGAAAACAATTTTCATTGATCAGCAACTTGTTGAGGAAAGAATTGAAGTGAATAGTAATAGCAGTTTGTTTACATTTCAACGTTTGTTATCGAATGCAACGTGCTATTTTAGACTCGCCTAATGTAGACAATCTGTTCTTTTCGAAAACTTTTTTCATTTATATTTTACATTATGTCTCGGTTTAAAGCTCAAACATTTAAGAAATAGAAGTTTGAGAGAGATGTTATTATATTAAATACAAGTTCTTTTGAAGTTATATAAGTTTCATATAAACAAAATGTTTATAAATATGGTAAGTATGCTGTTATGGTAAGTATCAACGTTAAGTAAGTATGCTGGTGAGTATGAAGCTTTTTTTAAATTCTTCTGATCTATTTAAGGAAATAATTGACATTTCTCTGTTTTCTTATTGCTTAAAATTATGTATGTTATGCATAAAATATAAAAAACATGGTATCCATATTAATCTTGGTCGTCAAATCCAAGGTTTGGCTACAGAACTATTTATATGTTGTGTCAGTTGTGGTTTCGAACAACCAGTCCTGAATATTAGAGTCATTCAGAGTGTAACTAATAAATGATATACTAATGTGCATGAAGTTAATACGAGACTTTGATATGCTATGAGATCAATTGGGAAAGAGTTTGCTGCTGCGAAATGGTTTTGCGGAGTGATGAATTTACCTCCCATTACTAAGCGCTTTTATAAGTTATCCCACAAATTAAATAATGCGACAGAGGAAGTCGCAAAAGCTTCTATGGTAATAGCTGCTAACATATAATATTTAAAAATGATGGAAGTCCAAATGTACTTGGGCTATTGATGGCACCTGGCAAAAGGAGGGCTTGTTTCACTAAATGGTGTCGTGACAACAGTTAGTGTCGAAACTGGAAAGATTGTTGATGCCGAAGTATTTTCCAGATATTCGTGCAATTTGAGGAATGCAAATGCACACAGAGAGAAGTATTTCGCAAATTACTTTGGAAATAGTGGAGAACTGGAAGTTGAAGGGGTACTCTGGATCTTCAATCACTCAGAGTCATTGCACGAGCTGCGATATACTCAGTATTTCAGTCTTTGCCCCACTGGTGACGACAAGTGGTGTGCATATAATAGGTCCATAATTAAAGGAAAACAATACAAACACAAACATAACTTACCTGATGTTATTATAAATTGTATTAAGCAATAGTTAGAGATTTTTTATGTCCTGAACTACTTTCTAAATGCCTACATGGCAAAATTAAAATTTAAATAGCATCATCTGGTACATAATCTCAATAAATGTATATGTAGAATTAGGAACATTAAAAGCTGGAAAGTATGAAGCAATATCTCTATTTAATCAAGGATTTATTACAAAATTAAAAGTTTTAAGTTTATTAAATGTTCAACCTGGATTTTATACATGTCGAGCATTACAAGAAGCAGATCGTGTTCACATAAAGAAAGCAAAAAAAGGCAGTTTTACAAAGAACCAATAAAGCTAGAATTAAAAACAGACTATTAAAATGTAGACAAGAAGATGATTTAGCAGATTACCCAAGCAATTCAAGCTTTGGTGTTGATATCTATTAGTGAATGGTAAGTTTGTACTTTAAAATGCATTATCTCAAAACTGTAAATTTCAACACAAAAGGAACATTTTTGAAAAACCTACTCATCTTATAGCTTTGAAATTTGGTGCATGTATTACTAGTACATAAAAGAATATTTTAATGTGAGCTTTTGCCAAAAAAAGTTTTGAAAAAATTTTAGAGGTTGAAATGTACACAAATTTTCTTTGTTTTTTAACTTTTCACGTGTAAAAGCACATAATAATTTTTTTAAAAAAAACTAATCAAAATTTCCAAAAAAGCTCTCATTAAAATAATAATAACTATTCAATAAATGAACACAAAAAAATTGGTAACTCTACAACCAGTCAATTTTTTAAAAATGTTCCTTAAAATTGGTCATTTTTAACATTACAGAGATAGGGAAAAGGCTGCGTGAAGTGACCCCCTTAATAATTATGTGTTACAGTCGATTGAGTTTTAATTTCGTTTTCAAGGGTCAACAGTGTACTTAGGATATTCGCTTTAATGTTCCTGCAACACTTAATTCTGAAATTACGCAATAAATGCGTTATTTGCGAATAACTTAATGATTTTGAATACAATTTCCTGTTTCGAATGTATTTAAATAATATTTAATTATTTATTTTTACTTTATACTTAAAAATTATAATTATATTTAACTTCAAAGTGGTAGGTTAGTAAAAACCTAAGTCAAAAAGAGGTCATTTTTGATGTATTACCACGACAACTGAATTTGTCATTTTCGGAATATTAAAAAAAATGAGAAACATATATATTTCGCTTGAGTCTTCTAAACTCTTTCAGTTGCTGTGCTTCGTAAAAAAAATAAAATTTCGATTTTCTTTTCTTAAGCCTTTAGAGGACTTCCTTGACCTCCAGAATGAAAAATATTTCAAAATAATACTTATATGGAAAAAAAAAAAAATTAAGAATTCATCTGTGTTTAACTGGATATTCGTCACAAAACAAAGAAACCTTATTTTCATTAAAAATTGTATGAATGATTTTTTTTAAAAAATTGTATTTAACTTTTTCAAAGATAAAATAAAAAAAATGTCTTTAACTTAAGAATAAAAAACTATCACTGTGTGAACTCCTACACACACAGTTGAATTTTAAAAAAAATTCTTACTTAGTATAATTGTGATACCCTTTCTTCATTGTTTAATTCTACTATGATCTTCCTAAGCACAGTCAATAATTGTCAGACTCTAAAAACGAAACGTAAGAGCAAAATAAAATACTTTATTAAAACTCACTGAGGTATAGATAAGGTCACTTTCCCTCGAATCTTACTTAATTCATCAATTCTAATTTAGGATCAACAAATAAAATCTTAGCTTCCCAATTCACTCTTTATGATTCATTGCTTCTCAAAAATAGCCGATTCTTATTACATTACTTTACCTAAGACTTGCTTCAATCCAAAATTTTAATTTTGATGTTTTTACATAACTTAAAAATGTTTATCAGCCTGAAGTTATTTTCTAACAGTCATCATATACTCTTTTCTAATTCACTTCTATCCTCCACTTATTTTCCTCATCACGTTTCATTTCCGTTGGGAAAATTGTAATTTTTTGCAATTCACAAATTACTTTATGGTCCAGATAATAATGAAGAAAGAAGAGCGAATACCACACCGTTACATAAGTGAATCTTGGTCTCTTATTCTAATTTTAAAAGATTCTTGGTATTGATGGATCATACCAAGAAATACATTTCCTATAAAAAAGAAAATAAATTTTATTCTAAATTTCTTTTAATATTTCTAACGCGTAAGTTAATAGAAACATTTTGTATATCATACATGATATATGTATTTAAAATTAATTGAGATTAATTTAATATATATTTGAAATAAATAGCAGGATAAATTAAGTGCATTTTCAGAACGTTTAATCGAGATTGTGACTGTTGAATTGAACCTAAATAGTAGAGTAGAATGAAAGCCAAATAAAGGATATGGAAAAAAACAAACGAACTTTATTATCCAAGAACAGATATTAGTGTTAATAATTTTATCTGGAACAACAAAAATATTAGAATTAAAGATTAATATAATTTGACTACAATTGAAGATAATATGATGCAAAGTATTATGTATATAATACAACAGGAAGCTGGAAACCTATCTGGAATGTCCAGATTTGAAAGAGGCATATAATAAGTAGAGAAGAGGAAGAACTTCACTTCAGTTCATGTTTTTTCAAACGTTCTCATGAGTCTGTATAACTCTAAGGACTTCTCTCGATGTAGGTCGAATGCAGACCTCACTTATAGGACGCATGTATATAGGTTTATGGAACAATAGATCATTTTAACTCTTGCGCAATTAAGAGGAAACGAGTATCGCTAGAATATTTCACTATAGCGAGAATTAGAGTATTGTAGCCTTTCATCAATTTTTGAGGCAGAAGCCTCTACTGGATCAGTCACAAATATCTGCTCCAATCTTTGAATAAGACTAAGGATCAGATGTTTTCGAATGGATGCTATATTCTTAAGACGCTATAAAAGTGGAAGTAAAGCCCACATCCACAAACATACTTACGGAATATCTACTTAAAACTTTTTTGAATTTTATAAATCAGTAGAGGTTTCTGATAACTCATTAAAGAAACAAGATTTACTAATACATATCATTTGAGATATTGTCTTTTGTAGTAATGAAAAATTTAAAAAAACATCTGTACAGATGCATTTCTTTCAGAGAAATTCGCGATCAAGAGATATCAAAACATTTGTATAATTCAGTGCCTAAGTAAAGTAGAAGTAAAATTCAAACAGAGTTTTAAAGATAAAAAAATAAATTTAATTATCAGACTAGAAATGTAAAATCGATGTTTAGATTGGAAATTGTGTTTTGAAGGTGTATGTCATCTTAAATAGTGAGGCTCATTTGTATACAAGGTATGGCTCAAACTTTCGGTAAACGGAAGCATAAAACAAATAAAACAAAACATGGAAACAAAATATCTTTATTTACCCTAAAAGTAACATCCATTGATCACAACAAACTTTTGACATCTTTGATAATGCTACTGTAATGAGAGTCAGCGAATGCTTCTTATGGTACAGATCGTAGCACATATGTATCCCGCTGTTGGATAACCGGTAAGTATTTAAAACGTTTGGCCTTCATGTCCTTCTTGAAGCCAGGAACGAAAAGAAGTCTGCAGGCGTCGGGTCACCGCTTATGTCCCTTAACAGTTACACGGTATTGGGTCAAGAATTTGAGTACATAGATCACAAAATGCAGACTTGCGTTTTCATGCAACAGACTCAATTTCTACTTTTGTACATCTGTTTCAAACACGTAACATGGGCAGTAGTAACAATTTCAAAACAAATACGTAGAATTAGGTGTAGTTCAGACTATTTCTTTCCAAAAATGCAACCAAGAGAGATTTTAACCTGGACCAATGTGAACGCATCTATTTGGGACATTAAAAAGACGGTGAGCACAATTGCATTATTTGCAGATTCGTCTACGGATGGTAGCATTATCTGTCATCTCCTGTGTCGACGGTTTGTAGAAAGGTAAGATGCTAGCAATACGTGTCAATGAAATCTATAGCAATGTGCTATAGATTTAGATCATCAGCTTTCTCAAAACTAGGGGAACACTATCATGGTGAAGATGCCAACACTATCATCGTCAATCCTAAATCCCTCTGATATCCATCGTAGAGATAGTAGAAAGCAGCATATGTCACATCCACTTGATGTTGCCCGTGCCCAAATTTTGAGAGTCAACCCGTATGTAATTCGTCCGTAACGATTTTCTTTTCTTTCCTAAAACGCTTAAAATAGTCATACACTCTTTTTGTACTCAATCGTATACTTATATCTCCTTCTATAAAATTTATGATTTCATGCTAAGGAAACTAAATTAATGTCAATTTTCAGTTTGAAAATATTCAAGCATTTTGAAACAGCTTGATATATTATAAGGTATACATACATAAAATGTATACCTTATTGAGGAACAATAAGTAAAGGTTGTCATTTTTATATGTGTTATCATGACCACCCTTCCAAAATTAAATTAAAAAAAAAAATTAAACAGAATTTTTTTTTTATTGCAGAATGAGATCCGAGTTTCTCATTACATACCGGAATCAAATTAAGAATCAAAACAAATGTTTGCATTCATTGAATCGGCTCCAAAGAAAGCGAAAACTGTTCCATTTACCGGAAAAGTTATGGCGACAGCTTTTTGAGATGCAAAGAGCTGCAACTCAAAAAAAGAAGAAAGTACTTGAATCACCCCATTCCATTTGTAATAACTAATTTCTCTCCCCAAGCTCGGATACATTTTTAACCGCCCTCGCATGTATTTATTTTCAATAAAAAATCTGAAACAATAAGAATATGAATAACTAAATCAATATGCTTTTAAATGCGACATTCGTTTTAATGTTTTCTTGTTTTAAAATTTTCTTTAATCAGGAACATCTCACCCTAAACCTTAAATAATATTTTAATTAGTGGAATAATTTATTTTTTGAATTAGTTTTTGGTTTTATTTATAGATTTGATTAAGACATATTCTAAATGCACTACAGAAATCTTATGCATGATTTTTATAAGAAAGAAGTTTTAATTCCTCAGCTAGTTTTACAGAATTTTTCAATCAACTGTGTATGTCAATCTCGTCTCGTGAAAAATGAAAAACATTAAAAATGTAAACAAAAGGAGGAAAAAACATTTCATACTTAACAGAATTTATTTTCTTGTGCTTCATTTAAGCTTTGAAAACAAATATTTCGCTTTGATTTTTATTAATTACCCAAGGGGCTATCAGTTTAAGTGGAAAATGTTTGACCTAGCAGATCATTTTTCAATTTTGTATCGTTTGCTTCATTTTTAAATATCTTTTGTTAAAATTTTTTAAATTTAATAATTAATTGCTTGCTTTAATATTAATATCGGAAAAGCTTACAATTGTCGATTTCTGGATATTTCATCTCGTTTACTTTAGTTTTTATACATAATTGAATAATTTAATAATAATTTTTAAAAAAAGTACAACTTGAGAGGCAAATCTGCTCTTTGAAAAAATTTTGTACAGAACTTTTTTTATTAATCTTTTTTGAAAATAATTTAAGATGAGTTTCTTAGCGAGAGAAAATTACTTATATGTCTTTAAAAATACTTTCTATATATGTACATTTATTTTTATTCCATCTATATACATAGCGGAAGATTTAATTACTTCTGAAGAAGAACCGAAACATCTGGATAAAATTTATTCTGCATATCGAATCATTCCAATCACGATGTTGAAAATCAGAACTATTCATCCTGACATATTTGGTTTCAGGAAGATGCAGATTGAAGTAACCGCAGTATGGAGAAGATAAAGTTTAATATGCCGAGTACTAGAATGCGGCCTTTCATTGATTGATTGGTTGCTTATCAAATTCGCCCTTAGAAGCAACACACGAGGGCTTTTGACGACAGACCGTAAAATTTTGAATCTAGGTCAAGTGAGGACAACTCCCGAGTTGAAACCTTCCTCCGCAAGAAATCAGTGGAAGAATTTGGGATCTAGACAGTTTAACATGCATGAAACCCTCACTACACGGCGGGTTCTTATTGGCATCCGGGCTCGAACCAACAACTCGATGGAACCAACACAGAATTCGAGTTCGTGGACCATGATCAATAAGCTACCGTTACCACATGACAATTTCGAAAAATCACGAAAAGAAGGGAGAAATAAACTGGAGTCTGGTAATAAGTAAACTATACTCTGGTCTATAAGTAAAACTTAGTCTGGATGGTGACTATGTAGTGAAGCCTACATATATATATATATATATATATATATATATATATATATATAATAAAGATTTTAAGATACTGCTGGATAAAAATTTAAGCTTTAGGAAACTGCAGGTATCTTTAATCCACTTTAAATTTAAGATTCCAACCGTGTGGTAGAAATCCACATCATGCCCTTGTGAACAGAAAACATCTTAATTCCTTCATTTTATTTTCTATATCATAAAATGTCAAAGGTCGTTTATTGAAATCTGTCACTATGAATTTTTAGTTTATTCTTTTTCTAAGCGATGAATTACCTCTAGTTTTGCTGCATATTTTGAGAGTAGCATTCTTACGATTATTAGTTTTATTAGCGCTTCAAAATCTACGAGATAATTGATGAACTTGATGAGCTACGAGAACATTTTAATGTACAGTGGACTGTATGTACACAGTTGTAATATTGTGCAACTGAGATATGTATCCCTCTAAAAGCCGCTGACAGCGATTTGAAATTAGAAGTTTAAGAGGAGGAGTGGAATATTTATAAGTAGGGAGCAAAAAATAACGGAAAGATTGGGGAGTACAGGACATTTAAAACATGCACATCATGTTCAAATGTTCGATTGCGTTTAATAATGTCGTGATAGAAGCACCTATAGGGCTATTGGCGACGGAAAGAATTTCATACTTTTGAATCTTGATCATTAGAGAGTAAGATAACTGAGTTGGACTTCATGTCTAAGCTTTCCCAATATGCAAAAGGGAGGACTTTGAACCTCGACAGCTTAAACTTACGTCAACTCATGGTTCACAGCTGGTCATTAGTGGCATCAAGGCTCTTACTTACCACTCAAAGCGAACAAACATTCCAACAAAATCTAAATATTTGTCTTTTTCCGACCGAATTTAGAGAAAATAAATGTTGACGGTTTATTCCACCTTTAGTGTGATTTAGTCTTAATATTAGTGTGTAATTTATTTTTTAAAAATTTGATTAATAAATACAGTATAAGTTTCATCCAAAGGAATTATGTTACACATGTATTACAATTAAATTGAAGTATTTGAAGAAATTAAAGTAACAAAATCAGGTTTAATTTTATTTTAAAAAAAGTACGGTTCCCTTAAAATAAGCATACGAAAAATGATAATTCGTAAAAATCCATCCAGTGAGTTCTCCCAAGGCTTTGTTTTATATCGCAAATGTGCCAGGAGTAATAAAAACATTCTTATAGATTGCTTTTATTGAATGATATTTAATTAGGTGTTAAGAGTTATACGTTCAATTATTTCACAAAGAGAAAGATGTATAATACACAATAAAGTTTCTCAGTCATATGTTTAGTAACTGTTTTAAAACAATGTTAATGTTTTTCTCACCCGGTGTGCGCTTCCACAAATCATTCCAACCCCCGTAGAGTGAAGCACGGCATTGAATTTTAGGCATACTTCCGCTTCTTAAAATCTTAATAATTGAAGAAACGAAAGGATAGATAATTATGTCAGCACAACTTTGCTTATACACATATTTTGTACATAATTCCGCGTTTTATGCAGTTGAAATGGAACAAAATAAAAATTATCTTAAAAATTCTATATGGGATGTTTTCGGTGTGTGTGGTGGAGGAGTAACCGCCCTCTAACCTAACCCTCCCTTAAGCGCTGCTACTGTATTAAACGAGAAACATAGTACTGAAACTAAGAAATGACAGTTATGAAATACATTGGGTAAAAACATGTGCCGTTTAAGCTGCCATCTGGTGATCACAGTCAACTAACTGAACGAATCTACATGAAATAATCCGAAAGCAAACGGTTCGGTCTGTTCCAGATTATAGAATGTGCAAAACATTCAAATACTAGGTTAAAGAACACCATTGAGAATGAAAAATATACTTGTATTTCTCACGGCTTTAAATAAACTTTATGTTTTTAAATTGAAAGCAATTGAACACCCATTATTATTTTGAGACCTGTGCGTATTTATGTATCTGAGGAATCAAATCATAGCATATCTATGAACACAAATAATTTTGAATGAGTATTTAATAAGAATTCAACAGCTGTATTTGCATTTGTCGATCGTGCACTTATCTCTAGGAACATGAGGCAGAAAATGTACAGCATTTATAACTTAAAAAATTTATAGAGTAATCATTAACATAAGGTTCTATATACAGATCATAACAATTATTTATGACGACCATCCCTCATTGTTTAATTCTACTGTCATCTAGATACGAAAGAATGAGTTAAAAAACTTTATTAAGAAGCCCTGAAGAATAGACAAGCTCTATCTCTCTCTCCCTCGAATTTCCTTCAACCCTCCAATTTTAAAGTATGATCTACTAATTAAGTCTTAGCTTTTCAAATCACTCGTTTTCATTCAAACACTTCTCGAATCAATAGTATATAATATATATATATATATATATATATATATATATATATATATATATATATATATATATCCTATTACAAAGTAATATTCGTTCCTATTCATAATATTAGTTACGAAGCTGGAATGCAACTTGCAAATATTTATCAGCCGGATGTTATCTTAAATCTCTCTTCATTTTCCTTTCAATTCTCTTTCATTTGAGTGTCACTATACCTAATTTAATTCATTGCACTTATCGTTTACATTTGATTAACCTTGTAATGTTTCATTTCGGAAGGGAAGAAATCGTAATTTTACGCTATTTAAGTTCCGATAAATTCCCCGAGGTTTACAGAAGAAAATTCACGAATAACCTATCGTCATAAATTTTACAAATTAAATTTACTGAAATTAAAGTTTTTTTAAATTAAAACTTCCCATAGTGTTTGTAGAAATTTAATCGAATACTTAAAATTTGGGAATGTTAATTAGAAAAATACAACGTGCTGTATGTATAGGTAGTAACATCATTACATAATTTGGAAAATATCAACTCCAAAGCATATTTTGATGAAAGTGTACCACAAGCCTAAGAAATCACATTTTTATAAAAACCCTAGCGCTCCCAACAAAGTTTCTACACAAACTTATTTTACACGATTTAGATTTAATACGAGTTGGAAAAAAATTATTCAATGAATAACCGTCTTATTTATATTTAACAATCGTTCGGAATTCTGAGAAGAAATTTTACTTTCATTTCATTTTTCCAAATTACGACATTAGAGACGAGGAATGCATTGCTATTTTCATTTGTGGTAATTCCAAGAATTTTGAAATTTCAATATGGAATTTTGCCCATTTGTGTTGAATGTTCAAAGAGAAAATATCTGTGACACTTGTTTTGATTTGACAGGCACGTTTCAGGCATATCAAAACTAGTTTGGAGTGTGTATTAATTATGTATAAAATCATTAAATGGGAAGTAATAATTTCAATTTAAATTATTACAGAAATATTTTTGTTGCCCTTAATGTCACATAAATAACTTAAAACAAAAGAAAAATTATTATTGTATTATTTTTGCGGATTTCTTAGAAAAAAAATTAATATTCTATTATTCCCAAGGAGACAATATATTTTTTACACGAATTTTTTAACACGTATTTTTCGAGAACGTTTCTATCCATGTTAAAGCAGAATTACGCGTATGTATATTTTTCTCCATTACGTGGTCATAACTTAAGATTTCAAAATTTAATTTTCTAGTGTACTATTCATCAAATTCTCATAAAAAATAATCTACAAAATCAGCTAAGCGCTCTCTGTTTTTACACATCAAAATAAAAACAATAACATTTTTAGCATTTTAAAGTTTCAATTTCGTTAATAGAAATATCACGAATTTTATATTCTACATCTTTTAACTTTTAAGCCATATAAAAAAAACTAAACTGCATGTTTTTGAAATAATTCGATTTTACTTATTTTCATTGGGGCATTCGTTTTTTATAAAAGAATAGAATCAGAATATCATACTTTCAATTCATCGTTTGTCCTTATCTGAAGAAATCTATGAGTATGACGATCTTCATATCCTTAAGAATTACCGTCCAAATATTTTTAACCGTTGCGACCATCTTCGCCTTCTTTAAAAGAGACTTACCTTTGGTAAGCGAGAGATTTAATTCTTTCTAGGATTCCAGTGACTAATGATGAATTCAGGTCACAAAGACGGTGACAATTCTCGAGTCCTGTTACGTACTAAACTTAAAAAATGTCCATTAATAGTTACATTATCCTTTAGATTAAAGATATATAATTTAAAATATATTCACGACTATAGTAAAGAAATATTGATTGTCAATTGATTTTTTTGAATTATAGAGTTCAATAAAAATATTTTTTTTTTATATAACTAAATTTTTAATTCTTTGGAATTTACCTTTATGGTAAGATGTATTTTTTCCAAACTGGTAAATATTTTTTACATATAGATTAACTTGGTAAACATTTCAGTCACACCATTATAATTTCGATGTTTTCCACATTGTGCTTCTCAAGGAATTTTTTTCATTGAATCTTCACTTAATTTTAAGTATTCCCTACACTTGTGTATGTTAATTTGTTATTAGAACAAGCGAATACCAACACGAATTTACTTCTCACGTATTTTAAAGACAAAAAAATGTAAAATCGGAAAGAAAAAATTAAACATCTAAGCATCATACGAATTTTTTTTCTTTGTCTATAAAAATACTGCGATATTTTTCCTATTTCTGAACATTTATTATTAATTTGTCAACATCTTAAAAATATTAGAAGAAATGAAATCCAGCACGATTTTATTTTTCGCATACGACATACAAATGTTAAAACGGAAAGAAAAATGAAAACATCGAAACAACGTTCGAAATTTGTTTGCTTGTCTTCAAGAATACCGAGATATATTTCCTATTTCAGAATATTAATTTTTATAATTTGTCAAACCCTTAAACATACTTGCTCGAATATTCCTAATCAAAGGAAGAACAGAAAATGCGTAGCTACGAATCTGACATATATTTGTTTATGAAATTCTAAATATTTTGTTACGCTCATACTAAAGCACACACACACACATATATACATAGGAATGGATGCTGGCATGCCTTTGAAGTGAAAAATATTATGCTTCCTGAAAATATGTCTATTTTCAAGTAACATAATTCATAGGGAAAAACAGATTATTCTACCTCTCCACGACATTTAAGCTCAAAATTCAACTTTTATAGGGGGTAGGGAATTGCTCTTTTCGAATACATTCCATTAGATTTAAGTGAAGTGGACAACATATGAACAGGCACCTCCTTTCAAAATTTCCACACCACAGCAACAGGAAGGTGTTTTGGATTTCAACAGATTTAACATGCATCCACTACGCTGCACGACAGGTCAAAAGTGGTTTCATAGCTCCATCCCACAACTTGACTGTTTTCGTTGCTTTATTCTGAACATTCCGTACAACGAATAGTTTAAAGTTTAACTGTTCTGTTTAGTTGAAAATCCTTACATAAATTCTAATAAATATGGAGTCAATGGAAAATATAAATTTTCGTATGCAACAAGATGGAAGTACAGTAATCACTTTTTTATTTGGAATTCGATAAGCCGACACCGATTGAGAAATCAGTTTTCAGATTTTTTTTTTTTTATTGTGTGGATTTAATATTTATTGTTCTTGACCGAAAGGTCACGAAACAACGCTGCTCGCATTTTCTCCTAGTGTTTATTGTAATGTGTCTAGTAATGTTTCCTATTGAGTGTGTTACATGTTAAAGTTGCACATACATAAAGAGTCTGTACTTACAATGCACTGTACAATAACAGGTCCTCAAAACCCAGCAGGTGTTCTTCGAGTGCAAATAGAATTAATAAATGTGAGCGTGGGATTAGAGTAGCTCGTCACTACTCGTTTTAAGTATTGTGTATTGTTATTATTATTTTTCTTTTTTGTGGTATGTTTTTTTTTTTTTTATAAATTGAGGAATATTCATCTAAATTGGTGCTCAGCGTTTGGATTTAATTTTGCAGTTGTAGGATGGACGAGTTTCGTCATGTGATATTTGTATTGTCTGCACAGGATCGGAATGTTCGTAAACGCATTAAATACACTTTTTAAATTGTTTACCTAAAGTGATTTAATTAAGGTATCCACGTAAAAAACTATATTTACTTTCCGTTATGTTCCCGACCCACATAATCTGATAGATTCCATTATTTAATCTTCTTAACTTTCCTTTTTAATACGTATCTCAAAGTTAAATTTGTGAAGAATAATTTAAAAATGGACAACCATTATATATTTCATGAATTCTTTAGTCAAAAAATCCTACTCATTATAATAAATTTTCAATATCACATCCATAATATTACTTAATGACATTATTATAGTATTAATATTGTTTTACGTAATTATATTAATAATTAAGTTGTTATACAATTCATCAATATGAATATGTAATAAAAAATAAAATTTTTAACACGTGCTAATTTCTTAAAGATTTATTCAGGTTAAAAAAAGTCTCAACCTTTCATAGTGAGTTCATTCGACGATGACAGATTCTAGTTTTTAAATCGGAGTCTTCTTCTTCCCAATTTCTGTCAATGGTTAACCAAAATGAATATTAATTGGTGTAAATAAGCGTACTTCCTAACTTTTCCTAAGTTAAAACACGTTGCCAATGTTAACAATAAAAAGAATGAAGAAGGACGATGCTGCCTTAAAAAATTTATTTTTAAAATAAATGTTAAACTAAGAACCAACGATGAATTATTAAACTAGGCAACAACATTCTGCTTGGATTTTAAAAAGGCAGCCTTTAAAATATCAAAATAAAGTTACTATATCGGTGTAAATATATCATAAGTTAACTAAATGTAATTAGTATCTAAGTTAAATAAAGTTAACTAAAAGTTAACTATAAGTTTAGTTAACTATAAGTTTAGTTAACTATAAGTTAACTAAAAGTAATCATAATGTAGGGGATGGCCGAAGACAAGGAATACGATTATGGATCTCAACTATTTAATTAATATAAGAAGAGAATATTTAAAAAGTTAATATCCAGACAATCAATAAAGACGAATTTAAAAATTCGCCATTAACGTTACAACAATGATTTCGAAAACAAAAGAAAGTATTTTTCCGCTCGTCAGGGTCTTTGTCTTGTTGTCGTCTCCCGTAAATGAATGCTTGCTTGCTTCCACATGTGTCTGCAGATGGTGCTAGTGGACCAGGAACGTCTTTGGAGCACCTCAGAACTCGGCTATCCTAGATTCGGCTAGTCCTAAAGACGATACTGCACATATACAAAGAAACAAAACAACAAAAAATTAAAACATTATAAAGTTCTGAAAAAATAAATATTCATGTTACAACAGTTCAGGCGTCGTATTCTATTGTTTGAGGTATTAAGAACATGAATACATGGGTCCTTCGTGGCCTCCCTCTTTGTTAACGTCATTGATGTTTCCTCCTTTTAGTCTAGTGAATTTAGATGAGGTCCAAACGGAGTTCTTATGATGGCAACAAGATCTCCAACTCTAAAAGATTTTGGTCCCTGTCTTCTTAAGTTATACTTTTGCCGTCTTTCGTGTTGAACCTTGAAGATCTGCTGTTTCGCTTGTTTTCTCAGTTCGTCTCTGAGTTTCAAAATTGGCTTGAAATTCAGCTTCAAGACAATCAGCATGAGCATCTCCAAACTTTGTCACTTTATTAGCGTCTTCAGTTTTTTCACGATCAGGCAACTTAATAGTTACATTAAACTGTCGTTGAATATTTTGCACTTTAGAACCCCTAGTGTCCAAGACAGCAGAAAGATGTTCTTGAGGAAGAATGCATTCAACTATCACTATCACTTCTAAATCCTCTACTATTTCATACAAACGCTGCTGTGCTGGTGCACAAAAGCTCATATCAAAACTAACCCTACTACTACTGAAGCCAATTTTAGGAAAACTAACAGTAATACCTTCTATAATCATTAGAAATTTGTTTCCGCGTTTCAGAATTTCCTTCAACAAAACAGCGATGAAGTTATGGATCTATTTCAGTAGTTGTTTCTGCTGTATTTTTCAATTCAACGAAAAGGTTGTTTAGTTCATTCTTAGCGACTTCAACTTCCTCTTTTCTAACAATGATGGTGATTGTATTTTATCATCATGTTCATTAAGGAAAATAATTCGTGCTACTGTCTGTTCAGGAACCTTTTTAATTCTAGCTCCATTTTTTCCAATCAAAATTTATGTTCTGGTTTTTTTTTAATATCAGCAGTGTGCCGAATTAGTAGTTTCTCCTTTAATTTCAAGACGCTTGTTTGCTTTAATGACATTTTCTCTTGTTCCACAAATTGCAATAACATCAGATTCTGCAATTCAGCTGATAGGTCTTTTTTGATCTTTGTTTCATCTTTAATCTTTATATTTGGTCCATCTTTTCCGATGATAAATTTGTTGTTTTGTTTGTGATATGATGATGAAAGGCAGGGCATAATTTCATTTCTTCATAAGCAACTTGTTTTCGTAAGTTATCAATCATTTCTCTCCATTTTTGTAGACTGTATGACATCTTCTGGGGGACCTTTAGTTTTAATGTTTTCATCAATAAAATCAACTTGAACTTTTGAAAGATCCTTGGTCACGTGTTTAATTTTTGTACCTTTCTTGCCAATTATACACTTGTTCAACCAAATAGTAACATCCATATGCATATTATTAATACTATTAACCTTAAAATAAGCTAAAGTCAAACCAGGACTTAATTATCTTGTTAACCCCTTAAAGTTATAGTATCAGATTGCACATCTGTTTAAGGCATTGCAACAGATACACCAGTTTCCAAAAAATATGTCTTGAATAGTTTATCCACGTGGTCCAATATTAATATGCTCATGCTGAGTTTTAGGAACTTCAGCACAAATACCTTGACAATTTCGTTTTCGTTCTTCCTATATATTTTGAATTCTGCCCAATGCTTTAGCTACAGCTTCTTTTTATTTGCAGCAATGATAAGATCATCTTTCATAACAGATGCATGATTAATATTGATTATAGCCTTAGTTTCACCGATCATTTGGTTAATGGTTTCGTTAAAAGGTCCAATGATGAAAGGATCGCACATTTTAGGAATTAACAGACGTTCGAATGTCAATTTACTCCGATTATCAGATATTAATTGAATTTCATAGCTGGATTTATCAATACCTTCATTTGTATCAGTTATCTTGATTAAATCCAAATTTTCATATGGGGAAGGTACACTGATTTTAATTACGTGCGGCACGTATTTCGAAATTAATTGCTGTACGTTATGTTTAAAAGTATTTGGAACGTTAGGTTCAATATTCTATTCAAAAACGCATTCAAACCAGTTAAAACTAACAAACAGACCTTTATCGGCGGGGAGCTCAGAAAACTAAACCGAGAAAGGAACAAAGCTAGAAAAATCTGGCAATTCACATGGTTCCCTGCCGATAAACAAAACTTAAATGTAATTCAAAACGAAATTAAAGTGCACTTACACAAACAAAGAATTGGAAGAATTTCTAAAAAATCGGAATGCTGAAAACGGTACTCTATGGAGTATGACAAAAGCGTTTAAAAAGAAAAGATCTCCTGTATCCGCCCTAAACGATCCAACAGGTATCGCCCTGAGTGACGCAGACAAAACCGAATTACTCGCTGACTCGCTATAGAGTCAGTTCTAATTAAATGATATAAACACAACAACACATGATGGCGCAGTAAAATTTGTCGTTCACGAATATTTTGCAAATGAAAGCAACATCCAAAACTCTCCCCCCCTTCCCTTCCACTCGCCTCTGAAATAGAAAGCCACATAGAAACCCTCAAAACTAAGAAAACACCAGGAAGTGATGGCATCACCTATAAAATGATAAAAAAATCTCCCTCGCCTCTGCATCTTCCAACTACGTAATATTATTCCATATATGCTGGACTTCTGTCACTTTCCGAATTCCCGAAAATCACAACTATTATTCCGATAAGAAAACCGGGTAAAGACCCTACCTGGCCTGAATCTCCCTTCTAAAAGTACTCAGCAAAATAGCAGAAAAAATCATCCACAATAGACTAAGCCACTACCTACAAGACAATAACATCCTGATTCAAGAGCAACATGGCTTCGTGCCTGAGCTCTCCACATCATACCAACTACTGAAAGTGGTGGAACTCATTAAAACAGGGTTTTATAAAGGACAACACACATTAGCGTTTTTCCTCGATATTCAGAAAGCTTTTGATCGAGTTTGGCATACTGGCCTTATCTATAAATTGATTAAACTTAACTCCCCACCCCACCTAATAAACTTAATCAACTCTTACTTACAAAAATAGAATATTCTCATTCGTTATTAATGTAACTTATTCTTCACCCAGAAATAGTGAAGCTGGAGTCCCGCAAGGTGGAATTTAATCTCCGTCCCTTTTCAACTATTTCGTGAACGATATACCAAGACACCCCAACACAACTCTCTACATGTACGCAGATGACACTACGATACTAGCCCGACAATATAACCCAAAAAATATAGGCTATGCACTAAGCAACATCCTCAAGGAACTAGAAGAATGGTACTCTACTTGGAAAATATCCTTGAATTTTTCCAAGACAGAGTAAGATTTTCTTTTTCAGAAATCACAGAAAAATAGAATCTAAAATTTATTTAGATAACAACAAAATCCCCGGGCCCTGGTCCACTAAATACCTCGAAGTAACTTTAGATAAAAAAAAAACTCACATATTAACAACATATTACACCAATTAAAAAAGTAATATAAAATTGCAGTAAATGAAATCTATCCCCTTATAACGCGCAAATGTACATTCAGTAGAAGTAATTAACTATTTATCTACACACTGATGAACCGACCCATCCTGACTTACGCCTGGCCAGACTGGTCTCACTGGGCAAACAAAACCCTTGATTCACTTAAAAATCTCAGTCTACAATCAACCGTACAATACTTAAAGTAAGCTGGTATATGAGAAACACAGATATCGAATATTCAGTAAAATACCCCTCTCTCAAAACCTTCAATAAAAGGTTATCAAGAAAATTCTTCCAAAACATTGACAACTCCACCAAAAGAACCATACAAGTAATTGAAAAATACCTACCCATCAGAAATAATCAACTATTACACAGACCTATAGAAATTCTACTTGATTAATAGCCCCCCCTTTCCCACTTCAAAACGACTATTACAAAAATTTTCCTAGAAATCCTCAAAATATATACATCAAAATGACATTCATCAACAGCAGCTAATAAGAGCACACCTAGCAACCGATAGGATCACACCCTCTCGCTATGCGAGAAATGTCACTGATTCTACAAACCAACCAGACTGGAGGAATAATACAGGATAGATCTTCAAACGCAACTTCATAAAATCTAATTCTATTTAAATGTTATAAACAACTTTATTCCAAGTAATCTGCAATGAAAAAGGTACTGAGGAAAATAAAAAAAAACTTTTTCATGATTTTTTAAATAGTAATATCAGTTATTTCTCTAAAAACCTCCATAAAATAAACATAAATTCTCTATTATTAGAAGATTTTTAAAATTGAATATATTTCTAAATAAATTTGAATTTATTCTTAATAAATAATAAAATTTTAACTTTTAATTTTTAATAATTAATAATCAAGCATTGCTCATAATTTCACTTTTTTCATGTAGCATAATTCATTTTGAATATTTTATTTTATCTCCTGGGCAAACGTAACACCAAAGTTCTGGCTCATCTTCAAACTTCTACTAAAACTGGGGATTAAGGCCCGAGAAGGTTATGTACCCCAATATTAATATTCCGCATCTGCTGTCCATAACATAATATTTGCAAGTACACTTACCAACTCTACTAGTCGCCATCAAAAGTTTTACTTCCATTAACGTTTTTCCAAATGAAATGTCGCTGGAAGTGAAGAAAAAAATGAGTGCCTTTAAGACAAGCATCTGAAACAGAAAGAAATGCAAAAGTGAACGGATACATATTACGATAAAACGCGGAGATCGAGAACCAGATCAGTGGCAGTAAGAAACATTGACTTTTTTTTCCCTCTAAGACTAAAATAACAGAAAAAAAAATTCAAATAATTCCAAAGATTTCAAAAATAAGGGTATTACAGAATAATAATTTATTAAGGATTGGATTGAAATTCTACTGTTAGAAAGTGAAAGGAATTCCATTGTTAGACACGACATTTAATTCAGTTGTTAAAACCGAGATTGGAAATTTAAAATACAGAAACAAAACGAATGAATGAAGCATCAAAATACAAAAATTTCATTCTCGACGTTTCATTAAGCTAATTATTATTTACAATATTTTTATTTGCTTTCTAGAAATAATAATAATAAAGGGTTAGAATAATAATCATTATAATAAATATGGCTTTGAAAAGAAATATTGTAAACTTTTTATTTGGTTTTCGACATGTAATTTTATTGTGATATTTAAATGTAAATATTTAATACATTACAGTCAAGAACAAGTTATGAAATAATCTCAAAAATTAAATAAAAATAATAATATGATATGAAAAAAATCAGTAGGTAATTGGATCAGTATGATATGGAATCTGGTTCTGGAGTCAGAAAAAAGTATCAAATAGTTCACAATAGTAGCGCAATAGTGCCAGAAAATTGTACGAAGAGGTAGCAATCACTAAAAAAGAAGAGGAGGCAAAAAATATGTAAAAGTCAAGACATGTGATCAACATAGCAAAAAACAGAAACAAAAAATTCACACGTATAAATCAATGTGCAGATGTACAAGGAATGTATACAAACAGAACAAGAATTAGCATAAGTGTATCTGTGTTTACAAATAAATTCTGTTTGTGTTTCTACATTACATAATTAATATTTGAAAGTGTCCTTACCATCTCTACTTGTCGCAGTGAAGATTTTTAATTACATAGTGTTTTTTTCCATTGAAATTTTCCTATGAGTGTATAAAAAATATGTCAATAAATGAGTGCCTTAAAAATCAAACATCTGAAACAGAAATAAGGTCAAAAGTGAACAGGAAACAAAACATCATAAAACGCAAAGATCGTGAACCAGATCAGAGGCATTAAGAAACATTGTTTTCCTTTTTTTCCCCATAAGACTTTGACAAAAATGTCAAAAAAAAATTCAAATAAATCCACAGATTCCAAAAATATGAATATTCAAGATCAATAATTTATTTATTAATCATCGGATTGAAATTCCATTGTTAGAAACTGAAAGGAATTCCAATGTTAGAACGGGAGTGGAATTTAATTTTTAGACACGGGCTTGCAATTATAATGTTAGACACCGGATAGGAATTTCATTGTTAGATGCGGGATTGGAATTGTATTTAAATTTTAAAACACAGAAACAAAACGAATGGATGTATCAACATTGCACAAATATTTCATCCTCCATGTAATAGAATGTTCTTTTATGGTGTCATTTAATTAGCAGCATTCCTTTTTTAATCATTTCTTTATTACAGCACAACACTTTACAATTATAAAACACACAGAAAACACGGAAATTACTCATAGAATGGACTTGTCCTTCTGCGAAGCTAACGGTCTTCAAGGTGTCTTTTGCCATTGAGGGTTACTTCTTTTCTGCCTAGAGCACTGACGAGCTTTAAACAACTAGAGGTCACCAGTGCCTCACACCTCCCTACTCAAGAGGGCTTCACAAAGAAAAAGTACATGTACTAAGGAATTTACATAAAATGCATGTAGAAAAAAAAAAGAAAACATTTATTTCACATTAACTCATATATTAAAAAATACGACATAAGAAATATAGAGGTTTTTTTTTAAAATGCGCAGGAAAAGAATTTAATATAGTTCGGGTAATGTCATAAAGAGCTTTTTTTCTCTTCAGCTCTATCAAAGGAAGCGCTCTTTCAGCAAATTTAAGCACATTGGATTGATAGTACGACAGAAGAATTAGGAGACTTTTTACATCTTTCTTAGTCTTGGGAGGTAAAAGATTCCTAGTTGCAAGTACTTTTTCAGGATCAGGTGAATGGTTACTAGGTCCTACGACATGTCGGAGAAGTTTCACTTGAGGTTCACCAAAACTGCACATTTGAAGTTTGATGGTAAAATTAGTTTCATATAGGCTACATAAAACAGCTTCAAGATGTCTTAAATGTTCCTTTCAGGTATTTGAAAATATTACCATGTCGTTAATGTACGCCTCGGCAAACTCTCTACAGTGGGTTAAAAGTTGAGTAATGATACGTGGTATGTAGTGGCTGCATTCTTTAGACCAAAAGCATAACTCCGAAAGAGTATTGTGCTCTAGGAGTGACAAATGAAGTTCAGAACTCATTCTGATTTGCCAGTAACCATTCAAATGATCGATCAAGGATATGAATTTAGAGCTTCCTACTCGATGAATCAAATCAGTGGAGTTCGACATAGAAAAAGCATCTGGTTCTGTTTGAGAATTCAAATAACGGAAATCAACACATTTGCTTATTGTACCGTCTTTCTTTGATACACATACTACTGGGTGACCATATTCACTTTCAGAGGGTTCAATTAATCCTAAAGGTAAGAGACTATCTATTTGTCTGTCTACTACTTCTTTTAAAATTTAAGAAATCCGATAGTTTTTATTTTTTTTTTATTTTTATTTATTTATTTAATTATTTGTTTGCTTTTTTGATAAATTTGACTGGTCGTTAAATTCTGCTTTTAGTAGCTTAAAATTAATATAATCTGTAATCATGGATTTAACATCACGCTTTCAGTTTGGTTATTTACAAAAGATGATAAATTCTGAACCTTAAAAAAACAATGTAAGGATCTAGAAGAATACTGTCTGTGATTAATTCATTGGCTTTTGCTTAACCTTCTACTGGAAGCAACACGAGAACTAAAGGCATCGGACCAGTTAATTACGAACATTGGCAAGATACGAGGACGACACATGAGCAGGCAATTCCATGTATTAACTTTCCCACCGCGTACACGGAAAGATTTTGAACCTTGACATATATTACGTGCTTCATCCCCGATTACACGGCTGGTTTTTAGTGGCTTCAAGGCTTGAACCCTCGATTCTACGAAATCCGCCGCTAGGCCACCATGACCTCAGGATATCTGTGATACTATAAACATAAGGAAATATTTTAATCTTAACTTTTATCTGCATGTGTTTATCGTTATTATAATGCCTTATTAAGTTCCTTTTCATTATCCTCGAGGAAAGATTCAATTGCCGAATGCATTAATAGTTTTTCTATTGTCTGCTTTTTTTCATTATTACATTTTAAAATTTAAAAACCAAATTATTTCTTCAGGTAAATTTTCCATATTGTTAAAATATGGATATCTACTTTGATGATTTTTTTGTCTTTTTCCAAGCCATGCACACTACTCAGCTTAAAATTTAAGAAAATTTTAATGATGTATTTGAAGTTTAGATTAATTGAACTGAACGTTGTATCAATTTATACACAATTGATAAGAAAGGGATTTATTATTCTATTTCGTTTTAGTTTGAAAATTTCAACAGTTTTCTTTTTCCATTGAATGTGAACGATTAGTATTACTTTTGCCCTAATTGCAGTATAAAAACGCATATATCTTTGAATGGAAGCATAAATATTCCCATGAAATGTTTTGAAAACTGACACAAGTGAGAAGATTTTAGATAAGAAAGACTCGTTGATTTAACATTTACTTCAATATTATGGATAAGAAAATTAATGAATCTCAGTTGTGCCGAAAGACGTTTTACTCATTACAAAGCTTAGAGAGGCAATTATACTTACAATAAATGCAAAAAGTCTTTTTTTTTCGATTCACAATCTAATACGACATTGGCGCATTCGTGCACGGCACATAACGTGTACTTGCGAAACACGCAGCAAATAATTTTATTGTATGTTTCAAATAAACAGATATTTACTGTTTCCTTCAAATGAGAGATTTTTTCGTATCCAGTCTATTATAAGGCTTTTACTCGAAGCTCTGTCTAAAATGCTCATTTACGTATTCACGCAAATGAGAGGGGCGGCTGTAGTCTAGTGGTCAAGGTCGTAGACTAGCGGCCGGCGGTTTTCGTTCAGTCGCGGGATCGATCCTTGGCCACCAAAGACCAGCCGTGTAGCCGGGGCTGATGCATAATAAATCTGTTCGGCTTCCAAAGTCCTCTCGTATTCTCGGTGTGGATGTTAGGAGATGTGGTGCCATCTCAGGTGTCATCCTCGTCACTTCACCGTGATTAAAAATTACGAGGTCTGTCGCCAGTAGCCCTGATGTTGCTTCTAGTGCTACGTTAATAAAAACTAAAGTAAACATGCATATGAGAAACCTTATGTTTGTGACATTTGTCAAAAAAGTTTTTCTTCGAAAGATAGTTTGAAAAATTATTTCTGTATACATGTCAAAGAAAAGGCTTATATTTGTTAAGTGCGTAATAGGGCTTTCCAAAACTGTAATTCAATGAGCCGTCATTTACGAATCCATACCAAGGAATTACGTTTGGACTTTATATTATTTTTTTCTTGTTAAAACAACCATATGGATCTCTTTCTGAAGCGATTTTGCATAACAGGAATGTAAAGATTATAAATAAAATTCGAAAAAAAGGATAAACTGGTAGAAACTCGCTTCAAAAATGGTATTGCTAATCAAATGCATTAATTCGCAATTTTGAAGAACGTTACAGTTCAGGCTGAACATATGTGATATACGTGAACTTTTTGCAA
>BMAW01110710.1:0-32533 GCA_019974015.1 Nephila pilipes | reverse complement strand
TCATAAATCGGCAAATTATTTTTCCACCCAAACTTTCCAATAACATGAGAGATAAATATAATCTCTAAATTAACTATTTTCTCTAAAGAAACAGCAATTTCCAGAAGAATAGATATAAGAATTTAAAATCACATAAAGGCCAGTGCAAAAAAGGCAAATGCAATTAAAATAACTTAAAAATTAGAAAATATTTAATAAAACTATTAAAAATTAGAAAATTATATTTAAAAAAAATAAAAGACTGTTAGTTCTTTGGAATTTTCCTCTTATAGCTAGAAAACACACATTTAATAGCAAAATTATGGTTTCCTTTGTAAATAGAACTTAACTAAAATTTTAAAATACATACCTAAAGTTTTTTTTTTATTTTGCATTTTATACAATACATATTTACTTACTATAGCCTAGCTTATAAAAGTTACACCAAGTTAAATTACATGCAATGTAAAAATTAACTATAAACATACATACAACCAATACAATTTTTTTAAAAATATATTTTACAATAAGTATAGTTATAATATTCAAATATGCACCAATGAGTAATAAAATTATACAGGATTAGTCAATTACAAGAAATTTGTTATAGTGGAAGCTATGCCAGATGCATATATTTAAATCATGAAATTAAAAAGCTTAATAAAATTATATATAAATAACTAGCTGGCACGCAAATGAATATTTAAAATAAAACTAAGCAAATATTTTGTAAAAGTATTCAAGTATAAACTTTAACAAAAATAAATGAGTAAGAACAATTTACACAAAAATCTATGAACAATAACTGTCAGAAGCATAGAGACTGATATGCGACATAATATGTTGCAGATCTATGAAAAGCAGAAATCTTAGTGAAAATGGATGAGTAGGAAGCGAATTTTTTTTTTAACTAGTTAATTGTTATATACAATTAAAATTTTGTATTAAATTCCCAATTGATATTCTGCCATTATTTCTTTTAAAAGAGAGTCAAAAGTTTATTCTGTAAACTATTTGAATATTGTGTTGGTTTGGGTTGAAATATTTCAGGATGGATTGATTTAAGTTTCAAAAATGGCAAATTTAGTACCATTTTTCAAAAAAATATGTTAATAACTTACACTCGAAATAAATCAAAGGTTAGTATTTTTTCATATATTTTGAGAATGAATTTTTAATTTATTTCATCCGAGATATAAAAAAAACACTGATCTCTCGGATGATGCAAGAATCATAATCTAGTGATGTATCATTCAAGAGATAGGTCACAAAATATATATATACACACACACACAAAAAAACACTTCAACATTACTAATCAAGAAAAATTATAAGAAACATGGAAAAAAATTAAATAAAAATAACTTCAAGATCAGCGTTTCTTTTTTAAAAAAAATACTTTATTTCAAGATAAGATTAAAAAGAGTTTACAATTCAAAATTAGTAGAAAATAGATGCAAAGTTGTCAAAAAATTAATTGGGAAACCATGCAAGTGAGTGATTGCTTATTGTCCAAGATCTAAATCTGATTAAACTGCAACAAGGTGGATAATTGAGCTAGTTAGAACATGGACATTTAGTTCACTATTCCAGATTTTACTTGTTACAGAAAAGCAAAAGTGGAAAATGCCAACTATGTAGTAAAAGGATTTAAAAGAATATTTCAATGGCATTTAATTTCGGAATTTAAAGAATATGTTGGGATATTTTGAATAAAAGAATATTCAAAAACAAGTTTTAAAAATTTGGAGTACTTTGTTAAAAATATTGCTTGATAACAGGAAGTTTAATTGCTTGTTAGATATTAAAAGACTCATTCGAAACATAATTAAAATTCTACAACAAAAAACAAACAAAAATCTATCTTCATAAACCTATTAATATACTTAGTCAGAAACAGAGAATACCAATGTCATACAGTGTGAAATGCACTAGTTTAGTTTTTATTAATGTCTCGTAAGAAGCAACACGAGGGCTATTGGCGATGGACCTCGGTCAATTGACAAGGAAAACACCAGAGTTAGCCCCACCTCTCCTGACTTCCACACCAAGCCAACGGGAGGACTTTGGGCTTTGACAGATTTAACATCAGCCCTGGCTACACAGCGGGTCTTTAGTAGCCAAGGATCGAACCTGTGACTGAACGAAAACCACCAGCCACAAATCCGAAACCATGACCACTAGGCTAATGCAGCCAAGCAAAATGCACTAGAATTATGCACAGTAAAGGCAAAATCTCCCTTATAGGTCCTTTCAACATTAAATTTCTAAAAATTATAAAGCAAATTTCAATAAAAATCACTTCAAATTATACATTATTTTCACCCCTAGATCCATCATACCGAATTTCACGGCTCATATACATTATTTTCACCCCTAGATCCATCATACCGAATTTCACGGCTCAACACCTTTTTACTGTTATGAACATTCAAACTGTATTAATACAGATAAATTTGACCAGAAAAAAAATTAATGCAACCCTATTCGTTTCCAGCTTTTTTTTTTAAAAAAAAAACCCAGTTAAAAAGTTTATTAAAATGCATATCCTTTAAGTAAAAAAACTTTGGGGAAAGTGTTACATCTTCTCGAAAACATGAAGTAAAAGGAAAAGGGCTTTTTTGAAATATATCAACAAAAATAAATTTTGAACATTTTTTTGGGTGAAAATATGCTTACAACTCCTTCTATAAATCAGTGAAGCAAGCACCCTAAGAAATTTAGAGCAATATAATAGACGAATCGGACTAACAATCTTTCAAATTTACATTAAATTATTAGTTTTCATTAAAATAAGTTTCATATTTAATAGCCTTTATTTCAAATACGTTGTTGCAAAAAGACAACTCAATGAATTAGATCTCTATAGATTATTTTTGTGACCTCTTTGCCAGATGCATTCATTTATAATAAAATCTACTTATTCCAATTTTATTTCTTTTAACAAAAACTGAAAGTTACTTTAATAACAACTTCAGAATTTAAAATTACACCAGGCATAGAAAGAAAATAGTTTCATTCTGTAAATAGTTCAATAAAATCAAAAGTAAACTTTTAAATTACAAAATGCTATTATATGTTTATAATTAATGTGCTTCATAAAATACACCATTTAAGATTTATATAACCGAGAAAATTTTTTGGAAAATAGCAAATTTTATAAAACCATACAGTTAATAATTTATTTTTGATAGAAAGGATTCTGAAGTAAAAAGGTATTGCAGAAATCATTTGCTTCAATTTTTTTTTAAATGAAAATATAAAAAAAAATTAAGTTGTCTAATTTACATTCAAATAATAATAGTAATTAATTCTGTTGACACAGTTTATGACACAATATTTAAATAAAAATAAAAAAGTTCTAATAAATCCTACATACTTTTTACTTTATATAAATTCTTCAGTTTGTATACACAAATGCATATTTTTTCATAAAGATATAGATTTAACTTACCAAATCCTCTACTATTTCATGCAAACGCTGCTTAGCTGGTTCAAGGAAATCTTTAGCTCCTTTCAAAACTACCTTACTGCTATTAGAGCCAATTTTAGGGAAACTAACAGTGACACCTCCATAATCATTAGAAATTTGTTTCAGCACTTCAGCACCTCTTGCAACAAAATAGCGATGATGTTTTGGATCAATTTCAGTAGTTGTTTCTGCTGTATCTTTCTGTTACAAAAAATAGTATACGACTAAATCAGTACGAGAGATTTAACATGCGAATTCAAAAATAGCACAAAAAAAATTTAGCATAGTTAAAAATCAAAACTACTCAAAAAACACTCTGAATTAAAAATGCTCCATATATATTCTTTAAATATAAAGAACCTTAATTTTAAAAATAGTAAAAAGAAATTGAACCAAATGAATAATTTACAAACAGACTAAGTCCTTTTGTGTTAATGGTTTAAATAACTGAATTAATATTACATTTATAGAACATTTGTATAGCTTAACTTACTAATTGAGCAATAAGGCTGTTTAGTTCATTTTTAGCTGCTTCAACTTCCTCTTTTCTACCAATGATGGTGATTGTATTTTTATCATCATCATTTTCATTAGGGAAAACAATTCTTGCTCCTGTCTTGTCTCGTACCTACCACAAAAATGAAAGTTTTCATTATAAATTTGAAGTTTAATAATAAAACACCACATGAAAATAAGTTTAAAAATTTAAATGAAAATCAAATTTAATGAGCTTTCTGCTCATATTTATGAATTCTATAAGGCTAATAATTCAATGTATTTCATCAAAATACAAGCTGAATGAAAATTGCATGCATTTATTTTGATGGGGAAAAAATAAAATTATTTTGTCTTCTTCCAACTAATATGTAACTTCAAGAATTCTTAAAGATCAAGCATAATAAGTATATACACATTAAAATTTATAAAAGCTTTATATATATATATAGAGAGAGTAAAACAAAATTTAAGAAAAATTATTAAAACATGTCATACTTAAAAAAAAAAAAAAAGGAAAATTAGAAAAAATGCAATAAAATTACATTATATTTAGAGAAAAAAAATATATGAATGCAATCTACTTCATAACACAATCAATTGCATAACCAAATTAAATTTAAGAACTAGCTCATTTTAATTATGTAAAATTTTGTAGAAGCTTAAATATCAACGGAGAGAAAAAAAAACTTACTTTTTTAATACTAGCTCCATTTTTACCAATCAAAAATTTATGTTGTTCAGGATTTGCTTTAATTTCAGCAGTGTGCCCAACAAGTTGCTAAACATTTAAAATAATCATTACATATCATATTTAAATCCAACTGTAAACATATTTCATTCATAAAGTATGTTCTCACACAAACATTACTACTTATAAATTACTATCATGAGATATTAGATTAATGCTTTTATTTTAATGACTATTCAAATGTATAACATTTTAAATTAAAATAAACTTTTAGATAAATTTATGAAGTTCATAAAATTACAATTGGACAATGTGAACTAATAGTAGTCTGGGCCCATGGTTACTAAACCACGAGATAAATAAGCTTAGACTTGCAATATTAAATATTACTACAAATTAAGCAACAATACAAACTCCAGCATTGATATAAATTTACTGCAATTCTATTTACACTAATTCAACATTAAATTATTACAAAAACATTTATACAAGGAAAAGTCTTAACTCTTAAAATTTGACTAATAAAATATGGCCGAATGTACAGTTAATATAACTGGTTCCAAGAACTACATTTTCTGTAAGCATTCAAATCCATAAACGATAAATACAAAAGTATTAAAATGATCAAAACTTTAGGAGCATCTCAAAGACAACCTTCCAGTTTGATTTCATTTTCTTTCTTTTACAATGAAAATCGCCATATGCATTTTATGATCAAAGGACTTATAGATTCAAGTTTTATGATCAAAGAACTTATGGATTCAAGTTTTATGAGCAAAGGACTTATAGATTCAAGTTTTATAAGATTCTTACTCCAACCCTTTCACTTCTATGCTCATTTTTAGGTGCACAAATACAGTTTGACATCTCTCATTTCTAATTTCCTTCAATCAGGGTATAAATTTATTATAGCAAATTAGAATTACATTGTATGTTTATTTTAAGAGATAAAATAGAAAAGAAAAAAGAATTAACATCGACACTTAAACATGACATCCTGAAAAAAGATCAAAATGAATCTCATTAAGAGGGAGTCATGGTAAAAACCATCAGTTAAAAGAATTTGAGTGTATAATTTTCCCGATAATTAAATATCAAGTGAAGTGGTAAAACATTACTTTTCATGCAATCTAGATATACCATATATAAGTACAATTTCTGATATATTATAAACATAATTTGTACAATAATCAATTTCTCTTACAATTAAAGCTTAAACTGATTTCAAAATAATTGTCCTATTACCTTCTCATTTGAAATTTCAAGAAGACGTTTTTTTGCTTTCATGACATCGTCTTTTGGTCCACGAATTGAAACTTTATCACTGCCAGTACCTCCAGTAGGAAACTTAATTGTAACACCTCCACACTCTTCAGTAATTGCCCGAATAAGCCTACCTTTTGTACCAATAATAGAATTATGGAGTTTAGCAGGTATCATTATTTCTTGAGTAATAACATTGTCCTACAAAAAACAATATATATATAGAAAACAATATAACTCTAGCAATTTAAATAAATCAAACTGCTTTCTGAGGAATATAAACCTATTAATCCATACCAATTCTTCCTGAATCTCCAAAATTTTCTTTTTAGCAAGGAGAACATCTTCCTTACGCCCACGAATTGCAATAACATCAGATTCTGCTCCCTCAGCTGGAAGGTCTATTTTGGTGTTAGTTTCATCTCTAATCTGAAAAAGAATTTTCCTTATTAGAACTTTTAGTGACCTTGATCATTTATAAAAACATCAATTCAAGATTTAATATTAAACATAGATTAGAGAAAACATCAACTTAAAGACTGATTTTATTTACAAATGATCCATATTAATTCATAACATTTTTTCTATATTCATTTGGTATTATGAAACCTAGTTTTAATACAATGATAATGGCTTTCTTTAATTGTTTAAACTGCAATCTTTCAAGTACAAGTAAAGAGATAATGCAGTTTCTGGACTTATAAACCCACGACTGAACTAACAATTAAGAAGTTCATTAAATATTGAAATAAAATGAGTTAATGTTGCTCAGCATGAATTTCTTTTAAAAAGGACATTCAATATAAGCAAACAAAAGGAGCTTCAAATGCTAGAAAATATTCAAATATTTAATACAAATATTAATAAGGGTCTACTTCACAATACTTTTTAGATTTGTTTTACTGGCTGTTTGAATCAAATTCTTTTTCCAGTCAGTACACAGATTAATTCAATCATGAATAAACCCTAGAGGTTATTCCCAATATTATAAATCAAATGCCCTAAGCCGAAATTTCGAGAGTTTAAAATTAATTTATTCTAATGCATTCTTTATTGATGCAATTTTAAGAAATATTGAAAGAACAACAAAATAGAAAGATATCAAAATGAATATTTAATATATAATTACATAAACATGAATTATACCTTCTTAATATTTGCTCCACCTTTTCCGATGATAAATTTGTGATTTTGTTTGTAAATTGGTACTTCAACACTGAAATTAGTAAGTTTCATTTCTTCATTCATACGATGCAAATATTTATAACAAGCATCAACGTCCGATTTTGGTCCTCTAATAGTTACTTTATCACTTTTTAAACCAGGTTCAGGAAAGGTAATATTTACCTGGGAATAAAGATATGAATATTCAAAATTCAATAAATAAAACAGAAATTATCCAATATATAGTTCATTGAAAATACTTACTTGGTTAAATTTATCTCTAATTTCTCTTATTTTTTCACCTTTGGCACCAATTATATTTCGATGGAAGCGCTGTTCTATGATAAGATCCTTGGAAATTTCATTTTCCTAAAACATCAAAAGAAGCAATTCTTGAAATAAAATATTACTAAATATCAAAATGTTTTAATACAGCTTAAATATTTAAAACTGCTCCAATTCATAGGTTTCCAACTTTTTTTGGCCTTTCACTTTGATAAAAAGATTACCATTCCTTTTCAAAAATAAAAATATACCAACTGTCATTCTTGAAATCAATTATGTAATTGAGTTTTCAGATTTTTAATAAATATTTAAAAACTCCTTTGAAAGGAAAAAAATTATGCAAAAACTTTTTCACCAATTCAAATGTATTTTGTTCTGAGCAATTAAAAGCAGTAATCTAGCTTTGAAAGAAAAAGTAAGAAATTCAATTCTATAGGATTAACATTATGCTAGGAAATATTTTCATTATACTTGAAAAATTTCAAAACATTTGTTGAAATGTGTTCAATGATTTTCAGTATTAATGAAGCTTTTCAGTATATTCTAGTTTTAGAATGAACTGCCAGGAAAATGGCAGTTCATTCACTCTAAATGCTCACTGAATTAACCCCATCAAAATACTCTAATCTACAACAAAAAATTTCAGAACAAGATAATTCAATTGTCACTTTTTATAAAGATTGAGTTAAATCAATAAATACTAAATTTTCTTCATCAGAACTCAAAAATGGATCAAAAAGAATTCCACATATATTAACATACCATTTTATGAACCATTTCCAAAAGCAATTTTTTAACTTGAGCAACACCTTCAGGAGCTCCTTCAATACGAACAACATCATTTTCGTTATCGGATGGAATGTTAATTAGGGTTTTGGTGTCTTCTTTTAATCTGTTAACTGGACAAAATAGTATCAATTAGAAACATTAATAGTATATAAATAACAGAAGAAAACTTATATTCTGATAACTGAAAATTCTCGCATATCATAATGAGTAAGCAGTTTTTTAAAAGATTTGTATTACTTCCAAACATTAATATAGTACAAAAAGAAAGAGACAATATATTTTAATTAAATGTATGATCAAATAAATAGAAACAATTTAAGAGCATTTTCAATTGTATTTTTTTCAATTAAGGAAAAATTCTTATATTTATTTTGATTTTCTGAGAATAAATAAACATTACTTTTCTCACCTACACAATAAGTTGCCTACAATTAAGAAAATCTATTTATGAAATTTTTTTAAAAAAATTATGATTACTTTAAGTTAATAAATGTTCTTTAATTTACAAAATCAATAAATACTATATAAATAAAAACATGATATGATAGAGTGCATTTGCAGTTTGAATCATAAAACACTCTCCTAATTTGAAGTTTTTGTATGTATTCAATGGAAAGAGTTGAATTTCTCTTTTTCAAAAATACAAACGATTCATAGTCGTTCATAGGAATAAACAGTTAAGTTTAATTAGTACTTCAAAATTTTAAGTAAAAGCAAGAAACATTACTAAAGAAGAGTTAATGAAGTATGAAATGCCAAGACTTAAGATACTAACTATTTGAACCATTCTTTCCAATTATATGACGATGGAAGGCTGGGTTTACTTTGACTTCTTCATAAGCAACTTGCTTTCGTAAGTTATCAATCATTTCTTTTAATCTTTTGCAGGCTTCATAAACTTCTTCTGGGGGGCCTTCAACTTTAATGCTTTCATCAGTAAAATCAACTTGAACCTTAATAAGTTATCAATTATTAAAGCCAGAATCAAAAATATAACAGGAAATCCAAACTATAAAAAAAACTTTACTATATCTTCAATAAATTTTAAACAATATAGGCAAAAATTAAAAAAAGGAAAGTGATGGAATATTTATTAGAAATATGTTAAATACAATTAACAGATTCATAATCTTAAAATTTGAATGGATTGGAAATATTACTATTCATTTATCTATGTAATAATTTAAATTGCAAATTAGTACAATACTTTGAAAGTAGAATTTCATTTAAATATTTATATACTTGTTTGATACATATTAAAAACTGATATTGCCAGGTATTGTTCCAAACAATAAGATTTTTAGTTAACATTTTCAAAAAATCCCTTTTAAAATAACTTAATACAGGGATATTAAGATTAACAGAAAATAAAATTCTGTTAAAATATTTCTTCAAAAAAATATTCTATAAAATTCATAGAAGTATTAATTTCAGATAATTTTAAATCTCAGTGCAGAGTTAAATAAAAGTTCACAGAATTTTAATCCAAAATTTTTAATTTCAGTTTTAACATTTACAAAATAAAGATGAAAATGTATGAATTAAGAAAACCAATTACATTTATAATAGTATTCCTTATAAAATAAAGGTATTAAATCAATTACTAATTCATTTGAGAAGCAATAATACACCTTACAATGAAAACCCCTTGTCTATAATAATTCCATTTAAAGCTAATTTGAGCCAATACACTTCATACCCAACAGAAACTTATCTTTAAATATTTCTTTATTAAATAATAAATATTTCCCATTTTAACTTTATTTGCAGCCACATTAGATAAATTGCCAGGATATAAACTGATGCATTCATTATTAATTAAGCTTCAAGATAAGAATAAATGTATTGCAGATAATTTATTTTCAGATTTATTTTTACTTGTTTTGCCATTTATCAGAAGACCTGAGCTTTTGATCACAATGAAAAAAATACTGTTAACTATTTCAATTTTACATTAGCTTTGAATACCTCACTTATTTATGAGTAGGCAATACATTTATATCAATTTAAAGACATAAAATAATTCTTACTTTTGAAAGATCCTGGGTCATATGCTTAATATTTGCACCTTTCTTGCCAATTATATACTTGTGCAACCAACTAGGGACATCCATATGCTCAGTTTTAACACTATTAGCCTAAAAATTAGGGGAAAAAATAAACTTACTTACAGAAACAGATGTAAAAAAAAAAATGCTAAAAGACAACTGATATGCAAACAAACCTTTGAATAAACTAAAGTCAAAGCAGGACCTAATTTAGCTTGTTCTCCCCTTAAAGTAATAGTATCAGATTGCACATCTGGTGGAGGCATTTCAACAGATACTCCAGTTTCCTGTAAAATTTCTTGAATGGTTTGTCCCCGTGGTCCAATAATGTACTTATGCTGATTTTTAGGAACTTCAACAGAAACACTTTGACAATTTCGTTTCTGAAAAGAAAGATGCTCATTTAAAAAATTAATTTAACTTGTTTTCTACTATTGCATAAAGAAATAAAAACATGAGTGAAGGCAACTTTATATGATCATAAAACAGTGCTTCAAGAAGTTCTAAATGCATTAAATTTACGTTCCAATTATATAACATTGGTAAGATTTGGTAACTTTTGAAGGATGACAAAGTTATATGTATATATGTTTGTATAATAATATTTTAAATTTTATTTTTCAATTTACATTTTGCAAAAGCTTTTATAGGTGAAAAATTCAAAGCAATAGATTTAAGAATAACTTCAAAACAACTTTTCCCTTTAGCTTCTTTATCCCAACACCATATAAATTCAGCTAAAAAAGCAGGTGACAATTTTTAAATGATTTGTAACTAATTCATGGCAAGCAATTTTGAATATTTGTGTTTTAGGCAAATATTATACTTAGATGAAATTCAATAATTCCTCCCCAACTACTTCAATGAGATCAAATGCCACAACTTCATTTTTATTAATTTATATTAAGACAAAAAAAGCAGAAGGAAAAAACTTTATCAATGCACATTTTGATTTAACTGTTTATTGTTGCACTTAGAAGGGCTACTGGTAACAGACCTTTCAATTCTAGACCTTAGTCAAGTGACAAGGACAACACTCTAAGAACTGGAAACCTCCCTCAGCTAACTTCCACACCACACCAATAGGACTTGAAGTATCAAAAGATTTAATGTGCATTAGACACTCTTCATGGCAAGTGTTTAATAACATCAGGATTCAAACCTAAGACTTCACAGAAACGCTAGACACGAGTTCATAACTATATATGATCAATATACTACTACAATCAATCAATGCACAAAAATGAAATTAATATTAATAGCATCACCATTTGCCAAAACAAAACTGGAAGTCAACTATGTGGTTACCACAAAACAATATATTTAGCAAATCAGAATTCAAATATCTATTTCACTTTTAGCGATTTCTGCCAATTTTGTTGTGATAATACACAAATATAAAATTTTTGAATAACTTCTTTAGAAATACATAGGAAATGAAATCTTTTTACAAAAACTTCGCAGGTTTACAGAATCTATCCTATATTGCTTAGTAATTACATTATTTTTATGTTCATTCCAATATTTTCAAGCTGACATTGTTATGAAGCTAAACAAAGAGTTCCAATTTCAATTATTTCCAATTTTTACACATTAATTTTGTTTGATTATGCTAATAAATTTAATTAAAATTTCTTAGGTACCAAATGAAATTAAATTCAGACTCCACAAATAAAAAATATACACTAGTTTATAATCATAAATACTATATGAAAATATACATATAGTATATTTTCATATAGTATCACATATAGTTTTTTTTTATTACTTACTCGTTCTTCATAGATATTTTGAACTCTAGCCTTTGCTTTAGCTACAGCTTCTTTTTCTCCAGCAATGGTAAGCTCATCCTTCATAACAGATGCAGGAGGAATATTGATTCTAGCCTTAGTTTCTCCAATTATTTGGTTAATGGTTTCGTTAAAAGGTCCAAAGATGAAGGGATGATACATTTTAGGGATTAACAAGCGTTCGAATGCCAATTTACTCTAAAAATATTAAAGCAATGAATAAAAAATAGATTTTAGAAAAGTCAAAACAAATATCAAGTACCTAAAACTTAACTGATAAAAAAAATCTTATTTTCAAAAAAAATTAACCCCAACTTGAATGAATGAAAACCACTCATATTTTATGTCAAATTTTTAATGACAGGCCACGTTTGTCACAATAATCAAATTACTAAGCAACAAATATAGTTTACAATAAATAGGAACAGGGTTAATTGTATTGTCAACATACAAATAGAATATATTTATCCATATGAAAATAATTTGAATTAAATATTACATCATAAAGAATATTTGGTTTAAAAAGGTTAACATTTTGTATAGACCAAGAATTTTTCCAAATGTTATAAGAGCTACAAATTTAACAATTATTGAAAGTTAAAAATTTCGCAAGTAAAGATTAATCTACTTCAAAAAATTCAGTCCATTTATATTTAACTACAATAATCAACATCTCCACTTAATATCATTACTATGAACTTAATAAATAACATTTAAATTCAGTTTTTTTTTTTCAGACATAGGTAACTGGAAAAAAAAAATTCAATCAACATATTTGAAATAAACAAAATTTTATACCTGGAAATAATTATTTTTACTTAAGAAACTTACCTGTTCATCAGATATTAATTGAATTTCATGGCGGGCTTTATCAATACCTTCCTTTGTACCAGTTATCTTGATTAAATCCGAATTTTCATCTGGGCGCGGTACACTGATTTTCGTTGCAGTACTTAATTCCAAGTCAGTTAATTTTTTGCCACCTTTTCCAAGAATAAAGCGGTGGTGTTCTTTGGGGATAGAAATTGAAATTAGAGCCTAAAAGAAATATACAAAAAAGAACCAATTAGTATATATAAATTGAAACTCAGGATAAGATATTTAAATTTCTCATGCTTTATGACTGAAACTAAACTTTATTTTGAGAACATTATATTTTTAATCTATTTTTTTAACACAGACTAATCAATATAATTACAGAGAATATAGAATAAAATTGAACATTTATGAATATTTAAAAAATTCTATTGTTTGAGTTTTTTTAAAATGTACAAAAAAAAATATCTAGAAAGATTTGATTTTACATTAAATTTAATCTACATCATCTTTGAAAACCTTACACATAAAAATTAAAATTGCAATTCTTTCACACGGAAGGAATCTTAACATAGAAACATTTGCAATTTAATATATGCAAATCTAAGGAAGGATATTATCAATATTTTATCAACATAAAATTTAAGCATTAATAAATGCATTAATTTTCTATAAATATACTTTTCATAGCCTAGAACAGAAAATTCACAATTTATTAACCAATTCGATAGCTTTCTTCTCATTAAACACAATTGTTAAATCAACCAATAGTGGTAAAAATTTTTACAGACCAAATAGATTTTGGCATTTTACCTGCGTCTGAAGTTCCTTAACAATCAGCCGACGTGCTTTAAGTACTGCTTCTTCCTTTCCAGTGACCAAGATGGTGAGGCTCTGATCTTTAGATGAACTTATTTCAATATGTGCTCCAGTTTTTTGCATGATATCACTACAGATTTTTGCTTGTTCCCCTTGTTCACCAAAACGTTGATTATTCATGTCGCGAAACTTTCTTTCTTCAACTGGTACACGAAAAACCTAAATACACATTTTTTACTTTACAATTTGAAAACATCAGTTTTTATATATTATCCATTTGAGAAGAATCCTTAAATGTTTGGAGTTGTTTAAGTTTTAACAGGGTATTAAAGTTTATATTATTCATGGCTAATTTAAAGTATAATTTTAAAATACAAAACTTATTGCTCTTGTTAATAGTCCTTAAATAGAGCAATACATAGATACATCACAAGATTTCAACAGCATATTATTAACTAGGTTAGAGAATGCAGTTTAACTTGCACCCTAGGTGATAGAAATATTTTTTTTGAGATAAAATTGCTCTATGTGACAATCCTCGTTTTTCTGTTTAAGCATGATTGTTATATATAGCAATCAAATTTTTACACCCATCACTAATTAAGTGAAAGTTTCTTTTCATAAATTACTATATATGATTTTTTATTTTTATAGTGAATTTTATTAAAATTTATTTTGAAAAGCTACAGATGGAATTTTAAAAGATCTTTAATAATACAATCAAAACATCAAACTAGTGTAATTATTAAAATTTATACTCATTCTAAAACCCTATCATGATTTTCACTCTTGCAGATTAGAGAACATTTTTAAGACTCATTTTGATATGGTTTAAATCAACACATGGACTAATTTTACAGAAATATGTAGTTACAATAATGTGAATATAGTTAAGATTTGTCAGGAAGTGACAAAAGCACTTTCTTCAAGTCTAGCATCTTCATCCTAGTGGAAGTGAATGCATCTAAATTCGTGATGGAGATAATTATGAAGTTTTTAAAATATTTATTGGATCCAAAGACAATAAATTAGTAAAAAAAATTTGTATCCTTTCATTTAGTGCTTTCTTATTTTGATTTAATAAATAGCATTTTCATAGATTGTATTTAGCAAGTTTTCTATTTTTACAAAAAATATATGATTAATTATTGTAAACCTATTTAAGATCAAGTTGAATAACGCAGTAATATAATTACAAAAACCAAGGAAAGTACTACAATACAGACTAATAATTAGAACCTTTTTTTTAACAGTAGGAATTTTAAATTTGAGTACATAGGTGGTAGAAGAGGATAAAAATTTTGAGATCCAAAAATGTTATTAGAATTTAAAAAGATTTCACAAGCCAACAAGTAATGCCAAAATCAAATTTTTAACAAAATGATTCAAATAATGCTACACACTATGCATTTGTATTGACAGCACTTGAAAGACAATTTTAAAAATACCATTATACTACTTAAAAATATAGTGGGAATAAAATTTTTATAACTAAACTATTTACTTAAAAAAATGTAAAATTCAAAAAATGCTTAATTCAGATTCTAAAAATTAAAAAAGAAATCTTTCAAGTTACTCAATTATCTGAATTAACATGCTCATGCTTTACATTATTTAGTGCATATTAGATATGAAGTGGTTCTCTTTAACAACAGAACTTAAAATCCCTTAATAGCTAGCCTGAGGTAGAATCCATTTGGCTAAAATGTTATAGGCACTGCAAAACAAGAACAATAAAGTTTTCTTTATGCACGCAGATTGAGGGTTCGAATCTTTCCATCATTCAAGTTCAACAGATTTCTTCCCACCATAGGGTACAGAAAACCCATCCCATTGAAGTGGTGACTAAGGTTTAAACACTAGGTAATGCAGCCTAGAACTACTAATTGCAATTCCCCCTCCAATGCAAACTTACCTCTGTGTGTCCAGGACACTTACTAGTAAATCCTGAATAACAATACACAGGTTATGAGTCAAACAGACCAGCCATCTCAACTAGAGACAGCCAATATTGTTAATGGAAACTGTCCAAAATGCAACTCAATACAACATGAGGATATACATTAATTATAGTAATGGCAGGAAAATACAACCTTCCCCAAAATACTGTTCAGAAAGTCTTCATAATAATATTAGAAGGCAAGTGAGGGAAAGTATCCAAAAACTCAAGTTAAAATGCCTTAATAACAAACCCAAAGAGACTTAGACTTAGTTGTTAATAAAATTCTGCAAAGGCTGGATGAGTTTTCTAGACAGATAAAGATTAGAAGATTTGATCCATTACAGTTACTGTAAAGGCCAGCTGACCTTCTGCCACAGGATAGATAACCACCCCCAAAATTCGATGGGATAAACATACTGCTGAAAATAATTATCCATTTAGAAGAGATAGTTATGGCTTCTTTATGATGTTACTATGTATTAAACTTCAGTGTTTTCTTATTGTTCTGAAGATGGCAATTTTTTTAAACTTATCCTTAAGCTTATTAACTTATTTTAAGACTAGGAAAAATTACCTTAACCCATTTAATTCCTATTGATTTGTTCTTGCTCAATTAAAAATTGAATAACTTTTAATTCTTCAATAATTAGATGCTGAAATATTATATAGCCTATTCCTCAAGTAAATTTATTCTGACCTTCAAATTTATCACACTACATGAAAATTAATTTATTGATAATGATATAACTAATGTTTTGATGAGGAACAAGACCTTCAGTCTTATAGCTTTTTAAATGTCATGGCTTGCCTTTTATTTTTCATCAGATAATTTAAATAACATACCTGGGTAATAACCGATGATTTCACTTTCATTTTCTGAGTCCATTGTCCTATATCTACAGCAGGTGCCTCAGGTCTTACTTCATTCTCAGGGAGAGATGGAAACAACTCATCATAGCTGAAGGCCGCTTCATATGGCATACTTTCGTCCAAGATGTTATTGTGAACAGGCAACATCGTCTGGTCACCGAAGGAATTCATATCATGAACCGCGTCCAGATCCATGGTCGATTCTCAAGCCAAGTCGTACAGTACACTGAAAGAAATTCAGAATTATTCAAACACCTTATACTTCAATATAGATATGCTTCTAAGCTGAGCATCTGAGAGAATAGACTAAGCTGAGTACTATAGACAACTAGATCTATTTTACCAATTCATACCGAACTAATATACTAGAAACTAAAGAAAGCAATTTTTTTAAATATGTATAAACATACAAAAGTGAAACAATGAAAATCATGCTTACAATTATTCAAAATCAGTACATTTATTATTAAATCAATGCTTTTATGAAAAATAAAAAGGGGAAATATATCTAACCCTTATAAAAAAAAAGCAACTAGAGATTATCTTAATTCTATACAATACAGTATGTTGAAATATTCAGAAGACAGGTATTAGATCTCTGCCCACAGTTATAGCACATATGCAATAAATGATTGCCTGCCAGATCGTGTAAGCAAATGATGCAGTTTAAAGGAGCTATGCTGTACTAAACAAGGTTAACTGATCTAGATATCTGAAAAAAAAGATTGACAGGGATAGATAATACCAGAGGCATGTCACCCGTGTTTAACATAGACTAAACACCATAGGAAAGAAAGATTACTAGAATTGCCTTGGAGATCATGATTTCTGTACCTACTTAAAGAAAATAAGCCTCTGAAGGCTGTCTGCTGGAGCATTGTCAAACTCAAAGATATGGCCATTCAAGAAATACAAGATTTTCATGATTAATTAAGTTGGAACAGAGAGCTGAAATTAAAGTTGAAGCAAAGCTTGATAAAAGTACCTCAGAAACAACATACAAATTGATGAAACAAACTTAAGAATATTTATATTCATGTAGATCAAATGTTTCCAGAGGCATAAATGTTTTAAGGGCAAAAGGAAACTAAAAGATGTTAAAAATATCAGAATATGAAATTCATCTAGGACACCCAAGATTATTGAAAGAGTGCATGGTTACGTGACAATCAATCTATGTGTGACATCACTGATTATTGGCCTAAATTAACATATGTGTGTTGAATCATCCACCATATTCACATCTTTTAGCAATCCGCAAGTTATCTTTATTTCCAAAACTTAAAAAAAATGAAGTTAAAAATGGGTGTTATTTTGATATTTCCAACCATACAAATTACTCTGTCATATGCTTTGGAAGCAATGGCTATAATAAAACAAAGAATAAGGGCTTGTAATTAAAGATTAAAGCAAAAGCCTAATTTACAACTCCCCCCCCCTTGGTGTCGAATATACAACATTAATCTTATTTTAAAACTGAATTAACATTGCACCATTTCCCCTCCAAATGTTCAAGATATAAAAAAGAAATAGTCAATACCTAAAGATAAGTTTCCTCCATTGAATATACATTATAGTATAAGCAGTATTCAAGAAAATTATAGACAATATTTAAGAATTTTGATCATTTAAACACATTCAAAATTTACAAATATATAGGAAGAAACTACATAAGATACTTATTAAAAAACCAAGAAACTAAAAAAAAAAATTTTGTTATACTTATTAAGATTTCATAATAAAAGTTAATCTGATCCTATGACAATAATACTGGGTTCAAGTGCAAAACCCTATAGGCCATGAAAAATAGTGCAATTCTAGCCAAATTCATACCAATAGCTTTCAATTTATTTATACTAATCCTGTTATTTACCAACATTTTTCTGGCTTGGTGAAAAATAGCCAAAATGACTTTCACACAGAAAGCCTTTATTGCTATTTGACAATCCTATTTAAAATACATAATTATTAATTTGAACTGCTATTTGACAATCCTATTTAATATACATAATTATTAATTTGAACTGTTTAAAAGTTGATTGATGAAAATTGTTTAAAAATTGAAACAGATTAAGTTTGTTCATTATAGCACAAAATGTTTATGAAATTGTCGGTGAAGATTCTGAAGCATTTACAAGATAGATTATTTAAAAAACACAATCAAACAGGAGAATTTTTTTTTCTATTGAAAAATCCTTATTTTACTTCTATTCATAATACAAAAAGGTTAATTTTTAAACATAAAAATCTTAGAATAACTTCTTTTAACCACTTCAGTTTACTAAAAGTGTCACTTAAGCAGCTAATTTGCTTTAATATTAACTATTCCATGTGTAACTTAAGCTCATACGAAGAAGCATTGCTGAATAACATTAGAGGCTAACTATCACGTAGTTAATATACATCTCCCATTATTTATCAATATATAATTTTTATTTTGGGTCCTTCTCCAAATGAAATATTACTCTGTGTAAGTAGTTTAAGAAATACTGATAACATAATTGGGTACTTCCCTGTTACAGCGGCGCCTGACAATGAATCTCCAAGCAACTACAAAATATCCCCAAGATATGTTACATTGAAGATAGGCTTCACGAATTTGATGACTTGGCATAATCATAATTTGATGGGTGCTGTTATAACAGGGAAGTACTCGTAATTAAGATGTTAAAATTTACTATTATTATGAATTGGAAAATACTGCAAGATTGTTTTCAACTATTTAAATTTTATGCCATTAAGTAAACCAACAGCATTTTATTCAAAAATAAATCAATTGAAAAACAAATAGAAAAGAAACTCAAATGTTTATTAAGGGGGAAAAGTATCCAAAACTGAAATCTCCTAATCTCCAAAAAATTCCTCATAATAAAACTTAATCATCTCGACAGTATTTCAATACAAGTCAAACACAATAGTAATAAAGGAGCTAATTTTTTTTAAATAACTTATCACATTACATGTTATCTCCCAAGATAGTAGCCAGGTACAAAATGTTATAAAAAAAATTTATAAGAAAATTTAACAAGAAATTGAATTTAATGAACTTATTGATAAAACACAAATGTATACAGTATAACAAAGAAAATGATCTATACTAAAGAAAAAAAAATGTTCAAACTTTGTTTAGATAATCTAGTTCTACAAGATATTCATTTCTATATCCAAGTTTTACAGTTATCTAGATATCAAATCAAGATATTCAGATAATGAATTATTTCTACAGAAAGAAATCTCTTTATCCTCAGAATACTTATAGAAATGAATTTCGTGAACATAGTTTTTGAAACAGAACATTGGTAATTTTACTATCAAAATCTCCAAATGATAAACATGTTCTCTTAATTCTATTCATTATATACCAGCCTAGTTTCATAATACACTTTCAACTGATTTTAGCATATTTATATTATTGAAAAAACTAAAAGGAAAAAAAATAAATATTAAGTTCAATAAAAACACTATTTGAAATTTAATTTAATACAAAAATTGATAAACTTTATTACTTAATATTTTATCAAAGTTTTAATAAACTTCTACTTAAAATTAGTTCTCAGTTTTAACCAAAGGATATTGCTTTCAATGCTCTGTAGCTCTCCAATAGTTTAATGCAATTATGAAAAACATTTTCAGACACGTTATCGATAATCACAAAGATAACTTAAAAATAGACAGTTTCATTGAATTCTATTGAAAAAATTAGGTATCTAAAAGGTTATTTAATTTTTTAAAATCAATTACTCATTTTTCATGTAATTTTACCCATTACAATTTACTTATGAATTACCCATTACAATTTACTTTAATTTTTAAAACATAAGTTTTACTATTTAACAAAATGAAATCTAAAATGACACAAATCTTAAGATTAAACAAATGGTTATATAATGGGACATATTCAACTCCATATCCTGAACTATAATTCCATAACAAGAAATGCGATGTAAATATAAAGTTCACCCATTTTATTGAAATTCATTAATTTATAGCAAAGCAATTGCACGACAGTACTTCTCATTTATTCTAAGTAATTACCCCATTCTACCTATCAAAATTTATCAATATCAAACATCAACATATCTACATATAAGCATTTTATACATTACTAACAATTTTTTTTTTTTTTTAAATTTTTAAGCAAAATAATGCAATAACTTTTCTCATAATACAAATTAAAAATTTGCTCCATATGAATTTTAAAATTTAGAAAAAAATCATTCTCATGCTTTTAAAATCTAGAATGATCTATAAGAATATAAATGAAAAGAGCCATATGCAATTTTTAAGCTGCCTTAATGAATTAGTTCCAATGCTGGATAGTGTACGTATGATTCTATACTTTTTCCAATCAAATGATTCTATAATTTTCCCAAGATAGTTTAACTTAATTTTAAGTAGATACATCTTGAAAATTAAAAAAAAGGCCTTGAAATTATTAATAATTCTATAAAATACAAAATTATAAAGTGGATTACGCAAAAAGCCAAAATTATTCGCTCCTTGATAACAGATATATAACTTTTTATAATGATCAAACAAACATATGTTGTAACAGTTTACTATATGCATATAGACTATTCACATAATGTAAATATGGATTCTTAGGAAAACAAATTTTGTAATACATTCTAAAAAAAAAAAATTTAGAAACCATCCCAAAACAGAATACTCCATTTTACCACAAGAGGAAAAAAATGTATATCAATAAGTTTTTAACGTCATTTTAATAACATTACATTCTTCTTTTATTTCCTTTTTTTTTTTTTTACAAATTGCTAAATTCTTAGCATATTTTAAACAAGCACATTTTTAATGTATTTATTAACAATGTTTTATATGATGATCAAATGTGTTTTATATACGAAATCAGGGATACATGAAAATCTTCATATAATCAAATTTGCAAGTTATAGATAATAAAATTATCAAATCGTATTATTGTTATTGGCAACCATAAGGTAATGGTCAAATTGATATAAGATTCCATATGATGATCAAATTCAACGAAATTCACAAAAGATATTCGTTATAACCAGTGTCAACTTCATGAACGCACATGAGAAATCGTCGACGTGTCAAACACTATCAAAAACATCTGACTGCAGAGTGAAAATTAACTTACCGTACTGCGTCCGGAAAAGCCGTCCTAAAGGATGCTTAACGTCCTGTGCGTATCCAGTTTTCTGTGGTGTTGCTAGAAAAATATAATAATTTTAAGTTATAAGAAAAAAAAGAATATAGGGTGCTAATGAAATTATTGTTAGAGAAAGATTATTTAGCTACTTACTCGCACCGCAGACACCTTTAAAGTAAAACAGTATCCGTGGTGGCCTACAAAACCAGAAAGATATCAAGACCAGAAAAATATCTCTGTGTGTATTGCGAACTGTGATTGGTTAATATTCCTTTCACGTGTAATCTGTCAGCAAATAGCACAAAGTTATACATCCACGACGCAGGTCTTGCGAAGTAGACAAACTTATCATTTTCAGGGGATGCCATTTTTCAGGATATAAATACTTAGAACATATGTTCATGGATTGTTACTTTATTTTTTTAAAAAAAATTATTTAAAAATACGTATTCCTCCAAACAAGAAACCATCAAAACAATTGTAAACACAAATATTAATAGCATTTTGTATTTAATTTCTTATTGCGCAACACTTCCACAGAGTAACAATTTTTTGCCCAAAGAGGCTAGAATGCAGATCAACGAGGAAGGAATACACAAAAATACCAGAATTCCAAATTCCATCACGTTTGTTTTCATTAAAAATAATCATTTTAAAAACAAACTAATAATATGACATTTTCAAAGATGATTTACCTTTTTCATGGTGATGAAAATTAGCCATCATATGTCTTCTGATGAAGTTAGTCGATTAACTGAATTTCGATCAGTATCAGATAGTAATTTTATATTCATCCTATGCCTCAATAATCAATAATAAAAAAGAGAACGAAGAATTTATAACAGTTACAGGGTCATATTACGCTCAAAGCACTCTTTTAGATGATGGTGAAAGCAGGCAGGGTTGAACCCAAAAGTGAATTATGAGGGGTGCATATCGTCAATGCCAGAGAAGCAATTTCTTTAGTTTAGAATTACTAAGAGGTAAAAATTAAAAAGAATATGCTATATCAATCATAAAACTCATATTTAAAAATGTTCGAGGATTGATATAATTTTTATCAAGTTACAAAATCGCTTAAGAAAAGTAGTAAATATATCATAAGAACAAAAATTCCTGTGAACCAGAATCGGTGGAATCCAACAAGATTGAAAATCTGATAAAAAAAAATTTTAATGATTAAACAAATGGTCACAAAATCTTAAAAAATGGTTCAAATGGTGTGAGTATAATAAGATGAGAAATTCTATACAGTGAAATCTTAGATTTGAATGTCATTGAGAGATATGTTAAATATACAGCCAATAAATTTTTTCTTTAAGAATTGGTACTTCTCATCACAAAGAGAACGAAAATTATCTTGCGATAGACAGGCAGATTTTTTTTTTTTTTTTTTTTTTTTTGTCATTTTCATGTTATGTAATAACAGACGATCATTTTTGATCAAAAGTCTCCCCAATATATATATATATATATATCGAACAAAACTTATTCTTTTATTCTTTTATATCTTCTTGATAAAATTTTGGGATATTTCATAATCTGCGAATTAGTAACCTAATAGAAAAGGTATAAAACTATTGAAAATCATATTTGATATCTGTATTAAAAGATATATCCTACTTTCGATTTTTAGCACTTTAATCTTTAACTGGAGTGATTAATTTCTTTCAGTGCATAAAATATTCAATACGTGATTAAGAACGCTTTTAATAGTTAATCTGAAATGTGTGCTTTACTAGCAATAATTAAGAATGCTTTTTCATTGAAAACGAACCACACATTCCAGGTTCTATATTTCAAAATGCACTAATACAATTAAACTTTCGAAATTGTGTATTTTCCCAAATTAAAACAGGTATAAAATGTTATATTCTTTTCAATTACGACTTTTTATTTAATGTAACCATTTAAAATTTATCATTCAAATAATTTAACAAAAACTGCTACTTGTTTTGATTATGACTCTGATAATCATTCAAAGCAAGATGTATCATTTCTTCATTTGTTTTTAGATTATAATATATTGCTCGGTATATGTACGATGTTTTAGCCATCTTGATTTTCAAGTCACTTTTTAAACAATTTTATTCCTTCATAAAATATTTTCTCATTATTAAGACTGTTTGAAATTAAGATTCCAAGAAATTAAAAGTAAAGGTTGCCATTTAAAAATGTTATAAATCTTGAGATGGGAAAATATTTTATAATATATAGGCACCAGTGGTTACTCATTCTTAATGTAAGCAGCATGTTTTTTAAAGATGTTAATTATGTTGTATTTTAACTAATTATTTATACAAGGGGCTTCAAAATTCAAGGGCAAAAGTTTAAGGTGTGTAGAAAACATCTACACAAGAAAACATCTAGGGCTAAATAGAAAACATCTAATTTTCAACCTACAATGCAGAGGCGGAGAGGAAGCAGTGGATCGCTGGAAGGCTCTGTAATGCCTCTTTTTCTGGAGAAGAATGCCTCTATTCAGATGTATTTAATGTTCTTAAGAAAAAAGCCACAGAACGGCTGGCTTGGCTCAGGGTAGCACCAATCGGAAAATATGATGAATCAGTCTCGACTCTAAAAGGTATGTCATCATGTTCCTTCTGATCTTTGTTGCAAACAGTGACATCATCAATAAAAGGATACGTAAGATCAAGTTTTTCATCCTTAATAAGAGTGTCAATGATTCTTTGAAAACAGGCCACTCCGTTGGGGCCATCAAAATGAACACGTAAAAACTAGTATAGTTTTCCACAAGCTTTAAGAGCCGTATAACGCTTTTCGCTATCCAGGATAGGGATCTTCTGGTAGGCCCTTTTGCAGATCAATTTTGCTAAATATTTTGTTTTTTGAAATTTTTAAAATTTTCTCTTCAATTTTAGGCAGAAGCCATGCATCTAGTAAAGTATACTTGTTAATAGTATGAGAATAGTCAACTACCATTCTGGACTTGTGATTGTCTCCTCTAATAACAAATGCTTGAGCCCTCCAAGGGGAATTGCTCGGTTCAATGACACCCTCGCGAAGAAGTTTCTGGATTTCGATTGCCATAAAAAATATTGTCTTCCTCAGTATGATACCTTGATTTTGTTACCACTGGTCGTCAATCTGGACTCAAGTTAGAAAATAGAGGAACAGGAGATACTTGGGCTGTAGTTAAAGAGCCAATACTTATAGGAGGTTTATTAACATCAAATTCAATTTTCACAGATGAATGTCCCTTTAGAATATCATGGCCTATCAATACATCATTACAAAGACCTTTCATGATCAACAATTCAACCTTTATAAATGAAGTTTTCAAGGATAAAATTTACTTTACAAAATCCTACTGTTTCAGTGACCCTAAAGGAGTTTGCCATGGATATTTTTCCATAATATGGTTCAAGTTTCACTTTACATTTATCCACATGTTTCTCATTAAGAAAACTCATAAAACTGCCAGTATCAATTAATGCATTAAGCTGGATATTATTTACCGATGCTTTAATGATTGATTTCTGGAGGCAGTGACTAGCTGTTGAAATAGCTGCCAATACATTTGAGGAAGCCACCATATTTGAAGAATTCCTACCTGATCTAGATTTATAGATACTCTTGTAATGTCCTTTTTTGCCCCACTTTCTGCAAATGGCAACTTTTGCTCACAAATTCCATGAACGAACATCATTTCTGCTGAAAAAATATTTTTGGGATCTCAAGGAGGAAGAGGAGGCAGCTGAAGTTGGTAGGATATCATCTTCTGAAAAATTGTGGCTTTCCATTGCAGCTGATGGCACTGAGGCAGAATTTTCCAAATAAGGAGCTGCATGCACTTCAGCCAATTCAAGGGCTCTGGCTTGCTCAAAGGCTTGATCAAGAGTCATCAAGGTACTTTCCAGAAGTCGTTGGCCGATACGAGGACATTTTAATCCGCATATGAAAGTATCCGTAATATACTCCTTGCTGTAGTCTTCAACCTTTACATCCGTGAAGTCACAATCTTTGCTTAGTTGGTTTAAAATTTGTAAGTATTCGCCGACTGTTTCTCCGGTTAGTTGATTTCGCGTCTACAAGCAATGTCTAGCAAATATAGCGTTCAGCTTTTTTTTTTTTTTTTTTACAAAAAGTGAATTTAGAATCGTAATGGTTTCAGCATAAGTCGATCAGATATTAATGTACTGGTTAACACTTGAACTCTCATAATTGCGCAGTAAAAGTACTTTATTTTCTTCAGAAATGTCAGTTATACCTTGTAGAAAGTTCCCGAGAGTTCTTTTCCAGAGACTCCATTTTGTTTCCGCGTGGCGTACATAGGATCAGCGTCGAAATTTTCTGGTTTCAGCGGTTGTTCCATATTAATCACTTTAAGATACGTGCGCTAAGAATACTTCAAAAGATCCATAGTTATTAAACTTGTACTATAAATAAACTGAAAGAGTGAGATGAAAATAACTTAACTTTTAATAACTATGAATTGAGGTTACATTCTGAATTAATTGATTAGGACAAGAGTCTACAATATCCAAGTGTTGCCGTTATCAGAAAGAAAATTAAGTGTTGTTAAATGACAAAGAATAATATCACAAATGGAAAGCATAAAGCGAAAGTTTTCTTACTCATTGTCATATCTACAGTGGATTTCAGGAGGCTATGGCCATGTCTCCTGAAAATTTCTTGTTTGGAAGTTTTCTATCACCCTTTAAATTTTTGTACATGAGTCTCGAAACATCATGTATAAGTAATGTAGCAGTGCACATGTATTTTCAATAGTTATCTGTAAAATTTTAGATTCAAAGGAATAAATTTGTGATTAACATGAATCTTAAATTACTATTTTTGTATTATGAAATTATTTAACAAAGTAATGAATCTGAGAACCATTACAAAATAACGCGAATTGAATGCAATCAAATTTCCTAAGATTAAGAAATAAAATTGCTAAAATTTTGAAATAAAATTCTTTGAGAAATAAATGACACCAAAAAGGTTATATCACCAAATTATATTATAATACTACTATTTTGCAAAAAAAAATTTTCTTCTAAAAGTCATAATACTAAACGCTATATATTTGTAAATTAACTGTAATTTAAAGAGAAAAAAAATTAAGCAAATTTGTAGATTTTTTAAAGTTAATTTGAAGATTTATAAGTTAATCACACAATTAACAATAGTTATTTTACAAAGTAGTAAATAAAGTAAATATATATAACATATACATTTCCCCTTCATTTTATTTATTTTTATAAATAAAAAAAAGTTATTTTTGAATTAAAATAATCATTTCTCATTATAAAATTCGGTGAACATTATTTGGAATTCGAACCAAGCAAATAACAAAATGTATTTATTGCTTCAATATGGAATTGTAATTCTGAATGACAATTTTTAACATCCAGCACACAAAAAGACAAAACAATTTTTTCTTATTTTTTTAGTTTTCGGGATTTACTTCCCTAAATCGATGATAAGCATTTTTGAATTGATAAAAATGTATCTTAGAAATCTTTGAACTGTAAATAGGTTGGCAAACTGAAAATTCTCATAAAGTTCTCTTGCTATATCATAAAAATTATTCACATAAAGTTACCTTGCTATATAAATTATTTATAGATTCTTTTTAAAAATTACGGGATCTTTTCAAACGAATAATTTGCTTTCAAACGTCGTTAAAAATATCTTCAAAGCAGTGACAAAATTTAGCCAATTTAACGGATCCAATACCTAATTCTATATTTGAGGAACTTTTTACTAATTATTATCATGTATTCAGGGTTCCCCGAAAGGTGTGACTCTGGGCAGCTGCCTGCCCAGAAATGAAAAAAAAGAAAGAAAGAAAGCGCTGTTTTAACCTTTTATTTTTATCATTCGTTTGTTGAACATGCAATTTCTGAAAAATCTCAAAGACCTAACAATACTACCAGAATAATTCTAGTAAGTGTGGCAGGACAAGTGTTTCCCAAAGGTGTTGGGTGTAACACCCCATTTCAGCGTAACGGTTTTCGTTCACCTTGGTTTGATGAGCGTTATTCAAGCTACCCATTTTTGGGTCTCCTAACACTTTGCCTGGTCGGCTCGTCTTTTATTTTTTTCGCTTTCAACAGCCGAGCCAAATGTCTTGCAGGACCAGTTATTAGACGCTTTTACTCCTGTCGTTGTTAGCTGCGAGATGTGGTCGAGGGCCGCCGAACACCCTTCCTAGGTAGGAAAGTCTTTTAAATCTTTGAGAGAATTTCTGAACGATATTTAGAGAAGATTGTTTTTCAACCGTTATTGCAATTGATTTCAATCCCCTGTTGTATCGAGGGTTTTTTAGAACATTTCCATTGACATCGTCGGCAGTCTGTAATTGCGATGGCGTATTTATTTGACCCATGTGCCGTAGGGTGGTCGTATCACTATTCGCGATTTCTGAGTGGGATGTCTAGGTTAGATTTAGATGCTATAGGGGGGGCACTAATTTCCACCAATTGTTCTAAGCAGGAATGTATTGTCATCCAGTACTCAAATCTTGAGTAATCACCTTGGGTCGAATGTGTCACCCTGCGAAAGTCGTTTGAACTTGGTGAAGGCAGCAGGTTCTAACTACCCGTCTTCGGGACTGAAGAAATTTTGTCGAGCATGCGTCTATTGCTACGCCTCACACAACCAAACCAGACAGGAGTTCCTATTTAGATCAGTTCTAATTCTTTTTTTTTCACGGTATTTTTTTACACGATTTTGAAATAACACGGTTCACCAATATACTTTTTTACTCGAATTTTTTTGTTCTAGCACGAATCCCAAAATATATATATTTTTAATTCTAATTTGGACAACGTAATCAGAAGACGGTCGGTTTATGCCCAAACATGGGTGAGTGACTTGGTCTACTTCCTAGCTTGTTTACTTTGTATTCTGAAGTTACGGGGAATACACGAATTTTATAATTACCTTTTTCTTTTAATTTCGTTGTACTTCAACTTGAACACAGCATTTCGTTCTTCAAACTTAAATGCTTGTTCGAAAAAATTTTTGGCAGCATGCGTCAAAAGTGGAAGTTTCGTAATACAAAAATCAGCTGTGTGTTCTGAAATCATATCAAGTTCAATTGGTGGCGAAGGTTTTAACAACATACAAACGGCAAACACCAAAGAATGGATGCTAGAAAACCCTATGGATGAGGACGATTTGATCGAATTTATGACAATAAAGAAGATAATGATGAAGTCCAAGATGAAGTTCAGTTATCAACAGCTGATTTAATTCGCGAGAGCTTGAAATTTGCTACAAGTACGGAAGAACATTTCCTTACTCGTGATCTAGACATCAAGAATTATATAAGAAACTAGAGAAACCAAAAAAAAAAAAAAAAAAAAAAGGCCCCATAAAAAAAAAATTTTAAAAAAAAAAAAAAAAAACAATATAGGTCATTAATAACGAATGAAATTCTTCATTTGAATCAAAGCCGACAGTTGTGTTAAACATATCTGACACATCTACCGATAACATTTTTGATCCAGTTCGTAATAAACGTGCACGCTTGTTATCAAGTAGGAAGGAATAGTAGTTTGTAAGTTTTATTCTTAATTTCAACTTGAATATATATATGTTGCATGTACCTACACTAATCAAAAAAATTTTTGAAATAAAAATGGATAGTTTTTATTTTTTAAATATGTAATATGGATTTCATTATTACTTTTTTGCACGGTTTTCTAAGGAACGTATCTATAATATATATATATATATATATATATATATATATATATATATATATATATATATGTGTCGAGTCAAATTGCAGTGGTGCTTGGCTCGATCAGGTTGGAATGATGCTGAATGGGGATGTATAGTGTTTAGCGACGAATCTGGCTTCCATCTGTGTCCTGACGATCACCGAAGAGGTGTCTTGAGACGCCCAGGGCTGTGTGCCTGTCCTGCGTTCACCATTGCAAGCCACACAGGCCCTCAACCAGGAGTTATGGTGCCCTTTCCTTGATAGCCGGATCCTTTTGGTCGTGATTAAAGGCACACTTACAACACAGCGGTACGTCGACGATATTCTGAGACTTGATTTGCTACCATTCCGTTTGCAGTACCCTGATCTTATTTTTCAGCAAAATAATGCCAGACCACATACGATACGTGTTGCTATGAACTGTCTTACAGCTTGTCAAACACTTCCTTAGCCAGCGAGATCTCTCTCATATCGAGCATGTTTGGGATATGATGGGAAGGCGACTGCATCTTTCACGGAATGTTGATGACCTAGCCCGACAATCGGAGCAAATTTGACAAGAAATACCGCAGAACACCACCAGGGAGCTTTATCACTCTATGCCACGTCCTGTGGCAGCTTGCATCCAGGCTAGAGGGGGGTCAACACTTTATTGAGCTTGTTACTTTGTAACTGTGTAACTCTGAAATAAATCATTAAATTTTTCTGAAATTTTAATCATTTTCTATTCTGTACATAGTTTTCCTATCCGTCAATTTTCGTCTCCATCGAACAACTTCTTCTTGGTGCGTCATTTTTTTTTGTTTGTTATAGAGTGTATATATAATAAGAGTATACATATTATATATATATGTATATATATATATATATACATATTATATATATACATATTTTATATATATATATATATATATATATATGAAATGCATTGTTAATTTAATCGACCCCCCCTTTAAATGAAATCGGTCCCACTTCTATGAAAGGAAAATGGCTTGTAAAAAACAAAATAATCGGATTAAAAAAATTGATACAAGAGGACGCAAATTAAAAAACAATATGGAAATATCCTAAATGACAGTGTTCTAATTTTTTTTCAAGCGTTACTTAATATTCTCATGTTAATATTTTAGTTCATGGAACTACCTAGTAGTTTCATTTACTCTTATTTAAAAATTAATTCTACGAAAATAAATTCTTCCCTTCCTGTACCTTATACTGAAAAGTCAGTGATCCTATCCTGTAATTAAATTATTTGAATTCCTTTACAGTTTTAAAAAAAAAATTAATTAATATGAACATTTTTTTTCTCTTTTCAAAACAGCAGTTTCACTAGCAGTTTCACAAGGAAACAAAAAACAGAGGGAGAGAAAGATTTTATGACGAAAGTTAAAGTTGCTAGTTAAGTTTTAAGGTTAATTTTTTAATCACAGTGTTGCCGAATTAAAATATAAAAGTTTGCCAAAAACTTTATAACAATTAAAATATATTGATTTTCATTATAAAGTACAAATCTGTTCAATATTTTGTTATGAAAAATGTAAGCACTATTTTACTAATATAAAATGACTCGCGTATATATGTGCTGGTAATTATGATCTATTATTACGAAATATGCCCTATGTTGAAATATTTTCTTACTCTCCCTTGTTTGTTGATGTCATATTTTTTACTACTAGCGACATTGAAAATAAGTTTCAAAAAAAATATTCGCTTTGGACTAAAAGGAAATATTTGTTGATCGATTATAAATTCCAGTAATTATCTATTTATGAATAATACTCTAAATAAATAAATAGTTATAATTTCTCTTGATAAGAGATTTTGTATTAGTGATAACAATTTGGAGTTACAATGAGTAATTTTATTTCTATTTTTGACAGTTTGTTAAAATCCAAGGTTCATACCTTGAAATAATAACTGTAAATATTTTTCGATATATTCTTTCTTAAAGATGAAATAAAAATGATCGAAAATTATTTAAAAATAACGATTTGATAGAATAATTTATTGCGGCAAAATATTGTATCAAATCAATATTTTGTAGTCATTAAAATAATGATTTGATACAATATTTTATTACAGATTCGATTACTGATTTAGTATACAGATCAATATTTTAATAAACGACATAACATTAAATAGTATAGCTTTTTATGTTTTTTTTTAAAATAATAATACACCAAAATAATAATAATAATAAAATCGTAAAATTTTCCACAAGTTAAAAGCGACTTTAAGATCTTAAAAACGTAACGCATAATAATATCCAAATCGTTTGTGATTTGCTTCCACAATTATACTAAATAGTAAGCTAATTTAAAATTTTTAAGGATTACATGACAAGAAATAAAGTTCTCATAATTACTTAAATATTATGTTCAATATGAAACTTTTTACAATTAATTTTTGAATTTCTAATTACATATTATTTAAGATAATAAATATATAGCAGAAGATATACGACTCTAATAATTTATCAATTCCTAGTTTGAAGTAAAGCTTATCGATACAAGCACTATCAATTTCAATTCATGACATGATCTAAGCCCTATTTTGCTCTAAAAAGAAAAATTTATTTACATAGGCACAATGCTGCAGCAATCGGCAGCAGAAAAAGATACAATTCTGTCTTTGATACTGTTAAACCGGTTGTAAGTAAATAAAAATTGATTACTTTTCTTTCGAAATTAAATCAGTTCCAATATTAAAAACTATCTAATAAAAAATTCTTTGTAACAGTAGTAAATAGATTCAGAACATTGAAACATTTGTTTTAAAATTATTTATAAACCGGAAATACCGCATTCACATTCTCAAACAAAAACATTATAATTTTTCAAAAATATCATCCAATTGTCGTGAATTCATAGTCAAGAAAATGTATGTCCTTTGCAAGGGGAAAAGTTAAAAGCCAATAATTATCTCAATAGAATATTGTGTGTGTGAGTTAGAAATCCCCCCTCTCTCTCTCTCTCACACACACACACACACACACACACACACACACACACACATATATATATATATATATATATATATATATATATAGAGAGAGAGAGAGAGAGAGAGAGAGAGAAATCAAAGAGTGAACCATTATTAAATCTTGCATCATTTGAACAACTAAAAGTTTAATTTGAAATATTTTATTTTTATTTCGTTATATCGAATCAATAAGTTATCGTTTCATATTATTATTAATATTTCTTATACATAATTTTTCGAAGAGTTAGAATTGGATATTAGAGACGTTTTTGTGTTTCTTTGGGGTTATAAC
>BMAW01110706.1:0-90009 GCA_019974015.1 Nephila pilipes | reverse complement strand
CAGTTGAGATAAGAAAATATTTGCCGCAATACGCGAATAATTCTCTCAAAGCTTGTATTCTTAAAATTTAATTATATCGTTTAGAAGTACATTAAATCAAAATACATACTCCCAAATTCTGAACTGAAAAAGTATTTAAAATTCATCAATGTAATTTTGAGATTGAAAAGATAATTATAAAACATAATATAGATAAATTGTTCTACATTTTCTTATAAATTTTTGCATAATTAATGGCGTCCACTAGGTACTTTCAGAAATTCGAAACAAAATTTTCGTATTTATAATAACTCATTCGGGTAATTAAACGAGCCTTTGAAATTACTTATGACATTTTTTTAGTTGAAAAAAATGCATGTAGGGTTATCGTAAAGTTTTTATTATTATTAAGAAATAATTAAGATATATCGATAAATTTATTCTGTATATTAATTTATGCTTATGTACATAATGTTCGTGTGGTTGGTTTCAGAATGCCGTAGATTGAAGTAATATTTTGTATGAAGAAGATAAAAGTTCAGTCTTCTGAGCTCTATAATGATGACCTTTGAAAGGTCAAGAATCGCTTGGAAAAAATTTAATTCTGGAAGATGACTATTAGAGAAGTATTTAGAATAATGAATAAAAATTAAGTTTCAATCTCGATTATCCTTAGTTATAAATAAAACTTGCTGATACCTTTGTAAAAAAATTAAAATTTTACGATACTGTAGGTTACGTAATTCTACGGCTTCTTGATAACAACAAAGCAATCGTTAATAACTATAATTTACAGAATTTTGTACGAAATAATCAATAAATATGCAGAATAAATTTTATCTAGATATCTTTTTTGTAATAATTAGAACTTTGCAAATCCTCTTTATAATATTTTAAATTATCTTAGGTGATTTTTATGAACATAAATCATGATAAATTTCAAAAAGTAATGAATTATCAAAACTTTAGTGTATTAATGTTAACATGTACTTTTAAATTATGCAAATTTGCTATACTAAAAATGGGGAAAAATTTTTAATATGCAAATTTGATTTCATGAACATAAAAAGAAATGTATGCTAAAAAATATAAATTTCTTTTATGAAAAGCCATAATGTTTTAATAAGACATCGTTGAAGCACTAAAATGACTGATAAATTTATTTATTTACTTTTATACATTTATTATTTATGGCCTCAATGTCTGAGTGTACTTGGTAGCGGGTTCAATACCAGCGGGGTTTCCGTCAAGTCGTGGGTACCAGTCCTGAGGCATTAAGGCTCCCATCTACCCGTCATTTTGATTTCATCAGCTTATTGTTAATCGTATGGAATTTTGACTTGAATTCTTCCATCTTTACTATTTGATCTATTTGAACGCAATAAAGTGCATCTGAAAGAGCAAAAAATAATGAATGCTTCTGTCGAATTACTTTTTTCTTCCGATTTTTAAGAATATTTGATAACACTTCTTTAAAGATCGGAAAACTCAAAAACGAATCATTAAAATAAAAATAAAAATATTTTTAAGAATCGAAGGGAAAAAATGATTCCACAGAAGCATTCATTATTTTTTGCTCTTTCAAGATGCCCTTTATTGCATTCAAATAGATCAAACAGTAAGGATGTGAGAATTAAAGTCGAAATCCCAGAGGATTAACATTAGGTCCACGAAATCAAAATGGAGGGTAGATAAGAGCCTTAAAGACCGTGCGGTATAGAGGGGCTGATGCACATTCGGAGATTCAAGTTCTGCTGTGATCGCGGTGTGGAAATTTGGAGATATATCTATATCTCTCAGGTATCATCTTCGTCACTCGATCTTAGATCAAAATAATGAGGTATGTTGCTAATATTTCTTATGAGGATTCTTAGTGTGATGTTCACGTCAATTAATGAGTAATTTTTTTGAAAGTTGAAAAACAATGTTAAGTGGGTAGTTATTTCTTTTGAATCACCAGAATTATTCATAGAAAATTTATTCAAATAAATTTTATTTAAATATTCCAACTCCAGTTAAGAACTGCATAAATACTAGTTATCTATATTTATAAATGATTATTTATTATGTTTTTTTTATCAAGAAAAACGAAGGAATAATGAACGAAATACTTTTAATTATATAGTAGGTCACTTCAAGCAGCCATTTCCTTCATAATGTTAAGAACGACGAAGTTTAAGGACATTCTTTTCAAGGTACGACTGACTGTGCAGTCACCAATTTGTGTGTGTATATTTATTGTACTGTTATAGTTATTTTAAAAAGTAATATTTTCAAAAAGTTATTCAAAATATATTTACAGGTTAATATGTACTATAACTTTCTTTGGTTAAAATGTACTATGATTTTACTTTCTTCCTTATTTTGAAATTTCTCCATATTATTATGCATATGAAATAAAAAAAAAACAAAACAATGAAGGCATCATATTGTTCGTCTAGCCTGTCATCTTAAAGTTTAATCACGAAATATAAATTTCAACTTCAGTTCATGTACAGACCAATTAATTAAAATATTTAGTTATGTGCAAAATATTTTTATTTACTCTTCCGATAAGGTGAATTATTTCCTCAGTTCTTTATGAGAGTACTAACAACTTCTATTATCTTTCAAAGAATATGCTTACCGGAATATAATGCTAGTGCTTCCAGCCATTGCTCCGACAGGGTTGAATTCTAATCTCACCAAATCCATCACACACCCCAGAATACTTCCCAGCATATCACACCAATATTACCGTAGCCCTATTTTCTTAAAATTCAATTCTCTGTCTCTTTTATACGAAATTATTATACCTCTTCACTTCAATCCAGAAGTTTACTTAATTTGAATCACGTTACATTTGATTGGAAAGAAGCTGGGAACTTAATTATAAAATCAGAAAGAGATCTCAGATGTTAGTTGAAGGGAAATAATTTACGAATAGCTCTCATAGTACAAATAATATATATATATATAAAGATATTTCCTAAACCTGGCCAATTTTAACGTTACGAGATAGGGAAAACTTTACGCAGTGAATCTTAATTCGGCGTAATGCTTGGCGACGAAACATTTTGTGTTGGCGAAATATCGCCAAGTTGGTAACTATTGTAAAATCTTGGAAAATCATAACACTTTTTTTTTTACACTTCCAATGGTTAGAGTTCTTTAGATAACCGGAGGTTATCGCCCTAAAGTCTCTCGCGTGCTAATACCTCGATGATTCGTTATCTCCGTGGAGAGCTCCACAGGTACGTAAGTGGTGCTCGCACACAATATTAATCGTAACATCAAAATTTGTATTTCTGTTAACCCTACTATAAGAAGGAATCCATTTTTCTTTTCGACTAACGTCTTTTCACGCTGGACTGGACCCTTCACGTGACAGTCATTTTTTTAAAATTTATTTTTATTTATTGAAAAACGTGGGGGGTAGTCCAGCGTCCACTACAAAATCACACTACCTAGGGGATATGAATTTCATTGTTACATGACCGCACCAAAGTTTCGAATGATGTTACTGAAAGGTGGTAAAATATACATAAGATTGCAATGCTTAGGAAATTGTTATTCTGACATCATCCAGTTTCCTGTTGAAACGACATAGACTTTAAAAATCGCTTCCCCCCCTTCATTTTAAGTGTTTTTATGATATCTAGACGTTTTCTTCATAACGCAGCTTTTTTATTTATTTTTGTTTGTTTGTTATTTGATAAAACTTCGTTTTGTAGCCTGTGGAAACGGCGTCAAGTTTCAAAATAGTGCTTTTGGTGCGTTTTTGGCGTGATTTTAAGAATCGCGCCAAGTAGTACCCTAAATTTGGATTTCACCAAACGTTGCGTGCAGTGACCCCACTTAGATTCGTATTTTTTTAATATTAACTATACATAGAGAGAGATGAGCATAATGAGGCTCTCATTCTAGTTTTGTTTTTCAATCCTCAAATGAACGAAGGTATGCGAGAATTTAAGACCGAAAATGAGATATCATTAAGCTCTGACAATGAAAAAACTTCCCTCTCGCTTTGATGATCGACATCATCAAATAAGTAGTTCATTGTTACCTGTCGCATCTTTCTACGTTTCTCAAGTCTAAGCGCAACAATAATACTAACAACTGAGAGGGATGAAAAAAGACGAGCTCGGGAAAAGGAGATATTTTAATTGCGGAAACTCTCGCTAATGAAGCCACTCTGAGGAGGAACTAATTAAGGCACAGGAATCTATTGTTATGGTCACGTGAGCACGTTGGAAAAGAGAAGAAAAATCGAGGGATAAAAATGAATAAGATTATTTTGTTCCAGATATTTTTAATAAGCGGCGTTTCTTCGTTCTGGGGTAAGTTGCAATAGAATTATATTAATAAAATACTTTGAAAAAAATAAGAAAACTTCTGAATAATTGATAGATAAATTTCCCGATCCATACGTTTTGATAAGGCAGTATATATTAATAACTTTACAAAAATGTTGAAAAAAATCTGAGTTTATGCTCTAACTTCAAAGAATATTTGGTTTTAAGATCAAACTTTAATTCCTTACTCAAAATCCTATTCACTCATGCAAGTAAATTAATTTTGGACCTTTGATTTTTATCGCTCGAGGATTATTAATAAGACCTATGAAAAAAATATTCCATTCTTCTATTAAATGCAACAATAAATTGATTTTCTTAGTGTTTCATATCAGAAAGGAAAAAGAAAAGAGATAGGAGTTTTTCGGATGTAGTGTCAGAAATGCTAAGATAAAAAAAAAAAACGAAAGAAAATTGTAGGTAATATACATATCACAAAAAGCAATCCTATAAAAAATTAGAATATCTAACACAAAAATATTTTGTTTTAAATAATAAATAATAATATATGTTTAATAACTATATAATGTCTATATAAATAATATTATATGTACAGTTTCAATTTCCAAAACATCGCAAACATTGTAGAAACAAAAATGCTTAACAGGAAAAGTTGTTTGACACATAATTATACTGAAGATTAGAAAGATACTGGGGCATTTCCTATATTTTTCTTTTAATACGAAGCATAACCGCTTAACATGAAAATATTTCACTTTTTGTGCCAAGATTTTTTCTAAGCAATATTCTCCAAAATAGCATATTCTTTGGTGCCTGATGAAGCTGTGAATATTTAAACTGAGTCCTCATTTAATGAAGCTTTGGTGTTATTAGACTGCCCTATAGCATTATTGGAAAAATTTGTTGAAATCCATGATGATGATGATGTGAGCACAGCACCGATTATAACCGACAAAGACATTTTAGAGGTCGTTCAGAGATTGTGAGATCCCAATGATGTATATTCCGTCGAAAATATTCCAGTTCCTGTTCCCAATACATCAGTAATGCGAAAAATCATGAAAGATATGATGAGTTATTTAAATACGCATTCAAGTGGCTGAATGAATAAAATGACTAATGAATTCGAACAATTTATCAACATCTTGATGATGTAAAGACACAGCAAAAAATCAGATCTTTTTTCAAGAAAAAAAAAAGTTAAATATTATGTATAACTACTTGAAGTGTTAACAGAGTACCTATTGTGATGCTTTGGACCAAATAAAAATGTATCAATGAAACACAAATATGGAAGAAACATTGTCCATAAGCTAATACTTAAAAATTAATATCATAATAATTGCAATGAAAGTAAAAATGAAAATAATTAGAATTAGTTATATTTATCCAATTAATACACATTACGGATAATGATTCAGTGATGAAACTCAAAAATCATAAGAATAATCAAATCTGAAATATATATATATATATATATATATAACTAAATGATGTCAGATTCTAACTTATTTAAAATAAATTTAAATAGTAAAAATTTAACGAATGAAACTCAATAGTAATACATAATTAACATATATATGAACTAATAATAAATTACAAAACTATAAATTATAGTAAAATTAAAGGGAACATAATTAAAAAGTAAATTTAAAAGTTAGCATATACATATATTATTGCTAAATTAATAAATAAAGTTATTGTAATTACATTTCTTAATTCAATTACATCTGTACATTAAAGTTAAAATGAAAAGATTAAACTATAAATTAAAGAATAGAAAAAATCTGAAAACAATTTAAAGTCTTTAAGCTGCTGTGGGTAGAATTTTAACAAAAGAATGCTTAATAAAAATGTATAAAATCAATTTTTAAATTTCCCAACTATAACTATATGAAATTTAGTTACGTTTAAGATATTAGGTCTTTCGGAAAGTTCCAGTCGTTTGTGATATGGATGAAAAAATAATACTTTTCTCATACATTTAATAAAATTTATTGTACAATATAATTTCTGTCGTTTCTGTATTAGATCTATAAATATTCCAGATGGATGCCTCGTAAGTTAAGTGACAAAAATTTGTTTCTCGAATCGTCATATACACATCTCTAATTGCTCGGAACAAAACCAAACCCGTTTTGGACCAGATTATAAGTAGTGATGAAAATTGGATTGTTTTCAAATATATCGTATGAAAAAGAGCACACTTGTAGTTTGGAATATCTGTACCCTTCATCTCTAAATTGACATTGAGCCTGAATATGAAAACGCTGTGCATAATTTGGGACGTCCAAGAACCAATACATTTTGAGCTTTAGATACCAAATAAAAAGCTTAATTCAGAAAGATAAGATCAGCTAATGGATGATTTAAACAAAATACGGAACGAAAGAGGTCAGTGATGTTCAGTAAGAGGCACATTATATTGGATCACGATAATGCCAATCCACATGCTGCTTAGGCAATTCGTCAAAAATCATATAACTTGGTTGGGAAGTTCTGTCGCATTTCCTTACTCCTCAGACCTAGAACCCCCTAATTATCACTTGCTTATCTCTCTGTAAATTTTTTGAAAGGAAAAAAAAATTCAAAAGTGAAGCATATCTTTACCTAAGCAGTACTTGAGTTCTTTGACTCACAAAGAGTCATTCAAAAATTGTGATTACAAAATTACCACTATGCTGGCAAGAGTTCATATGTAACGACGGAAAATATATTGTACAATAAATATTATTAAATGTATGAAACGTGTATTTTTTCTCTTTGTTTACAAACAGATAGAACTTTCCAGTAGACCTAATATAATAATAAAACTGTTATTTTAAAAATATTCAACTACAACAATGTTTTTAACTGACCTAAATACATTCTAAACCTACAAAAAGCAAAAATTTACGCTAAAGATTAAGCAATAATGTTAAAAAGAGAGATAAATCATTAAAAATGCTGTCTCAGGTTTGGGACTTAGAAATGCGGGTTTTTGCTACCATAATGGATTCAATCAATCACACTCAGAACATTAGTTGACAACAAAATAGTCAGAAATAAAATGTAAACAAAAGATTTTGTTCAAAATGTCATTAAAAAAGAAATTAAAGAATAACAAAGGAATAAATATTCATTTCAGCTAAATTAGAATAATCCTATAAAAATAACAGCTTGTATACACACACGCGCGAGCGAGTGATTGTGTCTGCGAAGGCTTTCAGTATGTGAAACTGCAAGTGTAAATGTCAACAAGAAATGGAATTAATAAAATTTAATCAAAATATTGCAGAGTCTCCTTGAATTTTATGATAAGCGTTTTTCCCTGTATTCAATTTATTTTTCGACTCTGAATTACGAAGTCCCAACACGTTAAATAAATAAGACTGATCCAAATTACATTAAGTATTCTTTAAGACATAAAAGTAAGTCCCGATATACACCCATTAGTGCTTGTAATTTCTTTAAACGTGATATTTTTCTTAATCATCCACAGGGCATCCTTTCTCCTAAAAACTACCTTTGCCTCCGTAAGTACCATGTTTTCCTTAATGATTTCCCAGTTACAAAAGGTGGCTTAATGTCTTTCATGGGTTTCGCCTCCTTGACCGTTAAGGTTGGCTGTAACAAAAGAACAAGATTCTAAAAAACTGACTCTCTAAAAGATAAAAAAGAAGAGGAGTTCAAGGGTGGAAGAAAACGACCTATATGAAGGTCATTCGAACAGACCCGTGTCCTCCTCCCCCCATCGAATGTTTTTGTTCTGCGCACAATTTTGTTCGAGATAGCTCCCCGTTAGACTCGTATTTTGTTCTAGTGAAGATAAAACGAAACAAAAGGCGAGAGAGAGAGAGCGATATAAAAATAAACTTTGTTTTTCTCCTTTTCAGAAGTAGTTTTCCTGGAGAGCGTGGCTTTTTCTATTCTATTTTGTTGCCGGAAAAAGTTCTGGAGGGGTGACGATAGCACATGTTTTGTAAAGTAGAATCTCTGTTTTCCACTTGTAATGGTTTACGGTTCCTTTTTAGTTCTCTTTTACGCTCTTCCGAATCATTTTGCATTGACTGAGTTTCGACGGTTTTTCCTTGCGGAAAAAAAGTTTTATTTGTTCATTTCTGTCTTCGTGATGTATTGAAATGCACCACTTTGAATAAATAAAGGTATTCTTTCACGCAAAAGAGAAATAATTTAAGTTTGCTTCTACCAAACTATCATATTATTCTTTTCCTTTCATATATATAACAATGAATTATAAGATTCTAACCAATTAAATTGTAAATTTGATTGATGATTAATCGTTTATTAAAGACACATATTGAAGCAACATGAGGGTTATAGGCGACGGACCTCGTATTTCTGAACCTCGATCAAGTAACGAAGACGACACTTTAGCTTGTACTCCTCTCTCCTAACTTCCCCACACGCCACCGGAAGGACATGAATTCTCGACAGATTAAACTTGCTTCAGCATCCAAATATGGCGGGACTTTAGTAGAATAAGGACTCAAACCCAAGATTCAGGGAACAATAAACAAAGCCCTGTCTTAAGCTCGCGTCTATGTCCATTTCAATACCGCGGCTATATGATTGATTAGAATTGCAGTCGCTCTAGTTCTTTGTGATGGCTACTAGTAAAACACTTCGTAATTTTGAATCATGGTTATTGATGTTAAATTGATAACTAAACAATATATCTTGACAAAATTTAATTTGACCAAACTCTCTCTCTCTCTGTATATATATTTATATAAACTCTCAACTTAAGTTCATAAACTAAAATAATTTAGCTTGATACCTATACATGGACTTCATTGGGATGTCTCCCGACCTTATGCTCCAGGTAATTATTTTATTAACATTGCACTTAGAAGCAATACTAAGATTTGGCATCACACCTCATACATTTAACTTGGTGAAATGACGAGGACGATATTGTAACAGGTAAGAGGAAATTGTTTTGACTCGCTTTTTCAGTGGACATCTTAAGTCTTTGACTAATTCCAATGGAATTAAAAACCTTTTCGAAGTGTTTCATTAAGCGAACTTCCCCTGACCATGGTATCAATCGCTTGAAGCTATTCAAGGGGAATCTCTGCAGTCCATTAATGGTTTATGATTTTCTTTGTGTGACCATCATGGATTTAATCTAACTCAGCTGGTCTTGGAAGACTTCTAACTATAACGTATAATAGTGTTTCCTTATATTATATATTGTATATTTTTTATATACCTCATTGTATTAAAATAAAGAATTAATTTAGATTGATGAAATACTTATTTAATTTCGCCTTTTCAAATTTCCTAACGAGTGTAATTGATTTAATAATATCCGATGTAACAACCCTTATGGTTTAGGTAGCAATTTAAGAGAAATACACAGCATTCTTAAATTACTTTGAAAATCTGTTTCCCTTGGTATTCCTTTACTAGGAATGACTACAATACATTTATTTATGACCTTCCATTGGACGCTTTAGTTAAATTTGGACATTTCAAAAATCATTTATTATCGTTTTCAATGTTTGTAGCTTCAATAACAATGTGGAAAACATCTTTAATCTCATTTAGAATTTGGAACATGGAATTCACATATTATATTAAACGTTTCTAAAATGCCAACGTTTTATTCTCAGTCAACATGAATCATGTACCGTTATTTTTTATTTATATACGCCGAAACAAATTTCAACAATAGAATATTTTCATGAAAAAATGTCCAGTTTATTTTTTAAATCCCATTATACACAATTTTAATTAACAGCTTAAGCAATATGTAATTTTTTTTCCTTTTGTAATTGCGCTGTTAGGGAATCTGATTGAATCCCTTCAAATGAAGTGCGCGTAATTGAGAAATTGCGCCAAGCGTTTACTGTCCTCAATCATCAAAAGAAGCCTCTAATTACGCCCAAACGCGAGTTAACTAGATTCCCCATAGAAAGAGTTGGGTAGGGAGAAAGAATGGCACCAATATTCGATGAAGAACACCTTTTCCGGAACAGCTTGATCGGGGTAAGAAAAAACAACAACGAATGCGAAAAAGAAACAAAGAAGACATAATTCAATTTTCACTCCACCTTAATGGAACTAAAAAATAAACCCGGAGCTGTCAGAGAAAGAAGTAAGAAAGAAAAGGAATAAAGGAATATAAATGATTGTTATGGAAATTCCTTTTGTTCCATCGCCGAATGTTTTGCATTTTTATTGAAGATGAATTTTTTTTTGTTCGATTTCTTAAAAAGTAAGGAAATCGATTATTGTTTGACGAGCACTATCGGCCCCAAATTACACTCACCTCCTTGCACCTGCAAGATACGTGATCATTCCCCTGCCCCCTTCCGCTCCCATATTCGATTGGGAATCGCCTTCTACACCCCTTCTGAAATCCCGGGAAGCCGATAATGACGGGGTGGGGATGCAGCGAGGGTGAGGGGGGTCGTAATGGTCTTCCGATGCGGGTCGATACCTAAAGGTAGAACATGAGGATGGGGAGGTAAGGGATTCTTGGTTAAAGAAAGGTAAGGGTAAGTTTGGGCAATTTGGAACGTAAAAATAAGAATGGGTCAACGACAGATGTAAAATGTAGCCACAAAAATTTGGGTGCTATCATGATCTCTAAATTAAATTTTAATACGTAATTTTCTTCAATAACTTTATAAAAGTCTCCTCGCATAACATATCAAAACAATTGCAGTGATTTGGTTTTACGTTCGAGTAACTTTTCGCTTTTTCTATTTTGAAACATTTTTTAATCCATTGTATCTTCATTAGGGATATTTTGATTCAATATCGTTTATAGATAATATAAAAATTGAATCGACTTAATTAATTTACGATTAATTACGATCTGATACCTCTTACGAAAAGCAGAGACGGTAACCAAGTGATCTTGGTAGAGAACTTGTGCCAGCGTTATTTCCATAGAATCGTGTGTTCGAATCTTGATGCCACTAAAGACCCTGTATATAGTGGAACTGACACTCGTTAAATTTTCAAGGCCTTAAATCCTCCCATTAGCATGATGTGGGTGTTTGAACAGTGAGATTATATCTCAGGTGTCAAACTCGTTTCACTATTGCGAGGTCCACCGCCAATAGCCTTCACGTTATTCCAAAAAGTGACATTAGTAAGCAATCGACCAAAATAAACAATTCCTAAGTGGTAAATTATGGATGTCAGTACTATAGGTATTTTATAAAAATTAAAAACAGTCAAATATAATGCATATAATGCTTCTTTAAAAAAAGAGTGGAATATTTATAGACATATTATATAAGGGTTAATACCTTACGTGGATGATGTAGATATAATAAATAAAATAATTTGATATATGAACTGAATTTTACGTGGTACTACGTTATATATATATAAGAAAAGCCAGTGGCGAGTTTTAAAGAATGTAATAAAATGATTGGTATATCCAAAATTTGGAATCTACATTGTTAAATATACAGTACGATTACAAACGGAAATTCATTCGTTAATTATTAATGAGTTTTCTTAAACTCACACTGTGACTTTGTGCGGTTCAAAACTTTAAATGCTTTTTTTTCTCACATTTTAAAGAGCTAATAAAAGCTTGAATAAAAATTCTAATATTTTTCTTTTCTTCAAAAATATTTGAATAACATATTTTATATTTTTAAAATGTATTAGTTCCCACCATTTAATATTTTATAAGTTTTATTAGAAATTTTTTGTGTTCTTTTCAGAAACAGAAAATGTAGAAGGAGTTCAAATAATTGTTTACTTGAACTTTTAATGATTAATTATTAGAATTTTTTTCCAGAAATATTTTTCATGTAATAGAAATACCTAAACGCATTTGTAATCCCAAATTCTTGCGATTACCTTCAATAATTAATTAAATTTTATATTAATAATTATATATACATAATTTAAATTTTTCGAATGAAGATAATTAGTCTACATTTGTGCCTCCTCTCTTTGGATGAATATAACATGCCGAAACTCAATAATTCATTCCATTGAATAGATTTATTCTTGTTTTAGCTTTCTTTTTTTCCCAAACTTCTTCTCTCGGTACGTAATAAGTGTCGTAGTAAACACGATTTTTTCTTCCAGTGAAATGAAGATTTCTTCGGCATGTATTAAGAAGAACAAGGTTCCGAACGTATGCCAACATCTGTTCTAATCGAGAAAAGTACGGCAAATAGTTGAACACTTACCCCTATCCCTTCCAACCCCTGGCTTTATTTCCAAATCAATGCCACGGCTCGTGTTGCCATGGTAAAGTAATTTAGTAAATGCAGAAATCTTGTTTGCCTCTCATGTTCACGCGACATTAACTTACCCCCACCTCCCCCAAAAAATCCATGCGGAGGGTGGGTGTAGGATTAGAAGTGTTGCCGTAGTATTCTGATGGATTTCTGCACTAACCAATCAGCTGAAGTACTTCTTACTTTAGGTTCTTACTGGCTTTCTTGTTGTCTCTCCCTATCTCGATTCTTTTCATTTTTTTGAATGTTGGAAAGAAACATTGAAGAAAATTGATTAATATGTCAAAAAGTTGGTCGGAAAGAAGATATACTTTTTTCGACGATTGAACTTTGATAAAAAAAAAAAGAATTATTGGAATAGTTTTAGAATCTGTCTGTAGTTTCATGCAAATTTAAATTCTTTATATATTAGTGAAGTTCAAAATGTAGCAATCTCCTATTGGAATTATTTTTTCTTGAGAAAAATAAATGGTGGAAAAGAATTTCAGGGAGATTTTTTTTCTTCAAAGACGTTTCTAGATATTAATACAGCTTTTTCTTTCAAAGAAGAAAACTATAACTATTAAACATGCCACTTTTCATGTCTTCATATAGTAATTTTACTGGTGAATGATAGAATATGTGTCGTGACATCAAGAATTCGGGAGAAATAAGATTTCTAAAAGGATTTTTGAACGATTAAATTTTCCCAAAATAGGTCCTTAAAAATCTCTGTACTTCTAGAAGAATAATTTTAAAAACTAGATCGAGGTTCAAAACTACAAAGTCTAATGCCAACAGTTCTCGCGTTGCTTCTCAGTGCAATGTTAATAAGCAATCACAACAATCCCAATTTATGAGCCATAGATACAGAGCCTCATTAGCGGTTTTATTAAGAGGCCGCCTCAACAGCGCAATAACACTAGCTTTAGCTGTTTCATCTGATCCCTATTCTTCTAATCTCCTCCCCATTTACTACACTTTTTCTTATATAGTAAAGCCCATTTAAATATATCAAACGACTCTTTTACTAGATGGGAATCTCAAAACGACGCAGTAAATCTGCTCCAGATGTCAGCGAAAGGGAAATATGTGTAAAAAACCGTTACACAATTGAAATTATAGAAGGTAATAAATTAGAGCGTTTTATTTTATTTTATTTTATTTATTAGCCACCCAAGGGACTATGTTTTAGGTGAGGTGTTTTGGCGTACCAGATCACTTTTCAGTTTTTGTATCTTTGTTTCAGTTTTAATTACATTTAGGTAAAATATATTCAATTTAATAACTTATAATTTGCTTTAATTTTAATTACATGTATCTGATATAATATTGAATTTAACAATTTATCACATGACTTAATTTTAATTATAATTAGCATAAATATATTAAATTTAATAACTTATCGCTTCCTTTAATTTTAATATCGGAAAAGTTTATTATTGCCCATTTCTCAATATTTCATCGTTTACTTTCATTTTTATATTTAATTAATTTAATAATAACTTTAAATAAAAGTGCACCTTGGGTGGCTAAATTTGCTTTTTGCAAGACTTTAAATAGAAATTTTTAACTCTTTTTATTTATTTTTTTGGCAGCCTTTTCATCGATATCCACTAGGAGCATACAGTACGTAAGAACAAAAGTATTATCATTCTAGGATCAAGTACATTATGAAGAGAAAGTATTTAAAGTAACCTATATGCATTAAATTGGTCAAAATTTTGCATTTTTTTTAAAACTTTCATTATTAAAAATAGGGAGTACTGCGCTGACTTCATAGATGTTCTATTTATGAGAATTTGATAAGGAAATTTAATTTTAAAATTTAAATCAAACGTGTGTCACACCATATAGAAAAAATGTATTTTCGGGTTGTCTTGAAAAATTATGATACCTTAGGATTAAGATTTTCCTCAAAATCTACTTTATTTATATAATGTTGATATTTTACATTTTATAAAATAAGGTTATTTATTACAATGTAAACGCGAAATATTTTTCTTGTAAGCACTCACAATGTTTTAGGTTTTGCGCAGTATTTTCACACAAATAAATTAAATTTTAGATTTAAAAATTATTAAATTTAAATTTTAAAATATGCTTATGTTTGGTATACCTAATGTTATATTTATATATATTCTACAATTTAGCAAATTTATAAATATAAAGGAAGCGAGATGTATCTTAAGTTATGTACATTATTATAAAAGTAAATATTACTGAATATTAGTTGATGCTGCATAATTACTTACGAATAAAAATGTAATTTTTTTAGATTAACAGATATATTTCTACGTGGGTACGTTAGTGTTATAGGATGACTTCTATTGCTTTTAATTTAAAATCATGACTTTAATTGAAACTTGACATTAAAATAAGCTCTTTTTCCTTGTTAAGCAGTTTTTAATTAAATATATAATACCTATCTCATGAAAAGTTGTACATTTACTAAATATGATATAAAAATGTGCTTTATTTCAGAGATACGGGTGAAAGTACAAAAAAATTATGTATATATATATATATATTCCATTTAATGTAACTCTTTATTTGAAATTTTTTATTTAACTATCAAAATAGCTTTGGTTTCAGCAAGTACTGTAGAACTTCAGTACTTTGATCACTTTAACTCGAATCGGTCTGCACAAATAATTCCATTTTTTAAAAATTTGGTAATCGATCTGAAAATTCCCACAATAACATTTATTTGTTTCAAACACGTATTTAAAAAAAATAACATTACTGAAATCTTCTAACAGCTTTGATTGTATAAAAGGAAAGTGAGAGGGATACTTGATATCTATTCTGTGCAAGGTCAAGAAAGTTTAGATACCAATGAGAAATGCTTTATGGTGCTGTATTATCTAATGGAAAATGCAGCAAAACTACTTTAAGAAAATTTCCATTTCTCATAAAATAGACATCTGCATCTTCAGAATATCTGATTCGTATTCGATTTGTTGAATGTAAAGAGGATTTTCTATAAGGATAATTTATGTTATTTTATTTGATACAATTCTTCAGTAAATCTGAATTTTCGATATTTCTTATCAGCTCTAGTCCCAATTAATCCCCTTAATAAGGTTTTACTTTACTTTAAAATGCAATGTCACTTCAAAACGAAATGTCAAACTATGAACCTCACAATTTTTTTCTGAGTGAAAATACTCCAGTTCATAGAATGATCATTTTATTTCCTCGACAAATGCTTCGCTTTAAAGAACACTTTATAGTACACGAACAGCACGTTATGCTGATAGTTTTTCAATGGGAGTTTACAATCGTATACTATTTTCCTGACACGAAGTGGTCGAGAAATCGCATATAGCTCCGCATTCAGAATTCCGACTGGAACGAACTTTTCGTTCAAACAATTTACCAATGTCCCATTCTCTTCTACCAGTACTAAATCCATGTTCACTGGGGAAAAGCAATTTCTGAAATGGAAGTTTCGATCCATAGGAGGACGGATTTCAATTCCTAAAATGGGAAATGAAGTCCCACATCACTCAATGGAACTTCAATAACAGAAATTGCCTTGTAGTGCAGTTATGGGACGTGAGAGACCCACAAATCTATCGCAGAAGTATTTTATTAATAAACCTGAGTAACTTTGCGGAAGAGTGCAACGTAGAATTCAAACGAAGTAGAAAATCTTGTTTGGTAAAACGGGCATTCAAAACACAAATAAACGCAATTTTTGTTACCAAACTGAAGTACTTTTTCAGTAGTTTCAGAAACAAGACTGTGCTAGGAATATAAAAAAATAATAAAAATTTAAATTTCTGTTATATAAGCTATGCTAGTCTGTTAGAATTTTTAATTTGAAACGATTCAATACAAGTAAATAAAAACCAAAATTAAAATTTAATAAATCATAAAAATAATTAATATTACTAAACACAATTTTTTTCTCTATCTTTTCTAGTAAGTAAAGTGATTTTTTTTAAAAAACAATTATGTTTTGTAAAGGGACTGACTGATTGGATTTACTTACGTCGCACTAGAAGCAACACTAGGGATATTAGCGACAGAACTCGCAATTTCGAGTAATGAGGTCAATTGATGAGGACAACACCTAAGCTGGACCCTCCATCCAAATTTCCCTACCACGCATATGGGACAACTTTGAACCTCTATAGATTCAAAGTGTATCAATACGGCAAGTGTTTGGGGGCATCAAGGCTCGAACTCACGGCTCGACGAAAGCGACCGGCAGCAAGTCCGGGACCATGACCACTAGGCTACCGCGGCCAAGATTTGTAAAGGAAGATTTGGTTTTGAATTATTTATTGTTTATCAATTTCACATTAAGAAGTACCGAGATAGTTGTTAATAACGAACTTCATAGTTTTGAGTATTTAGCATATGACAAGGACGACACCTGAACCGGCATCCCACTTTTGAAACTCCCATGCCATGCCAGTGTGAGGATAATGAGTTTCGACAGAAGCAACGCTGTCCGCAAACTCGTGATAATGAACACTAAGTTGTCGTAAAAGTAAAATATTAATTAGAAAATATTTGGATTGCTCAAAAAATTAAATTTTAACTATGATGAAATAAAATCCAAAACACTAAGCAAATAAATTTAAAAAGCATTATTTTAAAATTCACATTATATTTGTTGACAAAACTTCAGATCCCAAACTAAATAAAGTATTTTGATATTAACGATGATGAAATTTTAACAATATATCTGCAGATATAGTAATGCGTTGATAAGTGTACAAATCGTAGGATAATTTTTTTTCTTTCTGATTAATTTTTTGTTAACAGGAAATAATCTTTAAATTATTTTTTTAAATCTGATAATATACGGGATGCAATCCATATCATTATAAGCTGAAGCTTTAATATGCTGCATTTTGTCACAATAGAAATGCAATGGGCAATGAACGATATATTTTTTTCAAAACGATCAAGAATTATTTGAATATCTAGATTCCTCGATTATGTGACAAATAACAACCAAAGAATGTCTTTATCAAACTTTTATCATCATGACTCGGTTGATTTTTCAGGTTCACGTAGATTTTGCTTACATTTCCCAGTATATTAAATAAGTATATTTGCTCTTGTTCTTAATAATTCATAATTTTTTTTCTCAAAATCAAAGCCATAACAATTGTTTTACCCATCGCATCCTTTATAGTACGAAATACTACCACAATCTGATAATGATCAGTCATTATCATTATACAGTCCAAAACAAAAATCGAGTTGTAAAATAATTATTGTTTTCCAATTTTATTTTATACATTATAACGAGGGCTTTGTCGAGTCTTTCTCTTGAACTAATACTTTGGTTCTTTTATATCATATTGTTTGACTTGAAATCTCTCCCATTATATAAAACGTGACTTATGTATATTAGATTTAATTTAATGAAGTATTCGCAGTTTCCCTATCAGCAGAAAAAGATTTTTATTTTCAAATTCGTTAGTTTTCGGTAGAATAAATGGAATCTATAAAAGGTGGAACAGTTCGAATACTGACAAGTGTAAGAAGTTTGCGGATCATACAAATAGGAACCACGTAGGGTCAATGAATCGTATCCTCATTTCTATGTTTATTAATGAATCGGATCAAAGTGATTCGCTACAGCTAAGTATAAAATTATTATATGTCATTAGATTGCAGTTTGACTTATGTATGGTGAAGTAAATTATCAGTTAAAAGAAATTTTAATTCGTCCATTGCCTAACTGTGTTAATTTATGTCTGTAGGATTTGAGATTTCTTAAATTCTGTAATGATGGAAAAAGAAGGATAGTTAACACCGGGCAGTTACAAAATTAAAGTAACGGAAGAAATTATAAGTTTAAAGATTTCGTTCAAATGAGTATGATTTATTCCACAATAAAACAATTTTTTAAAAAAATATAAACAAAATCGAGCATTTTAAAGAAAGATTGAGAAGTTATATTAAACATTCTTTTTAATATAACAGCACAAAATATATTAATTGTATATAGAAGGGAAATAAAAATTTACAATTAGTATCATACCGTCAACAGAATTTCTATCTTCGCTTAGTATTTAGTTTATTAGCGATTTGAATTCTGATTCACTTATTTCACACATACACACGAAGCGATTCTTTATTGAAAATGAGTAACGAACAAGCAAATCTATGATAGTTTAACTTCTATTATACCTACAAGGCACTATTCTCTTCTTCAGATGATTTCATCGTGTAAAAAGAAACAAAGCATACCAGTTCAACAAAACAAAGATATTTCCATGTCTTTATTTGAATTATAGCTTAATGAATGGGATTGTAATTCTCCGTTATTATTCTTTGTCCCGTTGTTCTAAATATGTAAGAGTTACTAATCAATACAGCCAATTACATATAAAGTCATACATAGTTGATAACTAAGTTATTTTAATCATTTTTAAGATTATGTAAAAATCAATCCCTAGATTGCTATTTGTGTGGCAAAAGTCCCTATATAAGTCTGATTCTGAAGACTACTCTTATTAAGATTAATTTATCTTACCGAATCAATCAGGTTCGAGTCTTGAAAAAATTTAAAAATGAGAGTCCGATTCACTGATCCTTTGTAGATTCTTCCGGTGTTCACTTGTAAAACTCCTTACTCAGAGCAGTTATGATACAAATGTTTCACACTGAAAACTTCAGCGTAATATCACTATTATCTAACAACTAACTTTAGTATAAAATCCGTTGTTATTTTTGAATACAGCTCAAATTTATTTGTTACACTTCATTAATTTTAATCTAATCTACCTAAATCACGTTTCATCTATTCTTTTCAAACAACATCATGTAAATTCAAGAAGGGAAATATGTGTTAGATTACCGTTATAGTAAATTCACAAATACAGTTTATTGAATAATATTTATGAATTGAAATTCATTTTTCTACATCAGGGAAAGTATTCACTCACGCTTAGTTCGAAAAAAAAAAAAACAAAAAAAAAAAAAAAAAAAACAATTACCGATTCAAAAAATGCCAAAGGTCTCACAGCTTCTTTCACCAACAACTGCTTCAAAAGGCGAAGGAGAGACTTTTACGTGAAAGGTTCCGTTAATGAACACTTTCAAAGGATAGCGATAATTACGATGACAATATCGATTCAAAGAATCAATACCGTGTAATCGAAAAGAGAAAGCCCCCTCCTTTTCCTTTCAGAGATGAAATCTTTCGTCACGTTTTCGGTATACTTCGGTCGTGGGTAGGTCATCACATACGATGATGGGACTTTGAATATCTTTATTGAACGCTTATATATTTTTTTCATGGTGTCGATCGACAAATTACTTTTTAATTAATGTTTGATGGCTTTCGATTTTATTTTTTATGTCTTGAACGGTTGTTAAAAAGTAGCAAACTATTGGTCTAGCGTTAGTACAGCAAATTATGCTTTAGATTGTATCTAATGTAGAAGCTCTATCGATGTGTTGGAACCGAGAGTCAATGCGTAGAAGAAAAAGAAGCAGATGAACAAAAGGTTTATGCGTTTCAATACATTATATGTAAAATTTTAAGATAACTAAGGCACATTGAAATTATTCAAATTTTCTCTTATTTAATTTTGCTGTTAAAAATAAATTGCGTGTTTCTAATTCTGTAAATGCATTATTCAAGAAAGTGTGATAAATATTACGTCCGAAAAATTAATTTTAAACCTTGAAATAAACATGCCTTGTCATAGAAAAAATATCAGTATTTTACCTTTCTTTTCTTTTAAAAACCTTTCATTTAAATACATAATATGTTATGATTGCGGTTCCCGTTACACGAAATCTATTTCCCCCAAATTGCAGATATGTTGCACAATATGAAATAAAGATATTTTTTTATTCAATATGAACATAATTTTTTTCTAATTAATATTTATAAATTTTAATTATTGCACAAATGTCCATTAAATTTATGGGACATTTAAATGAATAGAATCGTAAAATTTTTAATTTCATTAAAGGTAATTTTTTGAAATTATTATGTTCAATGTATAAATTGTTATGTATGAAAGTACTATATAGATTTTTAAAGTCATACATCCAGTAGATTTAATGCAAGATAAGTATAATTTATATTTTCAAAGGTAAGTATACAAATTATAAATGTAAATAAATAACTTTATTGATTAGTAATTGCTCCTACTTAATTATTTATGTGATTTTATTTACATAAACAAGTATATAAGCGTACAGATAATTTAACGTTAAAATATGACTTTCAATGCATTTAATTTATAAAAAGAAAGTGTAGATTATTTGAACTTATTATATAATAAATTCATTTATCTTTTCTGAAAGTGTGTCAATTACCTAAAAATATAATGTGCATTTAATTCTGAATATATCCTCATAAGGAGAAAAAGGATTACCTTATTAAAGCATGTGTTGGTAAAATTAATAAATATTAATTAGAATTTCTGAAATCGATATAACAAAATTTTTCGAAAGTTGTAGTTCAAAATAGTAAATCTGAATTTTGCGAAACTAAAAGAAATATTTTACATCTTAAATCTAGAATATAATTCATGCAAAGCAAGCCTGAAAAAAAGCGTAATTATAGTAAATTATGGACACATGAACGCGCATGGCGAGTACGACTGGCAATATGCATTCTTATTTCAGAGCGAGAGAAGCAGATTGTTTTATTTATCACAAGTTCTCTTTCCGCCATATCGTTATTGTTCCGGAAAAGATAGTTTTACAGAAACAAAAATAGGTTAGTATATCGTGAGACCTTGCTGAATGCTTTTTCGATTAAGGCTTATTCGATACAATGTGGATTTGCTTTTGCTAAATTTCAATTTATATTTTCTTGTCAAGTGCATGTTTTTAAGAGTTTCTTAAAAGTTATTTGTTATGAGAATCTATATCGAAAAGACTGAATAAAGCATGAAAACGAGCAGTGTATTATGTGTAGTAATATATTATGTCTATCATGTGTATAGTATTGTGAATGATACACAATGCTTATCAGTGTGCCAATAATATGCCAAACATACGCATTTGCATGTGTGTACTTTGTAAATTAGGTTAGGTAGTAATGCTGGTAGTGTGTAAAGGCTTTGGACATGCTTTGGCTTTGTATTCGTGTATCGTATTCATTAGCAGTGAAATAGTGCACACATTTTGGAGTGCTGCGTAAGACAATTAAATTATATGATTTAATCCTCTATGTTATTGGGCAAAATAATTAATACACATTCTATTTGTTCATTAAGAATTAATACTTATAATATTAGGTTTACTGGAAAGTTCTGACTTCATAAAGGGAAAGAATGTAATAAATTTCTCTCTCTCTCAATCAATGAATAATATTTATTTTGCAATATATTTCTTTTCGTTGCTTATCTTTTGCCAGCGTGATGGTAATTTGTAAGTGCCATTTTTGAAAAATGCCTTGTATCTAGAAGAAAAAACTTTATTAAGAATGTCTCAAGAACTTTGTTAGCTTCAAAAATATTTGCAGGGAAAGGAAATGATTATAATTGGAGGGTGCTAAGTCCGGGAAGTATGGTGGATACGAAAGAATTTCTCAGCCTAAATCTTCAATTTTTTGACCAGGTGGTTGGGTATTATCATGATGCAACATGATGTGCTTCCTTATGAACATTGCCGATCTCTTTTCTTTGAGAGCTTTATTTAAAACATTCATTTGATGACAATATCTTCCAGAATTGAACTTTTTATTAGGTCTCAAAAGCTCGCAGTGCATTGGCCCTTGAACGTCCCAACATATACACACAGCATTGACTTATTCTAGATCAAGTTCGGTTCAGAGGTGTGGTAAGATAGAGAATAACCGAGTTCACAATATGATCCTCTTCCTATGATGTTTTTGCAGTTAGTCTGGTTTTCATCATCATTTATCATCTTGCCCAAGAAAGATTTACTTTTGTTCCTAGAAAGTACACATGAGAGTATGATGACTCAATTAAGTAAACTTTATTCACTAATCTTATGATTATCCATCTGGAATATTTATAGCCTAATCCTAGCAATACAAAAAATTAAAGTTATATTTATTAATTTTTGGTCACTTACTCAATTGATTGTGTATTAAAGTGACCTTGATTAAGGTTGCTATATTTAGCCTTCTGTTGTCGAGGAATACATTCTAAGCCCTAAACAGGTCTTTACTGCATTAATAAGATTATCTCCTAACATTATTTTACCCTAATGTTAAATAATTGCACCAAAATTAACAACATATAAATTCTTAACAATCCTACAGATAGAAGCATTTTTATTACACAATTCATTTATGTTTAATTCAGTTTTTTTCCCCTCCATTCGTCTCCCATAAAGCTATGCTAAATGGGTCTGTCACAGCACATTAAGAAGAAAAATGCATATTTTTGGAATGTTTTTGAATTTAAAATATTCTATATAATATACACGGATATATGTTTTATAAAGTCCCAATTATATAGGGAATTTAGGACATTTTACTGTTTGAAAATATTTTTCGAGTTTTATCTAATTTCTCTAACAATAGACAAAGGTAAACTTAATAAAACAATTTCTGATATTACATTGCTATTCAGTTAAAAGCTATTGTTAATGGTAATACGGAATAAAAACATTTTATAACATACAAATTTCTCTAAATTGGGGAAAATAAGGACATCTACGGAGGTTTTTTTTCTTTATTTGATTATGTTATATTGACGGGATGGATTCCGAAATTTATGCTATGTTTGAAGATCTTAGTCCCTGAATTTAGAATCTGAGCTCCATTTTCCTAGCAGGCAAGCTTGAGAACCCTGTTCAGGGTTCAGTAACTGGCTCAATGGAATTGCAAAATTTCACTGAGAGTTGAACGTAATTACAATCTTTGACTCTAGTCGCGTCATTGCATCCTATCAGTAGGGATTTGTGATAGTTAACACAATCTCTAAATGGGGTTGATATGGTGCAAATTGCAACTTTTTAACATTTCATAGATCGTAGTTAACAAAATGCTTTGCTGAAAGTTGGAATATAATTCAGGATAACTACCACATCACACTTTGCATTCCTTTATGACTTAGTGAAACATTTCCGTAGCTTAATCGTAATTTTAAATTTAAATAAATAACATTTCTTTAAAATTAGATGTGTGGTTTCATTCTATTGTATTATAACTTGGAGATCATGATGTTTGATTTCCCCGAACTGTGAGAATAGCTTAATTTTTTTCTTGTTTTAAGCCATAAGGTTATTTCAAGATCTTGATAGTATTTATATGAGACTTTAAGGACATAAAATAATTTTTTATTCATTGTTCGATTTTTTAAAATTCTTAGCGTACCTAAAGGCTACATCTATCTTCTGGGAAAGGTATTTGTATGAGATTTTGTTCTCAGGTGCCGCTGGTGAACAGTGAATTGAAGATAATAGTGACTCACATGGAGATCAGGTTGAAGTAGCTAGATGTCATTCCACTTGGCCTTGAAACTTGCGGCTTTCCTTTCTTCCATTTTAAGGCCCATGACTTTTGTTCTGACAGCGAGACAAAAGCTACCATTAAGACGTGATGTCAACAACAACCTCCATAATTATGCACCAAAGCGTGTTGCTCAAGTGAGTGGAAAGAGATGAATATTGTAGGTAAGTGAATAATGTGTTGCAAAGGAAATACTTATAGCCTTCAGGCGCAACAATAATTGTGAAAATAGAATAACAATTGAAAAGTGTTTGGCTAGAGAGACATTTCAATGAATTATCGTAAATCCTTTATCAAAAAATATAATTTTTTTTATAAAATATTAGAACAATAAAATCCTAAGCATTCAGATAAATTTTCTTCTATATTCAAATATAAACATTATTAAATAAGGTCTAAATTTTGGATGTATATTTCATTTTTATTTATGTATCTAGATTTAAATAAACCAATATTAAAATAAGACAAAGACCTGCAATAACTAAATAAAAAACCATACTTTTTCTCTCAAGGTAGAAGCGTTATTATAATTCTAAGTCTACATAAATTACTCTTTACGACAAATCAGCAAATGATGACAAAAAAGAACATTAACATTATGTGTCTTTCGATCGATTTAGAGTTAATAAATTTCAAAAGGAAATATAAAATCTCTTAAATAAACGTCCCATTTTCGAACAGAAACGGAAAGGGCAAGTACATCGACCAGCAAAGACACGGCACTGTGAAACAGTTAATGCAAATTGCCTCTCCAAAGACTGCTACTCAGAGGATTCTCTGAGACTTATTATTTTTTGATTTATTATAAGGGGTGGGTGGAGAACTCATTGTTCAAGAACAGAACCCTTCCCTCCCTTCTGTTCCTGCACCGGGTGTTGCCATTAATGCAAAACTAAAAATCACTAAGGTCACTAGCGAAGGGAAAAAAGAAGAAAATAAAGCTTTCCACAAAAAGTTTTCTTCTTTTTTGCCATTTAATCCATCCTAATGATGTGAAAAATGTTTTTCTTCGTACTTTACGGTAGAGCCAAGAGCTAATACGTTTTTTATAAAATGTTTACTGCTGATACATTATTTCTTCTTTTTTTTCTCTATGTGAGAAGGAAAAAAACTGCTGACCAGCCTCAATAGACTGATTTTTTTTTTCTTATTTCGACATCGATCAATTTAAACGTTCCTAAAAGTTGTCCCGTGATAAAAAAAAAATCTCGCGGGAACTTTAGAAAGTTTCGATTCTCTCCGATCGTTATTTACGACAAGATTTTTTGCTTTCACTTCATTTTCTTCCTCGGGGAAACTTTGTTAAGTTACTTTTCGGTCTTCTTCAGAAGAAACTCTTTTTTTTTATTATTTAAAAGTAGATTTTCTTTTAATGCCTTGGAATAAAGTGTTGAAAACATAGTGAAAATGTTTACCTTAACATCACAATAAGGTAAGGGAATAGAAATCAGTTGCTTGTTTATACAATGTCTTCTAAAATAGCTGAATAAACCTGAGCGTGTAACGAGTTTCAGGAGAGATTAAATGAAACTATCAAAATAATTAGTCATGTCATCTAATACCGAATAAACAACACTAAATGGCTGTAAGAATGAAACAAAAACTTGCAAATTATTCTAAAATTTTTCGGAACATAATTAGACTTTTATACAATAAAATTAGAACGTGGGATCTATCTCGATTTTCTCTTCAACAAAACTTCAGAGACTTTACTGTTTGAATTGCTTAAATGATACCTCACCCAATAAGTTAAGCGGGATTTACGTAGATTGGAATAAAATCATTTAGTACAATGAATGGAGTAGATAAATTGCATATGAATGACAAAGGATATAATAGTGAATTGATAGATGGAAGTTAGTTTGTCAGTGTTAGAATTAGTGAGAATGATAATGAATCAAAATGAGTCTTCGGAATCGATGATAATATTCTAAGGAGATATCAGGGGATTCAGTACTCGAATATTCAACTATATACTATGTAAGGAATTGAATCAAAAATTAGTTCAATCAAAAATACTCTAATTTAGCTTGTAGTAAACATTGGTTCAGCCGCTTTTAACTTGAGAAATTAAAATTAACTTTTCAGCTTTAATATTCTTTAAATTCAATAAAGTATAATTGTTTGTTATTATATTTGGACTCGGCTTTCTCTCTAATCGGTGGCCATGGTATCCTAGTGTTCATGGTCACGGACTCATGGCCGGTGTTTTTATCGAGTCGTGAGTTCAAGACCTGTTGCCACTGAAGACCTATTATGTAGTGAGGCTGATGAATGTAAATTCTGGTCGTGGTCCAAAGTCCTCCCAATAGCGCGGTGTGGCAGTTTACATCATTATAACGTTAATTAACAATCAGAATCACAATTCTGTTGAGTTGACAGAGCTTTTTTTAGAATAACTAATTAAGTTTAATAATGAAGAAGAAAAAAAAAAAAAATTCAGAGGGGTTATAAAATCAATCACGAATAACCCTTGAAAATCTATGAACCGTGAAAATATTTTTAAGGAGGGGATGGGAAAGAGTTTTTTTTAATTGTTTCCAAAGAAATGCATTAAAAAATTATATTAAAGTACAATTGAATCTCTATAATTCAAATTTTTATACTTCGAAGTTCTCTACGTTTCGAAATTGATTCTGAAAGCTTGAATTTTCTCTAAAAACAATTTCTGTATATCGAACAAAAACTCCTATGTAGCGAACAATTAAAACTACTGATTAGTATACATTGCATGATTGCTTTGATCAAGATAAATTTAGAGATAGTGATGAAAAAGAAGATGAATTAATTTAGAAATACATCAAGAAAACTAATAACGGAAGACTTCGAGATTGTCCAGTTTGGCTTGACACAAGAGTTATTCGCGATTGAGCTCGTAATTTTGAATTTCAGTCAAGTGACAAATATAATAACTGAGATGTCACCATCAAGTTCAAATTTCCATACCGCATGAAAGGGAGGGCTCGCATCCTCTTCAAACTTAACGTGCATTAGTCCCATTATACAGTAATTCTTTAAAATAATTAAGATTAGAATCCAGGGCTCGACGGTACCGATGCAGCTTTGAGTTTGCGACTATTTCCGCTAGGTTACCGCGGCCACTTTCCACGATGTATGCATATTTTAAGAACATACACAACAAAATGAATTTTGCAATCAGAAACATTTAGAGTTTAGTTTAATAATTACTTTACTAGAAGTTGGGAATATTATACATAATAGTTTTTTCCGTCACAGTTAGATGACGATAATCATATTTAATTAAGTATTAATATTTTGAAGAAAAGAAACACAGTAATCGAATAAAACTACAATAGTCGTATTGAAAAAAATGTTTAAAATAAGCAAATACTAAGATATTTTCGGCTATAAGTTTTCGGTAAGAGATATAAGTTTTCGGCTTAAAGATTGACATAAAATTTTATAATAAATTCACTGGATAAAAAAATATTTATTCTGACAATTTTGTGTAAGCAATGTGAAAAATATAATTTTTATTTCGATAATTTATGTCGAAATAAAACTTTTGATTTTAGGGGAGTGTTTTGTTTCAAAATGGGAAAGTGTATAATCACTGAACGATTTTTTAAATACCGATCTTCACTGATTCATTTAATGTATTTAAGTTCTTTTACCCAACTTTTTCTGCGAAATGTCCCTTTTATTTCTGGTTTCGTTAGTCGTTAGTGAGTGTAGTATCTGTTCATTTAGATATTAATGTTAAACAATTTTCTTTACTCCACAGAATAATGTTGGGGGAAATGAATCCTTTGGTTGTATTTTCCAGGACATACATACAAATTATTTTAAAGATTTTTTTAATCGTACAGTTTAAAATATAGCTGCAGAAAATATTGTTATATTTTGCATGAATTTCAAAATTTTAACAATGAAAGAAAAAATACTATCCATAATTAAAAAATTTTTAATCCTATATTTTAACTGAAAATCTTACATTTTGAATACTTAAATGTATCATTTTGCATATTTGATCTTCCTAACATTTATTGAAATAATTATTTGATATGTATTTCTTCAATATAACCAGATGTAAAATAAATGTTACATTATGTGATTTAGAACATGCATAAGCACTTGAACATACCATGAATTTTACATTAATTACCAGTATTGGTAAAAATATCCTTATCTGTCAACTCAAATATTCAAATATGTATGATTCTAATCTTTCCTTAAATTAAAATATTTTTAAGAAATTGAAGCGAGCTAGTACATAGTATACGATATTTTTTTTCTTTTTATTCATATTTCATTTTATTTTATGTCAATCACTTTAAATATTTCTTGGACCACTTGGAGTCCTGAAAAAGTTGAAGGGGGAAGGGAAGAAATGACACTAAAAAGATGGGGGAATGCTCCTTCATCCCCTACAAGTGTCAAACTCTCTTAACAAAGCATCGCGTAGAAAGACTCGTCTGAACGGAAAATCACAGCGAAGGAGAGAAAAAAAACGTGACAAAATACTTGTCGGATGAAGTAGAAAGAAAAAAAAAAGGAGAAAAAAGTTAAATGAAAAATAAAGAAAAGAAAAAAAGCAATAAAAGTACTTTTTGTTCAAGTTTTCTTTTTTGTTTACTGGTTTCTAACTTTTGCATACCTCAAAAGTTATAATGGTGTATTTTATTATTTTTTGTGTGGAGAGAGGGAGGTGGACTTTTTATTCTTTGGGTCTCAGAAAGTTGGATACTTTTTTATCGGATAATTTTTTATTGTGTGCAAGTTGATTTGTTGCAGTTTTTTTTTCTTGCAAAATCTTTTATCTTCTTTTAGTCGAAGAAATGCGGCGAGTGTTTATCGATTTTAGCGGCAACTAAGAATCGGAAAATAATAAAAGCAAAGAAATGGATTACATAAGGGCTTTAACTGGCATTTCCATTAAAGTAAAAATAATTATTCTGCTGTTAAATGAACTTTATTTTGATAATATATTGTTTCTAATAAAGTAACAAACCGTAATTAAAAAAGTCAACAGGGAAGGAATTTTGCAATACCCGCTGCTCATTAATTAATTCAATTTTCATAATTAAGCTTGATTAGTTAAACAAGAAAATTCATAGTCAATAGAAACGATCGTTGAATTCAATAACAATACTGAACAATTTATTATTCGTTTTGTTAAATATTTAAATTCTATATTTAATATTGTTTTTTATGTAGTAAAAGCCCCTTAAATTCATTTGAATCAGCACTTAAGATATCAATTTAAATAAATTCCAACAACGCACTCTGGTTCTATCTTTGAATCCACTAATCTCTTCTATATATATATATATATATATATATATATATATAGATTCTTCTGTTTCCTTCTAAAACGACAAATAACGCGATCCAACATCCCGTTTTGAATCACTACCAACTAAATTACAATTATCTAACTCTTTATTGTTTTCATTTTCTCACTGGTTATATATATAACTTATCCTATCTATTCACTAGACTTCATAATTTCAATTCTAATCAGCTTAAGTCACGTTTCATTTTATTGGAATGAATTTCATTTCAGGCAAACCGAATAGAAAAGTCAACAAGATTGGTGAAGGGGAAATCATGATATAATTCAACATCACAATATTACTTCTGTTTATATAAAGTAATAAAAATTAATAAGAAATTGTCATATTTTGCTTGAAAAACGCAAAACCGTTTTAATTAATATTCCTAATAATGATGAGTTTTTGTAAATCAAATGTAAATTAGATGTAATTTTCGAAAACTATTGCGTATTTCAGCTGATCGAACAAAAAATCACATCAATCAATTAAACTTACATACTAAATAAATGTATTTATATATTTACGTTTTAAAATTATTAAGAAAAAGTCTCTTAATAATTTAATAAAACTAAACTAAATAAACATTATTGCTTTTTTAATATGCTAAATATTTAGCAGCTCTTAGCAAATTTGAGTTCATCCTCAATTATAATTTTGCATTTTAAATGGAAAAATTTCTAAAAAAGCAGACAAATTAATGTATAACAGTAATTGAGCAAAATTTTAATTTAAATTGTAACTTGAAGAGATAATTAAATGGAGTGATATCTAATTTAATAAAATGACTCAATTACATTAAAAAAAAGTCAAACGGCGTCGGTATTTTCACCAAAAAAATAGTGTATTAAATATTGATAACGAAACTCATAATTCTGAAACGTCAAGTGGTGAAAATGTCCCCCGACGAAAGATCAACCATTTCGCCAAACTGACACACCACGCCACTGTGAATATTTGCATTATTTTTTTATTCGGCTTACACTTAAAAGAAAATAGTAGGATAATGAAGGGTTTGACAGATATATTTGATGTCAAATAAAAAATTTGTTGTTGTCACGTTGAGTTGTGGTCATCATTTTGGGTTAAGTTGTCTCCGTCAATGAGAATTGGATTCATCATTATACAAGGAAGTCAAGCAACAATAAAAAAATGGGATTCTTTTGGTGAATAAAATCCAAAAAGAGTGAACAGTGACAAGGCGGTGATTTTTTGGGGTACGAAGGGCGTCATACTCATGGTCTTCTGCAGAAAAAAGGAAAACGATCAATTGGCCACTCTACAGTGAGTAGCCCCATTTTCATTCCTAGCACACAATTTCCCAATTGTAACACGAATGGGTACTTTATGGAGCGCCCTGGTATATATTTCATTTAACTTTTATTATAATAGAAAAGTAAACTTCATTAACTAAATAATTCACTTATAACTTGAGAATAACTGCTGCTTTGTTAATGTACCATAGGAACTACTTATGGGTTTAGGACGTGGAAGCATGAATGAGTAAAAATTGTTTTAGAAATGATTCTCGTTACGAAAACTGTGCTCACAAAATGAAGCAAAATGTAGTACTAATAATTCATAAGAATGCACTTAGATTCTTTAATGACTTATAAATTATGATTCTCTGAAAAAAATGTAGTACCATAAAGAACATATGAAATGCGTGGTGATACACGATTTTATTTTGTGATAATGGTTCTCATAATTTTTTGTCGCCTACGGCAATGTTTAAATTGCTATTCATTTTAAACAGAGTAACTTTAACCTCTTTAGATTAAGAAAAATAAATTATTAAGCACTTAAATTATGACTATGAAGAAACAAATAAATTAACAGAAAAATTTGTCATTTTTATTTCCTTTACCTCTCAAAAAGCATCAGATCTAAATTTGTGTTGTGATACAAGACTTTATTTTGAGACAATGTATATAAATTGCCGCTCACTTTGAATAAAATAACGTTAACTCCTTTATAATAAAGGGTATACATTTTTAAACTCATAAATTATGATTCTGTGAAAATAAAGATAATTTGGTACAAAAATTGTCAACTACTCTCTCAAAAAGTACTAAGCCTGAGTTTGCGTTCTGATACAAGAGAGATGTTTGCATTCTCTCCATTAGTTTCTCCTTATAACTGCTTCTGAACATAGCTGTAAATAGTAAACTAGAAGATGCAGTTCGTTTAAATTCTTAATTTGTATACATAAGTTAATTCCCGGAAATGAAAGTTGGCTTATTGCAAGAAGTTGAAACGATAAATCAAGAAGAATTTACTTTTAACCCAGCGATAAGAACATCAAACCTCTCATCAAATAAAAAATAAAGAAGTATTTTTTTTAAATATGTGTTCTAACCTTTCAGAAATATTTTGCTTAGGTTTAAATAACAAATCATGCTAAATATATATATATATGATTGAAGAGACAAGAGCAAGACAAAAATTATTCAACATAAAAGTATTATACACGAATAAAATTATTTGCAGATGATTCGTTTTTGTTATTTTCTTTTTGTTCATTTATTTGGCGGTTAAATGTTTTCCGAAAAGTATTAACCCTTAGAAACCAAACTTGAATCAGTACTACTCTGTAACTAATCATTCGACTCGTAGGCCACCAATTGAAAATAAGTATAATTTTATATTTTCCTTATTTATTGAAAAACAATTAGCTCTACAGAAAATGGATATTAAAATATTTCAACTAAGAAATAGAAAAGTGGTAATAATTAGCATTTGCATTCTTGATGGATGTTATTGTTCTCCGCATATAGTCTTATTTCAGTAGTTGCATACGTACTTAATCATTCTAATTCTTTTAAATGGACAGAAGAAATTTCTGCATTTCTTTGCCCCTCTATAGTTATGTTTTCTGAGGAAATTTCAATATTCAAAACTACTTATCAATAAAACTAATTTCAATATTCAAAACTACTTATCAATAAAACTAATTTCAATATTCAAAACTAATATTTATTTTTATGGAATGAATTATGTAGTAAATCTCGAAAAAAGTAGCTAAGTCACAGATGTACTTAAGAATATCAATTTCGAACAAATCATTTTCCAAATTATTAAAGTATTGAGAGAGGGAACATCTCGAATTCACAAAACTAGCAGGGGTCGGTAGTCTATTAGATTAAAGTTTAGTTTTCTAGGTTTAAATTGTTTTAAGCCCAACAAAAGCATATACTTAAATAATTAAGTAAATAAATGAAAGTATACAAGCATATGAATCGATTGATAGGTTGTGTATTAACGTTGCGCCTATAAACAACAAAGGACCTCGGTCAAGAGATAAGGAAATTTCAAATTTTTGACGACAATTTTAAATCTAGGTTGGAATTTTGAATTTTGGTCAAGTGACGAGGACGACATCAGAGTTAGCTTCTCCCTCTTCAAACTTCCATAGGAGGACCTGGAGAATTCGTGATCATGACCACTAGGATTACCGTGACTCACTAGCACATGAAAAATAAACAACAAGGAATTTCTAACGTTTGATATGGTGCATTACATTCTATAATAGCTCCTGAAAAACAATTTAATGGCTTGCTTACAATTATATGTAGGCACTTTAGATATCTAATGGAATGTTGTGTTTTTTTAGAATTACCCTCTCTTGTATTACAGAGACATAATATCCTGTAAGTACCTCTTTAAGTTAGATGTTTATAGAAAAAAAATTATTCCCTCAATTTGAACACACACAAAATATGTATTCCATAAAAAAATAACACATCCTTTTTCAAACAATTATTTAAAATTTCCGTTTTTTCAAAATATTTTAATGTCTTAAACTTCTTACTACTTTTGCAAATTTTAATATTTTCAAGCAATTTTTTTCTTACTTTCTTAGAAGTTTTTCTCGCGTTTCTGTAAATGGACTTAGTTGCACTTGTGTTTAGTTAAGTTTTATAATTATATATATATATATATATATATATATATATATATATATATATATATATATATATATATATAAATTAGCATTTATCTAAATTCTAAATCCACGTATTGAATATATTATGCAAAATAGCCAGAAGAAATTTCATTGATTTCCAATAACACTGATTGCGTGAAAAATCATAGCATTTTAAGCACATAACCGTCATGAAAAATAAAATGCTGAGGCAAATCAGCTTAAAGTTTTGAAAATGAATAAAGTGATTCGCTAAAACGAAGAAAGTCAATGTACATTTAAATAAATCGATAAATAATTTAGCTAAAGCAAAAACTTTTGTACTTATATGTAGAAAAATACCATAATTAAATTTGAGTAGCAAATTTGTTTCAATACTTTGGTCATATTTAAGGTACTGTAACTTCTTGAATTATCTGTAAAAAATATATTTTCCTTTAATTGTCTAATTATGTTCATCCAGTAATATGATGCAGTTATGATTATAAAAAAAATGTGTTTAAAATATAAGGAATTGATGCGTACATAAATCGCTAATGAAATAAAAGTGATGCATGTTTTCATGAAAAATGAATCAAAAAACTATTTGTGATTTTTATAATATCATTTAAATGTATAATACCATAATATTACGAATAAGGTTTTTCTGTATTATGGTAGTGTTCGGTAGATACCTTTACAAAGTTGCATCCACCTAAAAGATTTCGAAGCATCGATCCTTTCGTGCTTGAATGACGATCAAACGAGGCCAACACAGCATTCGTTCGAGCAAGAAAGACGTTATTTGTTCGCTAACGAACTTGTCGAACCTCTGGGGTTTCCTCAAACAAGGAACGGGAGTGCCTCGGCACACGATTCAATGCACATTCCCCCTAGTTCCCTCGAAATTAATTTAGAACAGAAACGGGCCTCTCCTCTAACAAAGTGCAATGAAGTATGACCTAGGCCAAAGAGGCGTAAGCTGCTATCCAAGTATCTGCCTTGCATTTCAACTCGCTATCCTGACAGTGGGGAAAGGTTAAAGATGAGTTTGATGGGCTCCAAAGGAATAACTTTTCTAATAAATATCTGAGCTATAATGCAAATCAAATGCTTGCCCGTGAATATCAATTCCTCGTATACTTACATTTATCTTTCTACTCCATCCAGAATAAGGCCCTAACTTTGTTGAAGGTAACAACACAAATGTTCCATGTAAATGAATATATGTTAGTATTTAAAGAAAAAACCCTTGTTAGGATTGGTAATGCGATAAATCACTGCAGAACTGTCCAATGAGCATTTTCTTTTTATCGAGAGACATTGAGTATGACGCCATTCCATTGCAAAAATCGTCGCCATAATTTTTCTTGTTGATGATACCATCATCAACTTTTTTGGTGCAGATTCATCGGAAGCGAACCGTTGCTTTAATTGTTGCTTGGTTTCTAGTGTGTAGAGATGAACCCTGTTCTCATAGAATGCGATGAACTGACGCTTAATGATGACAACAGTTCGAAGAGGCAACGTTTAAATTTGCTTTGGTAGCAAATGGCTATCAATCAATACTAACTTGTGAATCAGTAACACATCTGTTTTGCGGTGTTTAGCAGATGGCAGAACGCAATGATAATATCAACATGGCTTAGAAACGTCATCGGTCGTCAAAAGTAGTTATTTTTTGAATCACTATCTTAATTGTCTTGCAGTTTCCTTTCTCAAATCTTAACAGAACCCAATTTATTGCTGACTAAGATGTATATTTAATTTTTCCCTCACCATATTAGTAACAATATTACGAAACTAAGAATTTTAGTAAGAGCAAAATATTCTTTGGTACATAAATGTGTTTTATATATCAAATAATGTTTAACGAAAATTCAGTTATTGTTTTACTTTGATTGTTTCATTTAATAAGGTTTTATTGTGTTGCCAGATTGCTCACGTTCACTTTCTAAAATTGGTTATGAAAATATATTAGATATATAGAAAGCTAACTGTAGTTTCTACTTAAACATATCAGGATGTTCTAAGAGTAAACAGAGAAAAAGAGTCATCATTATTGATTTCCAAAGGGGGATATTTGCCAAAAAATACTGTAGTTTAATGTAATTTTAAATTGGATTTCGTCGAATCTGAGATTATGGTAATTTCTAACACGTAAACGTATTTAATTACAGTTTATAATTTGCTTCAGGTTCCACTATTTTTCTGTTGACCATAGACTAAGGCTTAAATTTTTATACATTTCAATCGAAAAGCTTATATAATGTTCATTTAAAAAAAATAACTAATAAATTCTTATTATACCCGATATAATTGTCTGACTTCATGTGAATTCTGGAAAATACAGTCAAAACTAAAGCTAGGAAGATCTCTGAATTATATTATTCACTCCAATATATATAATATCTTCAAGACTTACTTTCAAGATGTGTATTGTTTTATCTGTAATTTTTTTAAGATTAAAATAATGGTAATTTTTTCCTATTTCACATTTATTTTTATTACCTAATAACGATCTCATTCTGTATCCAACCGGTTTTGTATACATGTAACACGAGGATAAAAAAAAGTAGAGTTTCTGTGGCTACTTTTTCAACACACACCATACAGCCCACACCTAGTTCCAAGCAATTTTCACCTATTTGTTCCACTAAATTTGCATCTGGGTGACGCTGAAAGTGAGGTGAATAACTGACTGAGACAGCAGTCAAAATACTTTTATGCAACAAGAGTGAGAAAATCCATAAAGAGATGAGATAAACACATCAATGTAGTTGAAGATTGCGTAGAGCAATAAATAAGCTTTTCAAGTAAATTTCTTGTTTTACCTTTTTTATTTGTTTTGTTATCTACTTAATGACTTACATTCATACATTTTTATTAATAATAATAAATTATTCAATTCATCGAAACACTTCGAAACTTCATAACTAAACTCCAGGACGAAACCCAACTGCCATGCATCTTATACAATTGGTTAGGGGGTTTATGATCTCTATGATGAATAAAAATATTTTGTTTGTTTGTTAAAATAAAAAGTATATATTAAATAAAAACATTGTTCCAAATTTTAATCCCAAACAACTAGGGGTTCGTTATAGACGAGGATTGCTTACACACGTTAAAAATAGTATACATAAAAAACAGAATATGTAGGTTAAATATACTTATATTATTAAATGCTGAGTTATATTTGAATTCAAATAAAGCTGACTCAGATAAAAACTACAGAGGTGCTCGCATTGAAAGAAATAAGTTCCACACAGAACACATCTAACGTGGATTTTCTTCTTTTAAGCGCAGTCTTTTTGAAAGTTTCCATCTTCTTAAACATATATAACTTACGAATGTAACCTCACGAAACTATTTAATCGTCAAGATGTAAACTTTAGAACAAATCTTTGTACAATTGGAATAGGCAGAATGCCTCAAGTATTCATGGACGTGTCTGGTTCAATCTTCAACTCCCTCCTCTCCCTTAAGCTTGAGGTGACACTTAACACCACTGAAGCCTCTGTACCCCTAAAAGCCATCTAAAGTGGAAAGCGCGCAGCAGCCTTAAAAGCCTTCAGTCTAAAAGGACCTTCCCTTTGATCAGAGGCGGGGGATTAAACACTTCTACATTCTACTGCACAAGGCATCGATTATTCAGTGACTCATTATTTAGAACTCTTTGCCGGCGTTAAAAATTCATGAGAACTTTGATTCCTCCAAGTTTCGACTCTGCTAATGCACGGCCTACATTCCTAATGAACTGTTAAACAATGCTTCTTAAGAAACTCCTTCGAAAAGATGGGGTTATAATTGTATAAGAGACTTCTCACAACCATATTAAATAAACCGACTATAAATATTTTCAAATGTAATGTTACTTCCATTAACAGAAGTTTGCATAACCTTACTTAAAACTCTCATAGATTTGAACGATTATTTTTAAGGAGAATTTATAAACTTTTCACAAAAGTAATAGAATGTTTCAATAAACGGCTCACGAATGTTTATAGTACAAATAATTAGGATTTGGTAGACATAAAACTTTTGGAATCGTTCAAGCTCATTTCTGAGACACTGATTTATATAATGTAACTCTAACTATTCCTGTTTAAAATATATTCGCATAGAATATTTAGTGTACTATGATACTTATAATAATTCTGTTAATTTTTTAAATTTTGTTTTAATACAACTTTTGATCTATTAATAATTTTTAAAAACTGAAATTGTTTTATAAATAAAATTATTTATGGATTAGAACGAAATGAAAATGGAACAATGAAAATAAAGCTTTCTCTCCTAAACAATTATTTTTCACAAAAAATTGAATTTTAAATGTATACTTTATCAATATTTTTGAACATATCATATCAGTGAAAATAAATACTTTAGAATAACTATATATTCATTAACTATATATAACTATATACATATTAATAACTATATACATATAATTATATGTATGAATATGAATTTGCCAATAAAAAATAATTATTAAAACATATGTTTTTGTGGCCATCATGAACTTTAAATTAAAATGTCATAGCCGTTCATTTCACTAAAATATATTAAATCATTTGTTAAGAAATCTTTAAAAACTATCGAACAGTTGATAACCAAAAAATGAATTATTTTATTCTTGTAGGATAATTATCTTCTCTAATCTACTTTCGTTATAAACTTGTCAGGGTTTTTTTCAGTTGCCATTTGCTTCTGTAATATAATTTTTAAACATTTTAAAAACTTATAATGATGTAAATCATGGGTGTCAAACATGTAACCCGCGGGCCGCATGCAGCCCACAACGATCATTTGTGCACCTCTTAGCTTATATAATTGTACAAAAATATCCTTCTATGTTGCCAACCCTCTAATCTGTACTTTACTCACGCATCCGTGAATTAAAGTGAAGAGTTTTTTTTCTGGTTCTGAAATAAAGCGGGAAAAAGTGGAACTGACCTGGAAATATTGTTAGTTGTCGCTTAGTTAAAGCGTTAGCAGGAACGCAGCAGCATGTTTAGTTTATAGTAGAATTTAAGTTTCTTTTATGGATTAACGTTAATGGTGAAAAAATGGAGGTAAATGAGATATACCGTGATTCGGAATTAAATGCATAACTCATTGAAGTATTTATATTAGAATTTTCCGCATATTTATGTGCCAAATTCGGAAAATTGTATGGAGAATTTCTTTGTTCGAAAATGCTTAACAGGGAAAGCAGTCATTTTCACTTATGGAAAGAAATGTCTCCTATCAGATTTGCAGCATGTCCCGTTCAAAAGAGTATATTAGCAAAAAAACGTCAAAAATTGACAATGAAAATTATGATTACTTTTATTCCAGTAACAAGGGACCTAACGTCTGTATTTTGCGATTAAACCTTGAGAGGGCAATTTCGGACATTCGTATACCGTTACGTCGTCCAAAGTAAGAAAAATAGTATTTCCTCAAAAAAAGGCACAAGTTTTTCTGTACATTGATGAACATTAGATGGCAATTTTAATGCAAGGGAAGCTCAGGAAGGAGTTTCATAAGGCAGAGAAAAAAAAAGTGTAAAAAAAAACCCATTACAATTATCTCACTTTGTTATATATTTTTTTCCAACATATTTTTTTTTTTGTTTCTATGAAAATTATTTTCTTCGTTTAGCTATTTCTTGCGGCTTATATAAACAGAAACAACGCTCATCTGGCTCCTGTCTACCTTTAACATCAATGGTGTAAATAAAGCCTTTTAATCATCACTATATTTATCATCAAGTTGTTTTCTCTCTCTCTCTCTCTCTGTATATATATATATATATATATATATATATATATATATATATATATATTTGGATTTCCCAATTCAGCCTACCAAGTCGCAAAGGGGGAAGGTTGGTACCATTAAACCAGTTTGACCCCGCTTAATCGGTCCTCAGCCCGATATTGCTTTTTGACTTGCTGGGTTCCATATACATTTCTTTCTGGATTTTTGTCTTTTTAAATATTTTAAATTATTCTTTCATAAATTTTCAGTATATATATATATATATATATATATATGATATTTAAATTAATTAATAAAAATATTAAGAGTTGAAGTTTTGCTTCAAATTTAGTGAAAATACAAAATATTTTAATGGCGTAATTTTAATATTCTGAGTTGGCAAAGATTTAGAGAAAATACTAGTAAACATAATTTTAACTTGTATTAAGAGACTTCATTCTGACCCATTTTAATTATTGAGTGAGCTTATGTTTACAAATTTGTCACTCGGAAAATGTAGTCCTACAATTTCTAAGGAAAGGAATATGGGGGTTATATTCGTCTCTAATAATGAACTCTAATTTCTAAGTAACTTCCCATATAAATTAAAATTATTACTAGAATAGTTATGAAATTCTACTTTAACAAGATGATTTTAATATGATTCATTGAAGTAATTTGTATTATGTTACCAAACGAATTTAATATTTAGTCTCTACAAGATTTTGTAGAACACAAGATTAGCACTAAAAAAGTTCTTTAAGATATTTAATTTAGAATTATGCTGCGTAGGTAAAACTGATTTATATATATATATATATATATATATATATATATATAATTCATAAACAATTATTTTTAGAAACCTGACAAATTTAAATACAGAAAGATAATTATTTTAACACTTCTTAGGTTTGAATTTACTTAACACTTTTTGGAAGGAGTTTCTTTTCACATATTTTATATGTTACGTATAAAATAATAAGTTGTGTACTCAAAAAATTTTCGTTTCGCGAACATTTAGATTTCGCAATAGATTTTAATTTAAAAATAAATGCTATGATAGAACAAGAATGGCCGAAATCTATTCCTTACAATATTCGAAATAAATACATTTTAATACCTCTCAACTGCAAATGTACATATTTTTTAATGTTCACTAAACTCTTTCAACATATATTATGTTTAATACTGTAACAAAATAAAAACAGAAAAACTTTAAAAGTGAACTATATTAAAAAATTGGGGATTGCAAATTTTAAATCTTTACAGAATCTCGCAAAACTAATCTTTAAGAAAAAAAAAACTCATAAACAGTATGTAAAAAAAACTAATTTCAAAATTAAATATCATACTTGTTAATGACAAACTGACATATTCTCCAAACTCTATCAAAACTGATTTTCAGTATCCGAATAACTAAGTATGATATTCGAAACATACTTTCATGATTTTATGTATAATGTAATAATGTAACTAATGTTCAAATTACACACACACACACACACCACACACACACACACACACATAATGATTTCCTCACTTAAAAGTAATTTAATCACCTAATGTTTCCTACTCTTAAATACAGAGTAGAGAGTTCATTCTTATACCACTCCAATTAATCATTTAATTTATGCAAACATGCAATAGTAAAATCTGCCAAATCAACTTTTCACACGATCACAATCTAGTAGGGGGAATTCTTACTAGAATGTGTGTCTGTACCCAGTTACTAAGAAATCCTTCAATTCAATGTAACATGATTTAAAGAAAACACTCTATATAAATTTGAAGCAAAGTAAAATTTTCTCTTTTATTTTTTTGCCTTGACGATGAAGGCAGAAACGATGATTCTTGCCTCCACAAATGTATTTCCTGAAACTCATCGATTCTAATGGTGTTCATTTTCATGTGAAATTTGAAGGTTTTCCCGTTTCCCAACGCACCTATACTATCGCAATTTAACGTTCTTTTTAATTAACGCAATTTAGTGTTCTTTTTCATTCCTTTTTTTCTCTTAGTACAAACTACGTCACTATCGGTGGTTCCTTAGTCAGGTCTAAAAAGTGTAAAAAAAGAATTCAATTTTAAAATCTCTTAAAGTAATATCATCAGGATTGATTAAACCACTTCGACTGATTAAACCTAAGCGACTTCCATCTATCTGTTTCATTTCAGCGATAATAACATAACATTATCCAAGATGTTATATATATATATATATATATATATATATATATATATACTGAAAATTTATGAAAGAATAATTTAAAATATTTAAAAAGACTAAAATCCAGAAAGAAATATAAAAATAAAAGAAAAAATAAGTGAAAATATGGAACCCAGCAATTTAAAATGCAATTTTGGGCTGAGGACCGAATTAGCTGGGTTAAACTAGTTAAATGGTACCAACCTTCCCCCTTTGCGACTTGGTAGGCAGAATTGGGAAATTCAAATTACAAAAGAGTTCAATGATTAAAAGGTGCAAAAAAGTTCAGCGATAAAATAAAATCTATAATTCTAAAAATTATCAACAAATCAAAATATAAAAATTACTTACAAAAATTCAAAGAAATGAAGATTCAAATATGTCAGTAGTAAGATGGAATTTTCTTTAAGCTTCAAGATGGACATCACATACTCAAATTGAAAAAATATAACACGTCATCATATAAATTGAAAAAAGATTTAAATCATTGTTTGATTGGTAATAAAGTGTAAAAGGATGCAAACTATTGGTTGGTAATAAGTTATAGTAATAAGTTGTAAGTAAGGAGTTTAATGGTCCAGAGAGTGAGTAAAAATGTAAGCTGTGTAAATGTGTAAATAAATAAATAAATTCTTCACGGCTAGATCACTAACAAGCCGACTATGTGGACCTATTGTTGTGTAATGGATTTGAAAATGGATCACGATTCACAAAGATATTTAATATATATTTTGATGTATATAAGTATTTAAGAAATTTATTGGATAATCATGATCTAAACAGTTGTTGAAGAATTTCTTAATGTTATTAAACTTGTCTATTTTATGCGTGGTTAATTTGTTATTACGTAATAAAATATAATATATATATATATATATATATATATATATATACGTGTGTGTGTGTGTTCCATTTTGTTTTCCTTTTTTGCAATTTTTAGATGTTTCAGTTTTTATATTTCTTTATCTCATATATCACCACTTTCAGTGGAAATCATATTATTTTTCGTTTAATATACTTCTTTTATCTGTAATAAATATCTGTAATAAATAATAATTTTCTTATATAGTTAACTTAGTATTTTTATCTATATTCATTTTCTTTCTTTGCAATGATTTAGTTGTACATTTATACAGCTTAGTATTTGCAATTTTTACTGAACAGTGTTTTTTTTTGCACTCCGCTGCATTAGAACTTTTTAATGACAGCATTTTTAAAAATTTTAAATTTGGAATAACATTTGAAAAGCTTAAAAAATACAGTTTGATTACACTTTAATCCACAATTATTTTTGAATTCCTTTTTTTTTTTTTTTTTTTGCAAAATCTGCCATTAAAAAGTAGGAACAATAGAATAAATGCACGCAAAAAATTACCAAATTTTAAACCAGTAATTCTTTTAAAAATTGTTCCTTTAACTTCTTCAGTTTAGTTAATATTTCGAAGATCAGTAATTGTTTTTTTTAATATTACGGAGATAACGAAATTTTTGCTTGAAGTGGCCTCCTTAAATCGCTTAATGGCCGATGCAGCAATTTGTATGAGAATTTAAAGGAATTCCAATGCTATAACCAGAGAGAAAAATCATTAATTTCAATTCTCCCTTTGTCAGACCTTGCTTTCTAATAAAGCTGTCTTTAATTACCTGAAAGGTCCGGCAAATGAATCCGGCCTTCTTTCCTACAGCTCCTGTTGCAGGAAGCATTTGGTATTCAGCTCGGACCATCACTGTGATGAGGCAGCAATTAGCGGGAAACTTCACAAAGGATCGAGAGAGGGTGGGGTTTCCGCATGATTACTCAGCTTAATGAGTGGACAGCACTCCAGATGCCAGCACCCCCAGGAATTAGAATTTCGTTGCATTTTTCGATAGCACGCATACATTTTACAAGTGCAGCTGTCCTGAAATCGTGCGTTTGTTATGGTTAAAATGGAGTGTCACTGCGTTTTTTTATGTTTTAAATGGGGGTGGTTTGTTAAAAAAAATTGTATTAAACTACTGGAAACATTATTTTCAAAATGTATAGTGGTTGTCGATTATATTAACTAGATTTAAGTATTGTTTAATCCTTGCTTGAATCGTACTAAACGATAAACGTGGTCAGTGCATTGGAATCCTCATTTTTGGTTATTTATATATGTGATCATTTACCTGATTTAAATAAAATATTTCAGGAAACAAACACTATTTAGGTGAAAAATAAATCTTCTTATCGGAACTTTATCGTGTTCACCTCGTTTAATTCAGATGCATCTTGAAAGTGGTTTTTAACCGAAGCCAGTATAAGTGTGAAAAAAATATCAATGTTAGGTATATGAAATGAAATTGAAGTAGTTAATTATTGCATTGCCAGTTAATTTCCTTTCTTTTTTCCTTAAGAAGTCCATGGGTAGAATTCACTTTACATCCCGAAAATTCGTATTCATATCTTTTCCGGCCGTTGAGATTATCTTCGCTTTCTTTGGAATAGTTTCCCCTGAATCAACTTTTTTGTTTTGATTGTTTCTTAGTTTCCAGAAAATAAAAATTAAACGAGATTCTAAAGACTATGACAACTTGAAGTGGAATCAATCAAATAATAATTTGGTAGCCATTAGCTTCCAAATCAAAACTAACTTGCGAATCACTGTCAAAATTATTTGGGTGTCGTTTAACAGATGAGATCACTCATTGTCATGCTTTAGCGATTCCTTTTGTTGTCAAAACATACACTTTTTGAACCACTATCGTATCATAAGAATGTCAAATTCGCATTTAAAATGCAGTATGTGACATTTCCAATAAAAAGTTTAATGCAATTTTTGTTTCTTAATTTTTACAGATTTCATACATAAAAGAATAAGATATATTTAACGGAACTTCCACTATTTTCATCGCAGGTGGACAGAATCCTTGGCTCGAGATAGATTTAGGTGGCATTTAAATTAAATATTTAATACACTTAATCAACAAAGTTAATTAATATCTAAATTAATTTTCTAATTATCGATGCTAGGGTTCTCACTTATCGACTTTCTTATCTTAAAATTTTCATTTTCATAAAATTTTACTTGACTGTTTGTGTTATGGTGTTTGAAACTACAAACCTCAATGTTAATACAGTGTCTCCGTATTTCGGCGATTTAAAATTTAGAACTCGACATTTTTTAAGGATGTTTTTGCCATTTCATTCATATTTTTATCCCTGTATTTAAATTATTTTGAGAATTGTATTTTAACATGAAATAATTATTCCTTATATTTTTAAAAGAGATGCTGGAATTATAATTACTGTTTGTTGCATCTTAAAAAATAAGGATTTCAGAAGAATTCTGTAATTGAAAAGCCAAGCACACACATGTATGATTTATCAAGTGTTTAGTGTTTTAATTGTACAAAAATTTCTATAATAATACACATGATAATAGATGTTTAATTTTTTTTGTAGCATTCTCGTTTTATTATTTTAATAAAAGACAAGTAACTACAGCCATTTTATTATAAAATCAACTTTAAGAACTAAACATTAGAATTTGCTAAGTTTTTTTAAGTTTATTTATAATTTCTCTTAATTATTCTCCGATTTTTGACGAAAAATTTTAACTATTCTAAGATTTAAAGATTACTGATTGTTTTTCTTAATATAAGAAAACTTCATAAAAATTTACTACATGTTCATTAATAAATTGTAATTGAATTTGATACATCAATACTGGTAATCAATTGTCAAAACAGATATAAGTTTTTACTTGGAATAAAAAAAAGCTCATACAATTTTCATGAAACTCATAAGAAAAATCCTAAACTTCAGCAGAATATCTTTTATAATATTGGTGGAGGTATCCAAATCTTAGATCGTAACGTAATAAAATTAACATTTGAAAATATTTTCCAAAAGAGAGAAAATATTCAGAAGTTCAGGAATTGACAAGTTTTTTCTAAAATTCCGCATTAAAACACATTGAAAACATTTCCATATATTTTATTCAAAATATATATGAAAGAAAATTTTCCAGGTTCTGTGATTAGCAAAAAGAATGCATTACTTTTATATATATATATATATATATATATATATATATATATATATATAAACGGTCTTTTTTCTAAAAATTCATATTAAAATACTTTGAAAATATTTTCACATATTTAAGTGAAATATATGTGAAGGAAAATTTTTATCAGCATAGTTATTGCTTTAGTATGTAAATGGTTTGTTCTAGAAATCTATATTAAAATACATTGAAGATATTTTCTTACATTTTAGAGAAATATATATGAAGCAGTTTCCAAGCGCTGATATTTAGAAAGGAAATTTATTACTCATATTGATATAAGCAGTTTTTATCGAATATAAACTTTTTAAAAAAAAGTATCAGTTTCCATTTATCTATTTCAGTCTAGTTTAAGCAATTCGAAATCCACCAGGTATTTGCATTCAAAGCAAGTTGGTGGCGGAGATGGAAAATACAATGAACGCCTTCCGATTTGTTTCTGTACCTTCATTCTTTTTCCACGATTTCCCTCGTCCCTAAAGTCCAATTTCCGGGTGACTGGTTCCTGTTTCTATCCTATCGGTTTATTTTTTGGTTCTCGTTACGCCTGCGGGTTTCATTGCCGACCAGCTTCGCTAGAGGCGTGAGGGACTCTAAATCTGGCTTCAAACTACCCACGTGGGAGGTAGGAATGAAAGACACGCAAAAAAGTAAAACCTGAGTTGATTTGGCTACGAATTGCAGTAGCAGACACTCATTTCCGTTTGAATAGGAAGGCAGGTTTCTTCTCTTTGGTTTTTTGAGAAACAGAATCCCCGAGAAATTTGAGTTAGGAAAGAGCGGGTGGCATACAAAAGTAGAGAATTAGACTACTATCCATGCCTAAACACTTGAAGTTTAGTTGTTATTATTATGGTTTTGCCATCATAAAAGGAATATCCACAGACTTATGAAGCACGCATTGCGTAATATAGGATGACATAGTTAAAAATATGGTAAAATTAAAAAAAAAAACACTTCTTAAAAATCGAGAGATAATTAGTTAGTTAAAAATGAAAATTTTAACTAAAACTTGATGGTTTTACGAAAGCTTATAAATATTTTGGTAATAGGTTGCAAAACTTTCACAAAAAACGGTTCCACTTTTTTGCATAGGAAAAGCATTTAAAAAGTATGTGAATTGAAAAAGAATTTTAAATAAATTGTAATAATGTAATTAACATTGCACAATATTTTCATTGATTTCATTCGATTTGTATAAATATCGTTCAACAACTAAAAAGGAGGTACTGGTAACAAGCATTGTAATTAAGAAATAAATTATAATTTCGGATTTAACCTATTGGAAATTGATCAACAACCTATTGATAATAGAAAGCATCCGATTACCTATTTTTGTCTCATTTAAATCTTAGCCAATATACCTCGTAAGGGGGGATCGTTGGCCCCCTCTTCCCTACATCGAGGGTTCCCAAATGGTGGGTTATGGCCAGTTACCGAGTCACGAAATAAAATTTTTAAATCGCACTCTTTTGCTTTAAAATATCATAACGTGCAAGATGACGTAAAAATTCTTTGCGACTTTTTTGATATTTGCATAGTTGAAATCTGACAACAACAATATAAGGCAACAATATGAATGTTTATAATATTTAAGAGAATGTTATAGTTTCTGCAGAAAAAATTGTGATAACGTTGCGGGGATGCTGGTAATTACAAAGCTTCTATAAAGCTAATAAAATTGCAAAACGAATATATGAGAGTTCATTGCTGGATGAGGTTTCAACTGCTATTGAGTAACATTTACTTGACCTGGAAATTAATTTTTAGAAATATTTTCCCTCAATAAACAGCGATAAAAAAGGAAGAACGAACATTTAAGACAGAATCAAGACAGAATTGATGGATTGAGACATTGGATCTGTAGTTAAACCGTCGTATGACACATCACTCAAAGACAATGATTTTTAAGCAATCACGTCTTCGAGAATATCCAGTTTTAGAAAAAAAAATCTATAAAATGTCGGATGATTTTTATCACTACTTAGAGACGTGAAGTCTGATTTTTAACATTTATTTTTCTAAAATGTGAAAATAGAAACAGTTTTAAAATGTAACATGTCAGCATTAAGTTATTGCATCACGGTTAACAAATGCAAATACAGTTATTGATTATTAATTTTTTGCTCACACAGTACTATTTATAGATGTAAATGTGATTTTCTTTGAATAAACAGATACACAAGAATACAGCTATTTCAATGCTAAAATAACCATTTTATTGTTTTAATTAATAGAAAAATTTGGGGACATTTTTAACTCAGTATGATATCAGTTGATTTTTTCTTGTCAAAAGCATCTCAGTTATGTTAAGATGTTGTTATTTTTTAGTATTAGACTTCCAAAAATGTATGTCTCATGCTAGATACACTTCCGGACCTAATCAGATTTGACAAGAAACTTAGATGAAACAATAACTCAAATCATGATGTAATAATTAAGCAACTTTCATGTCTGAAAACAGATTGTAGTTTGCTTTATAAATTACATGTATAATCTACTCATACATATAAACATGAAACATCTGTTCATGCTAATATTTAACCATTCAAACCCTTAACATTCGGTGCAAAGTTACTCTGATTTTATAGAAGTTTTACTTCTAGATTAAAGTTTCTCTTAAAGCTGTAGATGAGAAGAAATAAAATCTATACATCTTTTTTATAAAGTAGTATAACACATTTAGACAAAAACCTTATAAAAGCAGAAAATCGGATAAAATACTTCAATTTTTAAATAATGATGAGTTCCCTCATTTTATATCGCAGGAACCTTACATATTTGTAAAATAGATTTTAACCTTAAGTTCTCTTTTTTCTTAAAATTTTTGATGAGAAAATACACACACAATAGCATCAATATCTTCATAAATTAGCTTCTAAAATATTATGTTACTTTAAAAAAAATTCTGATATGTGAGGCATGTTAAATTTTTCCATCAAATTATCATTGGAATATTTTTCAAAAATAAATTTTGTTCGATTGCCATGATTTAATCTTTTCTAAATATCAGAAGTTTTTTGCAATTGTTGACAGAGGACGCATTATAGGTATTTTAGACCATTTAATTATAAGATTGGGTTCTCCCTCACTGGTTATTAACTACATACTTCCTAATTCTGGATTCACAATAGTAGTTTTTTGTCGATTCATGCTTTCAAGTTCTGATGTCACTAAAGACCAGGCGTTTAATGGGGCTGATGCTTCTTAAACCATTCTAGGTCTCAACTCCTCCAGTGGCGTGGTGTGGAAGTTTGGAAAAGGAGGTACCAGCTCAGATGTCATTCTCGTCATGACTTAGGTTCAAAATTATGAGGTCCGTTGCCAATAGCTCTCATATTGCTTCTCAATGGGACGTTAATAAACACTCACTCACTCTTAAATTTCGAATTACCAGTAAGTGGCAAGGATTTAGAAAAATGAGAGTTTAAAGCAATCTTATCTTTTACTTTCATACATCATTTTTTTCAAAAACAAAATTTCATATTTTACTTTCTTCAAGTGCATTGAAATAAAATAAAAATGAAAAAAAAAATATATCTAAAATTTCTAAAAGAGATAATAAACAGTTATTTCAAGAAAATGGCTTTTAAATTTTAATTAATAATGATTCCCAAAAAGCACAAAAGAAATATTGATTTTTAAAAAATGCCTAGCGATTGAGTATTATAGAAAATAAAGTCTTTAATATATTTTTCAGAAATTAAGAAAAAATGGTTGTGAGAAAAGTTTTTTAGAAAAATATTTTATTAAAGTTATCATCATACTTTGCTTTTAAGTCAGCGTTTATACACAATTTTCCGATACGCGGTCTGAATTTTTTTAAAAAGAAAGTATTAAGGAGGGAAAAACAAGTATAAAAACAAAGTATCACAGTAAAAGTTTTATTAAAACTGCAGCCTTTTCTGTTGAGCTTTATCCAAAGTAAACGAACGCATAAAATTAGTGGAAAAAAGTATTAAAAAACTTCATTACCTTTCTTAGACCCATAGAATCCCATTTGCGAAAAAAAATGAAAAGGCTCGCCTTCATCCTAAGAAATAATTGTCGTATAAGTTATTAATATCTTCAGCGCGCAAACACTTTTTTAATGCATTTACTTTTTTCCCCCAACTTCATCTGCTTCATTTTCAAACTATGCGCATTTTTTAGAAAAAAAAAAAACCAAAGGAAAGATTGGTTCGAGGCTAGTTAATGGATGATGGACGCATAAAAAAGCAAATTATATTCTTCGGTTTCAAAAAAATGAGAAGAACCCTTACAAAAAAAATTGCAAAAACTAAAAATCAGTGTGTGGAGCGAAATATGCTAATGTGTCCAAACGGTGTATTAATTAGTTAAAGGTATTAATGCAATGTGCAGTCGTGGACAAACCCTCTCGTATAATTTATAAATTAGCTTCTCTTTCTTTTTTCATTATTTTACCGAGAGGTAATTAAATAACTTGATTACTCGCTTTAGTTGCCTATGAAACTTAATCTAAAGGGCTTCCTCGCTTTTTCATTTTTCTGTTTACTTTAATTGTTTCTCTCGATACAGGAGAAGAGTTGATGATGTTACTTTATTAGCAAGAAGATCCTGGTGTCCCCCCCCTTCTTCTTTCTCTCTGTCATACGGTAGGTGTCAGAAAATTAAGGTACAAATTATGATTTCATTTCAATTCCTGATTTATATCCTTCATTTGGTTTTGAAGATAACTAGTTTTTAAAATACTCAAAAATGTATTGATAATGTTATTTTATTAATAAAATTAAGAAATGCTCTCCCTATCTTCTTTTACTTTATCATACTGTAAATGTCATAGAATTAAGGTATAAATTTTGATTTCATCTTAATTCCAGGAACAGGAATTACATTCATTAGTTACATATAAAACAACTGCTTTTTTAAAATCCTTATTGGAGTGTTAATGATATTTTATTAACAAAAATATTTTTCGTGTCCCCTTTCATCTTATTTCACTCTATCATGTAGTAAATGCCAAAGTATGTAAGTATAAATCAGGATTTCATTTCAATTCCTGAAACATGAATTATATTCGTCAGTTAAACTTACAGATACTTAATTTTTCAAAATCCTTATAGTAGTTGAGTGGATGATGTTATATTATTAACAAGAAGATATTTCACATCTTTCTACCACCTTTCACTCTCTTTATCATATGGTAATTGTCGGATAAAATTATAATACATAATTTCATTCCCATTTTTGAAACCTGAATATTTATCTTCAGTTACGCTTTAAGATATCAATTATTTAAAAAAAATCTTAATGGAAGAATATTTTATTGATTAATTTATTATCTAATTGATTTCTCGTGCACTCTCCTCTAATTGTCCTTCGTTCACTCTATAATACGCTAAACTTCAATGGACAAAAGTATAAATCTTTATTTCATTTCATTTCCTGAAGCGTGATCTATTTTTGACCTACGTTTGCATATAAACCATTTTTTCTTAAAGTCCGAATGAAGAAAAAAGATGTTACTTTTTACCACCAAGAAGTTCCCTCTGTCCTTCCATTCTCTCTTTCACTCAATTCATGTGGTAAGTATCAAAATATTTAGACGTACCTAATGTTTTCATTTAAATTCATGAAACAAGAGCTACCTTCGTAATTTGAGCTTAAAGACCTCAGTTACTATGTCTTAAAATTCTGACGAATGAGATACAAAGTTTTATTTAAATTATTTGTTTATTGTTAATGAACGTCGAATTTAGAGGCAACACGAGGCTTGTTGGCATCGGAAGTCATAATGCTTAATCTCAGTCAAGCTCAGGTAACAAGAACGACACTTGATTTCTAGAAAAATATCGAGAAATATTTTTTGTTTCCTGATATATAACGATGTTTTTATATTAATTAATTAAATTCGTAAAATAAAAGTATGCCATGCTTTTTGATGTTTTTTTTTCTTGCTTCATTTTATTGGTAAGGAGGAATCACTCATACCTTTAACTTCTGTAAGCTATATTTGTAAGTTTTGGAACTGGTGTTTTTACCTCATAGCAAATTTTTACTTATCCCTCAATACGCAGCAAAGTTAAAAATTTTAGGTAGCTTAATTTAATTAGTAAAACTAGCAGAAAATATTACATCTATTGCGGAGGTATTTAGTTAATGAAATTGCACAATATTTTAGCTATAAAAAGGCTTAGAGATCATCTCCAAAGCTGGGAATATCAGTTAATTAAACTAGTCTTTACAAACTGAAAATTTTGAAATCAATGTAAGAATATATGCCAGTATAATTTAATTAATTGATTTGCAATTAAAATGATAAACAAATCAACGGTAAAGTTGTAATTGTTAAAATTATATACGCAACGATATTTCTTTTAATATGAAAGATAAATTTTATCCAGATATCTCAGTTATTTCTAAGTATTAATAAAAGTTTAATGATACGCCCCCTCATCTTCCATGAAGAATTATATATATTATTTTTATATTTCAAAAGTTAATATATAAAAATAAAATATATGGTTGTGCAACTAATTATTTAGAAAACGCAACCAGAAAATGTATTCCTAATGCGATAGTGAAATTGTATGCAGTTAATTCCAAAAAGAAAGAAAGAAAAACAGCTTACAAAATTACTTTGTTTTGTTTACAAAGTGAACCCTATGATGTGAGAAAAAAAATCTTAGTTTCATTTTTCAGGAATAAAATCTCTATATTTCATCCCAACAATTCTTCTCTGAAGCACAGGGTCTACAATTTATAAGTACCTAAAAGCATACGTTCAGATACAAAATATCTTTTTATAAACGTTTAGTCGAACAGATTTATTCTCCTGGCGTTGGTAGGCAGGGACTTCTTTGGGCAGTAGCTTCTTTTTCGCTGTTTTGGTCCACCCTCTGATAGGGGAGGAAAGGAGGAAAAGGGATGTGGGACGATTTCGGGATGGCGTGTCAAAGAAGAAGGAATGTCCAGAATGAAGAAGATGAAAGGGGGAGATAGCTTTTTCGTGTCATATATCCCTGACTCTACTTTCTGAAACTTGCAGTAAATGTACGGACCGTGTTATCTCATAAGGCACGTTTAGCTTAGGTAGGTTCTGTGGTTGCTTTTTTTCGTTCCTTGTAGATGATATGTTGTGGAATCGTACGCCTCGGTGGAAATCCATATGGAGGAAAATGACACTTCGGTTTCTTAGAGGAAATAGTGTTTGGGAAGAAAGTAATGTATTTGTGGGAAATATTTGGATTTTAGACTTTTTTGTTATTCCGAAGTGCAGAATAAAATATGAAAGAAAATTTAGAAAATATGGAACATTTTCATATTGGAAAATAAAGAAAAACGATGGAAATATATTGCTGTTAAAGTACGTAGATATGTGCTTTTATAAGACAATAGCCAATGATCGTAACGTTACTTAGGCATTAAAAGGCTTCAATTTTTGTTGATAAGGATTCCAGGGTGCTTTTCTGGTTTCATAAATGTATTATTAATAAAAATTTAATGACAGAATACAAGAAAATTGAGGGAGATGGTAGCTTAGATCTCGCCCTCGTCACATGACGGATACTCAAAATTACGAGTTCAGTCACCATTAGCCCTCGTGTTGCTTCTAAGGGAGACATTAATTAACTATAAATTAATGCAATGTAAATTCTATTACTATCTAAGAATCGATAGAATAAGAATTTCATCTAAATAAAAATTAATTAATATTACATATGAGTATAATAATTGCCATCTAAATTTGTTAATAACTACAGTGTATATAAAGTTCATCCCTTCTGGATACCGAGTACAATTAATTTAATCAAATAACTACAAACACAATTTTAATAAGTTAAATTGGAAATGTGATAAAAAAAAGATACCCCTTTGACAAATACATTTTATAGGGATAAAGGTAAATTTTTGTATACGATATTTTGTTATTTATAGAGTGTATGACATGAAAAGTTACACATGTATATGTATTATACATAAATTATACAATGTATAAGAATTAATAGCATAAAAATGACCTCGAAATATGAATTAATTGATAGTAAACATTATTTTTTAAATTTTGAGATTTCTAGAATATGTACAAAACTCATCCCTTCCAGATACCGAGTATAATTAATTTGTTCAAACAATTTCATAAACGATCTTAATCCGTTGAATTAGAAATTGAATCAAATAAAGACCCCCCTTTGAAATCACATTCCCTTTCAAATCAAACACTGACACTCACATCTCAAATAAAACTTACAAGAAAGCTAAGATTCAGACGCCTAATATGGAGTTTGGTGATTATGTGACTACCCAAGGAGTTAGTATGAGACATTCTCAAATATTTGGCGCCGGATGCTGTTATTCCGTATTCGAGGCATGTCCCTGTTCGTTAATGTGTCCAGCTTTGATGTGGCGAAGTTTACACAGGACATTAGAACATGGCCAGCCGGACTCAGAGACCTCCAGGCATATGCAAATGCACTGAATAATCGGACCCGGACCAAGCTTTGAGATAAGGAGGCAAGGATTGAACGCCTTCGCGTTCGGCGCAGGGCCAAAGCATGCACCCGACCAGAAAGCGAAGACGGATAACAAGGCTGCTTCAGAAATTAAGTCATGGATGGGAGATCACAATGGTATTTGAGCATCATGTATATCAATGTATTGTAAACACAGTATTGTTACTGCGTACACAGACACCATATTGAATTTAATTCCACGAATAATTATTCCGTAACGTTGAGCCACACATAGTAGTTGGTTAGCGAGATTAATCTAATAACAAGGGAATGAACGCAATTGTGTTGCTAGTATTAATTTAATTATGGTAACGACTAAGAATATATAATATATTTATATGAATGATTTTAATGTGCTAAGAATATTTCTACATTGATTAAAGATTGTTTCATCCTGTAGACACTTAAATCAAGAATGTTAGATTTCGAAATGAACTTGAATTTCATGCTTATTTTGCCGGAACGGTATCTTGAATATTTTAAAGAGTAAAATAATACTGTAATTGAGAAAAACGATAAAATAAAGTTTATCACTTTATCATTTAATTTAATCGATTCAATTTAATTATTTCAAGCTGTAGCCTGATTGGTTAAACCAATATCCTTAAAGAAATTGCATGATGTTACGTCATTTAACAGTTACTATAATAAAATATTTCCGCTAGATAGAAATAATACTAAATAATGGAGCTAATGCAATCCCTGAGATGACTTAAGATCAAAATGAATTAAAGTTCTGCCGGTATGATTGCACTATGATATTATCATATCATCATTACTATATATATATACCCTAGGGTTCCAACTTTTTGCTATTTGATGTAGGAAGGAGCATATAGTGAGAGAACACAGATTATGCATTTTTTGATGGAAGTGTGTAATTGTTAAATATTCTTTAACCCAAATACTCTAAATCTTTTATTCCGTAGTTATCTTGTAATTATATTAATTCATATTGTTAATAAATAAATTTTTATCAAAGCCTTCTTATTTCTCGTATCCAAGAACAGTTAGACATCAAAGATCCATCAATCCTCATTAGTGAAGAATTAACCTTTCTACATATATATATATATATATATATATTATATATGTATATATATATATATATAATATACGCATATATATATGCATTTATTATATATATATATATATATATATATATTATATATATATATATATAATATATATTTTATATTTATAATATTACTAGTTAATTACAATCTTGGAGCTGTGTGTTAGTCAAGAGGATAACTTGAGGTTTTAATAAATTATCCAGATTGTCTAAGAACAGCATCAGGATTAAGCTTATGGTAATGAACCATATCATCAAGAGAAGGAATTCTTGATGAGGATAATATTTTATTCATCATCTTGTTGATTTAATAGTCTCTTGTAAAGTAACATTCAATGGATATAAATGACTTCATTCTAAAGTTATTGGGATATTAAAAAAGTTTCTGAAGAACAAGAAATGGCTTAAAGTTATACTGTGATATCCAAAAAAACAAACACAAATTTACAGAATGGTTATGTAGATGTTCGTTGATAAGTTTTCGAATAATTATCGTATTCGCAACTTCATAATGTTTACCGATATGATGCGATCGTAGAACATCTTTCAGTTATCTGTAAAGCATCAGTAGTCATTGTCTCACAAATAATGCTCATGACTGTTTGGGAATTACTGATTGCATAATCTGTTTTAACGTGCTTGTAAAATGTTATTAAATTAGGTTTAATATTTGCAATGTGTGTTTAAGCCCTTTTTTAATAGAATTATGAAGCAAGAACATATTTAAGCAAAGAACCATAAAATACTTAATCATTCAAGTCGTCACAGATCTTTATCTATTGGTATCTTTGTTATTTTATAAATGCAGCTACCAGCAATTGTAGTGTAACTAACATCGAGATTACTGGCTATTCGATGCGCACTTAACGCAGCACTGTCTACTATCCTATCGACGTCATCAAACATAACGATTCGCACGCACGCACCACACACACACACACATCACATCACATATATATATGCGTGAATGTGAGGTGATTATAATATTGCAAGTTATTCACTATTATTATTATTCAAATAAAAAAGTTTTATTAACTACAATGTGGCCAAAAGAATAAGGAAACACAATAGTGAGAAATGTAAATGACGAAATGAAATTAATCAATCTCTTTTGTATATTTTTCCTTAATACATTCATTCCATTACCCATAAATAAGTTATTTAAAATTGCTCAAAGTATGTCAGTAGTTTAAACTTATATGTGAAAGATTTTCGTCTTATTCTAAGCATTCTTGTTGCAGTTTTAAATGTGGGTGGAACTAGGTATGTCACATTTTATCTTCCTGGTTAAATTAACACTTTTTTCAAAATAGTATATACACCACTCTTAATCTGATGACAGAATTAAAAAACATAAACTTAACAAGCCAAAATGTATGTTTTCTCTTATAACTATTTGACTGTCATAGCTTTACCGGTGAATGAATGTGTTAAAAGATCTTTTATATCAAATGCAGCTTTGCAATTGGTGCATGTGAACAATGCAGGTGCGTGTTGAAATGTGCTTCTAAAACTTATTCCGAGTAAAAAATATAGTTATCTAAATAGCCAATTATCTAATGCTATTGCTAAAGCTTTTCGTCTCTTTTGCACTATGTTCAAAATACAAAAAATGTCTTAAAGAGCTTATGCGTAAATTGGAAAAAAAAGATTTCTATTTAATTTAGTACTGACATATTAACCACTCAAATATAAAAGAAGGAATATATATCTTTTTTAAAAAAATCTTTCAAACCTAATTTCATGAATAGCTGTGTAACTTAACCGCTTTTTTCAACTATTAACAGAATTCAAGTAAACAACATAATTTTTATAATCTTTAAGACGCTTAGAAATTGTTATGTCTTTAAACTTCAACACTAGATTCTATATCTCAGAAAAGTACAACAAACATACAAAAGCACTTTTTATATATTATTTAGATGAAAGAAATTTGTATTTTAAAAATTAATACAAGAACAGAAACTTAATCAAATCGAAAATTCTTCACTAAATGCGTGTAACATGAAGAGAAACAAAACAATATTTTTACAGATTCATATATACTTATATATATCTATAGTATTGGGTTTGCATTTTCATACTTCAATCAATATGAACTGTGAATCACAGCATGTAATTTTTCTTTTGGAGATTGATATACAGTCTTTACAAAGGCAATTATCTCCCCATCATTTTGCACTCTATGTCCTCTTTCTAAGCCCATTTAACATATCCATCTTAAACAAGAGAAAGGTAAGAATACAAACTCAGGGGAAAAAATTTTTAGGTTTTTTTTTCTCAAGTGAAGAACACAAACAAACTCCGATTGCTTCTCAGAATCCATCTTTCATCGGCTACAATAGGATGCAAATTGAGGGGAGAGATGACTTCCTCCATTACTGCTGAAAGCGTCATTCTAGAGTAAATAATGATTCGCAAGAGAAAGCCCCCCTTTTTTCTTGTGGCGCCATTATTTATAATTTAAACAAAACAATCGGCTGGTAAACAAAGATGGTGACGATGATGTATGGGTGTAGGTAATGTAAGAGCTTACGGGATTCTCCGAAAAGGTTGACAACGAAGAGGTTGATATCGAATCCCGTCAGAGAACTCGCACGAGAGCTCAGGAACAAGAGGGTCCTGGAACATTCTAATTCAAAAAAGTGCACAAAGTTGCGTAGTATAATAGCTTACAAAATCTTTAGATGAAAGTAAAAGAAAAGGACAAGTATTTATTTGATGATGTGAAGAATATCTAGCACAGTTCTGTTTTTGTAATGCTTATTTCTGTATACGAGATATTTCTATTAAGTAACTGGACTGTCTCGAAAATATATTTACTTAAATTGCGTAACATGTTATAGTTCGTTACCTTAATGTTTTCCCCTTTGTCCTCTTATAAATCGAGCCGCTTATTTTCCACTGGTCAAATGTATTTTCATCCTATTTTCTGATAGATGTTTAACAGGAACGTTTTCTTTTTAATAGCACTAATGATTCAAAATGGATTTCTTATGCCCCAAAACTTATTTTGGGGAAGAAATATTCATAGGTTGCTAACAAGGGTAAGATCTGTAATCTCTGCCCAGGAAATTTTATCGAGAGCATAAATACTTATGTTGGCATTTCTTACTTGTTTAATCTCTTTCAATGATGGAAAGGCCTGAGTAGATCTTGGTCATGGTCGTTGATTTTCGAGACGTGCGTTTAAGTCCTGGCGCCCTTTAATCCACTTGTTTAGTGTGACTGGTGCGCATTTATCTGAGTAGACTCCCCAACTCCTATGTGTGTAAGAAATTTGAGAGAGGCCAGTTCAAGTCTCACCGTCATTCTCATTTGACCGAGTTTTCAAAGTTGGTGTTCGTAGCCAATAGCTCTCCTAGTTTGCTTCTCAGTGCAATGTCATAAACAATTACAATCAATGTTAAATATTACTGATTTAAGTGAAAATGTAAAAATGGAACTTTTGCATCTCTGTAAAAATATGTAAAATTGAGAGGACTTCTTATAAATATGAATAATAATTAATAATATAAATTGAACATAAAAAAACTAATGTCGGCATACAAAATAAAATAAAAAATCAAAACTAACTTAATGCATTATCAAAACATGAATAAGATCATGGTTTACAAAGTTTATTATAGCAATTTAGGAGATAACTACTAATGGGGTTATCTATTTTCTAACTTTACAACACAATAAAATTTAGGGAAAAGCACTTTCTTGAAAGAGGCATTTACGAAATGATATATATGCTACTAATCAATAACAATGAGTTAAAATAAACACAAAGGTTGTTCGGCATTGCGGTTTAAAACTCATTTTTTTTTAATGACTGATGAGTTACTTTTTTGCCTCGAAAATCTGAGTACTTACATAAGAATGATAACAATGAATTTTGATGACGAACTTTCAGAAACTTCTCAAGAGAGAATGAGCAAAAAATAAATCAACTTTTTGGCTCTTCTAGGAAAGTGTCTCGTGCTTAATTTTTTTGAGAAGATAAGACCTCTTAGACCAGACTTTTAATTGCATTCACTAGTATAGTTCGCCAGAAAGGGTTTAAGTTTGTTTCTTCCTGGAAAGGATTTGCAAATAATAGGATGGGTTTATCGAAAAAAAAATGTCTAAGAAGACAAGTTTTATTTCGAAATATTTCAGGCAGGAAGAGCTTCAAGTATAGAATATGGTAAAACTGCGATTATAATACATTATAGATTTATATTGATCAGTTGTAATTTGAAAATTAAGAACTTTATTAACGCTGAATCGATTACGTCTTCTATTATTTAGCTATACTTTACTTCGTATTTTGTTATCGTTTTCCAAGCTAATTAGTAATTTTATTATAAATTAATTTACTATGAGTACACCCTACGAAAAAAAGACTAATCAAAAATATAAATGATTTTTATATAAGTAATTGTTAATACTTTTGAGCATGTATATATATCATTATGTGTAGATGCAATAGCTTTTCCAGAATCAGATCTGCTAGGAATAATTCCTGGTGTTTGATTCAGCCAAATTTCCTGAAGCATCCTCTTCATCCATTACCTCGTGGTAGTACATGATCTAAACCGATCTTCCGTATGGAATTCAAAGCAGATAAAATTCTCTCCCTTGCGCTGAAGCCATGGTGATGAGACTGCGTCTCTGGTTCTGCCTTTTCAGCATTTAATCCTGTCTCTGTATGTTGTTGCCTCTATTTCATCAAAGCGATAAAGCTATTTAATTCAAATACACGCACACACACACACACACACACACACACACACACACACACACACACACACCACACACACACACACACACACACACACACACCCACACACACACACACACACACACACACATATATATATACTTTAATTGAAGATGAATGAATTTATCTACTCCGCATTCGTAATAATTTCTCTTTAGGCGAATTTAACAAATTAATAAAATTCAGTTTGATTTTCTTTACTGATTTCAAACTCAGAGGATTATCTTCTTGAAATACGTGCGGTATCATGATTCCGAAGTATTCTACTGATCTTATAGTATCACATGGGGGTTTACTGTCTTTGGTAAACATGGGTGACGCACCCTCGGAATACCCCTGAGAACCTTCTCTATTTCTGACATTCGTCCATTTCAACCATTTTTTTTTTTTTTTTTTCCATTTATTTATTGCCTGAATCCCAATTCCACCTTGTTTGGCTCAGCCGAGCATATCTTTGAGCAATTTCACTCCATTATGACTCACTCACTTTGTCGACTCCTTTGTCTGTAAACTTATATTTAGTTGCAATAACTCGAAACTTTAATAGAAGCGAGCTGGGGCGTGTGGCAGTCTGTAAGCTCTATGACTAAAAGTATTATATTCAAGTTATTCATATATCCTTCATCAATTTAGTTGAGAATTTTCTGAGAATAATTCCTACAAGAATACTTAAAATATTATGCAATTTGTTATTTAGAAAACCTTATGTAATGACGTATTTATCAAACTTTCTTGAACTACAGTTCATTCCATTTTCAGATTTGTATAAAATATATGCTTATTCCAAAACGAAACTAAAGTTCTCAAAAAGCAATACTTCTAATAACCGTCTGCAATTAACATACAATCTCAGAGTTATTTCCTATATCATTACTCCTTAAGCTTCATTTAGAATTGCGTTCAAAATTTATGTCTTTAAACCGTTCTACTAACAAGGATAAAACTTAAAAGTTATTTTCCATATATTGTTGCAAAGAAGTTTAAGAAGTTTGTGGTCCTTCTGTTGGAAATGTATTTCAATGCCATTAACGAAGTGAAATGGCTCAAAAGGAAAGTATCTTCAACTAATGGACATTTGTTCACCTCTTGGGGCAAATTTCGAAAGGAATATCATCACACACAAACTCTTTAGAACTTTAAAATCCTTAAGTTTATGTCCCTAAGCACTCTTTCTTGTAGAAAGTGTTTCACTACTATCACCCTCGTGGAGAGGGAGTCTTTGTAGAATGGCGTATTAGATTGAAAAGTACGATAGAAGAAAGTTTTAAGAACATCGAAAATGTTCCGACAATCTACAGAGTGACAATCATTATTCAACACTACAAGAGGATATCGTTAAGGTTCAATTATTACTAAGTAACCAATATATATGAGTAAAATTTATATTACTTTTTGATTACAGCTATTGTTGCTGATTTTTTTGGTTTCAAGAAGCCGTATATTGTAGTAGCTCACGATATGGAGAAAATAGAGTTCAATCTTCTGTGGTCTACAATGGCAATCTTCGAAAGATCCAGAAACGCTGAGAGAAATGTATAAAGTTAGATGGTTACTATGTATAGAAGTCTTAAAAATAAAAAAAAACCAAATATTACGTTCCTATCTTGATTATTTCCGCAATAATTAAAACTTTACGATACCCAAGACTAATAATTAAAACTCTACGATAGTGAATATTTCTTCTATCTACGGTTCCCTGAAACCTAACAAATCAACATTAATAGATGTAATTTACTCCACTATGTACATAAATATAAATAAATATGTAGAACAAGTTTAATCTAGATATCTTGGTTACTATTTAGGAATAATTAAAACCTTACGTTTCCCTCTATGGTGTTTACGTAATGTTACATCACGTTTCAAATTATCCCATTCATTTAAAACTAAACATTTATATCAGAGACAGAATTAATTTTAGGAGTGCTGATTTAAAATGTTTTCATTCTTTTATCTTATTTCTTAGTCTTGATTTCGAAGGAAAATCCAGATTATTTCGGTTTGTTTTGGTAAAGAAATAAAAATAATTTTAACTAAATGGTTTTTATAATCTTACACGGAATAGTTATCATTCAGAATTAGATTTGTAATTATATAAATAACTAATTTACAAATATACTAAATTTTTCTTAGTCAGTATTCTTAGAGACTATTATGCCAACAAAGTGAATTATTTAAATTTTTTTTAACAGTTGAAGAACGGTAGCCAAGTGGTCATGGTTTCGGATTCGTGGCCGGCGGTTTTCGTTCAGTCGCGGGTTCGATCCTTGGCCACCAAAGACCCTCCCAGTAGCCGGGGCTGATGCACGTTACAAATGTCGGGGTCCAAAGTCTTCTAGTGGCGTAGGGTGGATGTTAGGAGAGGCGGGTGCCAGCTCAGGTGTCGTCCTCGTCACTTGACCTAAGTTCAAAATTATAAGGTCCATCGCCAATAGCCCTCGTGTTGCTTCTAGTGCGACGTTAATAAAAACTAAACTAAACAAAATTCAAATGTGTTATTTATCATGAACATCAATATGACCACTCATTTGAGAATGTAGTTATTAAGAATAAAAATGTATGACAAAGAACATATTAATACGCATATATTCATATTATTTTTATGTTTCAATGTTTTCCAATTATAAATGGAAAATATTGAATTTTTCATTTTTTGAAAAAGAAAAATATGACTATATATTTGTTTTAAGCTAACTACTTCAAATACAATTAGAATTTGAAAAGGTTTTCATTTAATATAAGAATTAAATGTAAGATATTTTCAACCAATGGATTTATTTATATTTATATAAGTTTATCTTTTAAATTTTCAAAATCCTTAATCATTCTTAAAATTCATATAACAAGACTTTATTTATGAAACCCCTTGCGTCACAAATGTTTTCGGGTTGCATGTAATTTTAGCGTCCATAACGCTGGTTTCAAGAAATTATAAACTGAATATATATATAACAGATTTTAATAAGCTTAGTAATTAAAAAATGTTGCTTTTCTATATTCAATTACTTAAGATCTTATAATTTTAGAATCGTCTTAAGAATATTGTGATTTAAACAATATATTCAAAACCAGTTTTATTTTAAACTAATTAAAATATTAGTAATATGTGGAATGTATATTAAAATTTTATACTGTAAAAAGCTTTTAATATGAAAAATATAACATTCCATCATAATTAATCAGTACAAAACAACAATGAAGAAATGTTATATTTTTGATCAAAACTAGTAGCAAAATTTTTAAAGGTAATTGAAATTAAAAGTAGACAATAGGAAGTAGGAAAAATAAACAGTAAGGTATTTTATAAAGTCTTGATCGTAGAATATAAGAATCTTAATACTTAAAGAAACTCTTACCCTGTCATAAAGTATAACATAGGGATATTAGGAATTAAAAGTCAGCTCGACTCACCTGAAAAACAAAAAATTATTTTAATGAAAAAAGCATTTTATAAAATGACTACAAATATCAGCATATATTTAATTTTTTTTGTTCAGAGTCTATGGCCAAATGCTTTATTTTAATAGTAAAGAGATTGAGAGTTTAAAGTCCTTCAAATTTTGCAATTTTGAATTTACTGTTAAGATTTAGAAAAATGCTTTGCTGATTCTAAAGATGTATTATTTATGAAAATTTAATAAATGGAACGATAAAAAATTAACTTCAATGTAATGAATAAACGTACCACATCTTATGGTGTAACATCTATTTATAGCGTTTTTCTCATTCTTGGGTTTTTAAAAAATATTAAATTTTTTTAAATTCAAATTATGAAATTATAATTATGTATAGTGAGTAAAATGATATGTTAATAATTACAAATTTTCAAAATTATAAATGCAACAGATTTTATGTAACGATGTACCTACATAGGCTACAAACGTAAATACTGTAAATATGAAGATTGTAATTATTTCTTTGAAATATAATGATATTCAAAAATAATTTTATTCTATAATTTAAGTATTATCACCTAAAGCCACATTAATTGATGATTGCGAAATAATACATTTTTAATGCTTGCATGTTAATTGTTAAGTTAATGATCACTTCTAATTTATAAGTACAACATATTTAAATAAAGTATTTCAGAATATATAAGATCGTTTTGAAATGATTAAGTGAATTATGTTTCAGAGTTTGATTTTCAAAGAAAAAAAAATTAAAACGGATAAAAAATTACTCTGAACTAAATTATTTTTCTTTGAATATATGGAGAGAAATATTTTGATACCATATCATACGATATTTTTAATTCCTGCTTCTTTTATTAAAGAGTAATAAAAATTAAACTAATATAAATAATTCCACACTCTGTTGTATTTTTAGTCCTAATGAATACAACAGAAAAACTACGTTTTTTGAAACCACTTGATCGATTGTCAAAAGTTTTTTCAAGCTGAAATAATTGTTTAACAACAAAATATTCTCGATCTGAAATTTCAATCTAATACATTCTAAAAAATTGTATTTTTCTGTTTAAATTCTCGCCTCCTACGGTTTTGTTTACTGAGTATAAATTATTTCTAGAGAAAAACTTAAGCCTTCACGAAGAGCAGGCGCGAGATTAGGTTAAAAGTTCATTAACTGTGAACCACGAAGGCTTCCTAAATGGTGCTCTCGATGCTTGTTGACAGGAAGAGTGAGTGCTGTGTGCTGTAATTGCATTACGTAGCACTTCCCTTTTTATCAGAAAAGCACACTAAGATCGATAAAGGGTGGGGATCTTTATCCACCGAACACCACGGAGTCGTTCTTATTTTTCTTGTTTCATTTCCTTTCCCGAATGTGATATCCGTAAAAGCAACTTTAGTAGCTCTTCATGTAAGGGGAGGGGTCCCCTGTAGGTTAGTCTCTTAGAACCAACCCTGAATCTTTACATCTACAATGTAAAGATTCAGGGTTGGAATTTTGTGAATTAGAGAAATTTTAATGTTTCTAAATGTTACGTAAATTTGGTGTGAATGAATGGAATTTAATACTAAATAAGACTTTACTCCATATTATGATTAAATAGTATATAACTGATGAAAATATTACAAAAGAGATACTTTTTGCAACAATATATTGTACCAAATAATAAAATAGAAAAATGATATCTAATCGATCATACTTTTAATAAGATGAAAGGAATTTTGAACTAACACCACATTATGCAATTTCGTTTATTTCTTTCATTACTTAAAAATAGAATTTAAACTTTGAATATACATTATGTATACATCTCTACTGCTAATGTAATATATATAAATGATATTTATTTTATAGAACTTAAGTTATACTAATAAAGCCTTTTATAGGAAGTTTCGTTGTGCCCTATTTAGAAAATATGTAAAGCTTCTTTCTCCTAATATTGAAGAACAAATTCTGAATACAAACACGTCTTCATAAAGAAAAAAATATCTGTGTTTAAAAAATGAAATTATAAGATGTATAAATGTTTTCAATGTTGAAGGTTTACGTAACATTTAGAAACATCCAAAACATATACTGAAATTTTTTAAAGGAATCAAGACTCGAACTCAGGAACTACTTACTGCAATAGATAATCATACTTTTAATGGGAAAGTGTTTGTTTGACGAATAGAAAGTTTGTTCGATATACAAATTCTGAAAACTAAAATGTCCAGAAAAAGATTGTTACATAGAGATTTTCAATTTATACAATTTCGAAATGTAGAGGTTCAATTCTTTGTAATCAAATTTATCAAAAACTTCCCTTTGCTTAAAATCTTGGTTCGCAACAATTATAATGAAAAAAATATAACTTAATGTAAAAAATAGAAAACAGCCTTTCTTTGCATGTTTATCTAAAGCACAATCGTTGCACTGCTTGTGAACCCTTAGGAATAGTTACTTGGGATTTGCAAAATTCGAAATGTGTCTCTTCTGAATACAAAAAAGGGGTTCCTTCTATCGCTTCCAAAGGGAAAAGGGAGAAGTAGAGCGAGAAACGAAAGAAGATTGTAGAAAATGACGACGTGTGCTGTTTCAAATGTAAATTTGTCTGAAACTCGAATACAAAATTGGAGAGACAAAGACAACAAACTTGTAGGGCCCCGCAAGCGGCCCCATAGAGGGCCGGAACTTATTTTTGTGGACAGGAAGTAGTGACGAGGGCCCTGAAGAAGTACCGTCGTAATAAGGGTTCAGGAAGAGCCAAACACATTTCTTTTTTGTGTATTATGGGATTCTTTTTCAGAAGATGAAATTTTGAACAGCAGTACGGCTTCCACAAAAACTAGAAAAAGATCTAAAGTTTTTTTCCCCCCCACTCTTTCCTTCTTCTATGCTTTTGGAAAGTGTTCTTTTATTTTGTTTCAAACTGCAAGTTTCTCTTTTTCTTGCTTTTTGTTTTATCTTTTTTTTTTTTTTTTTTTGGCTCCAAGGGTATCATTTTTTGAGGAAAAGATATCGTTTGTTACTGTGTTTCAGGTATTCATAATGTAAGTATTTTTGAGAAAAATAGCGTAGCGGTCTTTTTCCCTCTTATGGTGAATTTTTTTTTGTTATTTAAAAACATTTTATAGAGTCCTAATTGGGAAAAAAATAAACGGAGCTTTTTTATCTGATTATTAATTCAAAGTTTGAATTAAATGATATTTTAAATTTTAAATAATAAGCAGATTTTTTAAGACATTTTAATAGTAAAACATACTCTGAAAAATATAAGAAAATCCCTAGCAAATTTAACAACCGATGTAAAAACACTACATTTGTTATCAGTTTTCATAAGAAAAAGTGTGAGAAAAGATTTATATATAAGAAGAATTTCCTTAAACTAAATTAAGGCATATTCCACTTCGAAAAAAAAAAAGGTAGCAGTTGGCAAAAAAAAGTAATAAGCTGAAAAAAGTGAACCAAGAAAAGTTCAAAAATTTTTCTGAGACACTTACTCATTAATTTCTATATTTAAGCCTGTTGTTAAAATAAAACTGACCAAATATAAGCCTGCTTTTTTTCTGAGCTTGCTGCTAAGCCTTTTTTAGATCTCAGATTAATTTAAAATTTCAAGACTTTTAATTTATACCAATTTTATATCTGAAAAAAATGTATCTCCAAAGAGCAATAATGCTCTTTAAAAACAATTCAGAGAGTGTAACTCAAAAAATAACTTGAAGAATACTTTTTGCTTTAAATAAACACATAATTGCTACTCTTAATGAAGTCCACACCTTAAGATGTAAGATCATAATCAGATAGAAAGCCTAACGAGAATAAAAATAATACAAACCTATTTTCTTTAATGTAATTAAATTTTTTTAAATTTACAAATGATTGTTAAAATCATATTTCTCAATTTTAAGGCAATAGTTTCTTTTTTGTCTTAACAAATACCCCCCCCCCCAACTTTGGCAACGAACTTGGTGACCGTTTTGTCGACTTTGGCAACAAAGTGAAGTTTCTCGAAAATGAGAGAATTTTCTCGAAATCTTTATTTGGAGATGAGTTAAAGAATGTCCTGAATTTGTTTCTGTTACATTACACCTTCATGGGACACAAATAAATACACGAAAATGTGGAGTTTGATAAAATAAAACGGGAATCTTAAAGATTTGTTTTTTAAGCGTACAGACCAACAGAGAGAAAATTTTCTGTGATGTGAACTAGTTAGGAGGAGAAAGTATTATTACTATCATTAGTACTGTTTTGTATTTGTTTTTGTTCATAATATGTACAAAATCTGCTACCTGTGTTTTGTCAATTCCTGAATATTTGTAAATAAAGCCTCGTTTTCCATTATACCATTGTACTCCTTCTTGGACAGTTTTCACTGTATATCCACAGCATGAGTTTTTGTAAATATATATACAACCGAAGTATCAACAAAGTATATCAAAATTTTCATAAATTACTTCAAATATAAAGCTTAATTTTCACACATTTTTAGTTTTCTAAAATATTTTATAGATACTCAAAATAACATATTAATTGGATAAAAGCGAGTTAAATAGTTTGAATTAAATAATCATTTCAAGTCTATGTTATTATCCCTTAAAACTAATCACTTTTTTAATAACATAACAGTGAAAAATATAATCATAAGTATAAAATATAAGATGATAACTTAATGAAAGCACAAACATTTAATTAATTTAATATTCAACTTTTCTAAAATTCTTCGAGATTACTGATACAACTCAACTATGAGAGGAAAACCTATTTAGAAATTATATTTCCTCTCAGTGTGGTGAAGAGGAAACTCCGAAATAATTCCAAATTTTGAATAAAAATTGAAGCAAATAAATGTCAAACTACTACATTTAGATGTTTTAAAAATATGTTTTTTGGTACAAACATATTTATTATAGCATTAAAGAATAATTGTATGTAAGAACTTCAAATTCCTAGCATCCGAATTGCTACAGTGCTCAGTTAAAAATAGAAATGGTGAAAAAAATGTTTTGCCTTTTAGAACTTTAAAATGTCTTTTTTCTTCTACCTTTCCTCCCTTAGGACACCGCCACAGAAATAACACAGAACATTTCGACAAGACCTAACTGCATTTTTTCGAAGTAAAAAAAATCTGTTTATGGTCTTAAAAAAGAAGGAGTGAAAGCATACATTGTGGATACACGAAGGAAAAAAATTGGAGCTTCTAAGAACTAATGAACAAAGAAAGTTCTTTGAAGAATCCTATTTTTATCACTGTGATATTTCCTCGTCTTTCATAGTTCATAAGACCATTAAGATCCAAAGATTTTTGAAACATTCAGAAATGTTACTCAAAGGAAGTTGATGTACTCACAAAAACATAAAATATAAAAAAAAAAGTATAAGTTCTAAAATATGAGTATACAATTTGATATACTGAGCTCGGATACAAACATCAAATTTTTTAAATAAGTAACAAATTATATTGATTTAAGATATAAATATTACAATCAATATATTTACAGAAGAAATTAAGTACCAAGAGCAAAGTTTTTGCCAAAAAATTATTTTAAAAATAGTAATTTGCATTATGGACATTGTTACACGGAAAGTTTGAACTTTTATGTGTTTCCTGCAGAATGCCAACTGTTGTGCGAAAGACCGTTTTACAGACAATGTGAGTACATGGCAGGATGCAATGCTATGAAGGAAGAATCTTGGCGTCATTGACCTTAGGTCACGAAATTTGGCTACCCATCTAAAGGGCCCTAGACAAATCTCTGAACTTCTAAAAGCAAGTAGAAATCTGTGGGAGGATAATTGAAGAGTGTATATATGAGCTTATGAGTACATCAGTTCAGAGAAGTAGAGTCTGTCGCTCCTGATGCGCTATTGGATTACGTATTTCGAATTATTGTGATTGTGTTGACTTTGCACATTGGTGCAAAGTCAGCACAATCACATATTCATATGTTCGTGTGTTAATTACTTCCTGTTTAAAAGAAATATTCGTATTTGTTAAGAGTTTCAGAATAATAGCTGGATTTAGTTCTTTTCAATTCCGCAGAACTTTCCTACATTTGAAAGATGAACTTCGTAACAATATAATAAAGTTACATTACGAGGGTCATTTCAATATGTAATTTTGCGGTTCTCTAATAAAGCTCAGTGATGACAAAGAGGAAATACACAGAGAGAATTTACAGATAAAGTTGACGATGTATCATTTCTTCTAAAATGGTGGTACGCATTGCTTCTTCTCTAGGGGGTGTGAGGAAACATCCCGGAAAAGAAATCGCATCTCTACGATTAATTTCAATTAATTATCTGCGCCAAAATTCCTTTAGGAAACTTGTACAGCATATCTACGAAGAGGAAATTGGTTCAGAATTGTAGTGAATAGAAATTGTAGCTTAAAATTTCAGCTGGTAAATGTGTAGGGTAGACTAGAATTGCAACTGAGTGATGAAAAGTATATGTAGTACCTCTTTAATATTATGTAACTATCTATTTCCAGTTGAATCGTAAGTAGTACATAGCATTTTGATTGTACAAATAGATCTACCATGTTATTACAAATGCCAAAGTAAAACTAAATAAAGGATAAACATGTGTTCAGATAGTAACTTCTTTCATTTAATAATTGTCCAGTATTATTTACAGATTTGTTTTTACTCTTAAATATATTAAATACATAGGAAATAAATAACAATATTTTGATTATTTCAAATATATAATCAAAAATTAACTTTCCCGTCAGATAAGTGTTTGGGAAGAAGTATTAATAAGAAATTTTATATTTTCAACGAAAATTAAACACTTTCTATACTGTGGATATATATGCACACACACACACAGAGAGAGAGAGAGAGACACACACAACTTTTATGCATTTGAATGATATGAGTCAAATGGACCCATTCATGTAAAATGATCTACATATTAGGAATAATTAAGAATACGGTGTCACCATCAAAACTCCCTTTAGCTATCATGAAATAAATTTAGACAGAGGCCTACTCACAGTATAGAAAGGTTAATTGCTCTCCACATTTAGTTACTCGTGTATGTGTATGTATATATATATATATATATATATATATACGATTGACAAAAGCAACGGGTTTTAGATTGATCATTTTAACGACCTCTTTTAGTTATATACTAACAAAACTTAGTTCTTGCACTCGATAGTCCTATTTCTTTTAAAATATTTTTACTTATTTTTACTACGTATATAACATTTTAATTGATTTGATAGCTGTACTGACGTCACACTAAGAAGCAATACGAGAACTACTGGAGACAGATCTTGTAATTTTGAACCTCGGTCAAGTGACATGACTGGCGCCAGAGTTGTATTGGCACTTCCTTCTCAAACCTTCAACCCTAAGCCAAATGTGGACTTGGGACTTTGACCAGATTTAACATGCATCACTCCCACCGTACGACGAGTCTTTACTAGCATCATGGCTCCAACCTTGGACTTTAGGAAGACAATGCCGGTCGTGAGTTCGCGACCGTGACCGTGACCTCTAGGCTACCAGGGTCCCATAAAACATTCCCAACTCACACGAACGTTAACAATATTCAAAATTCATGATATAGGAACATCGTATTTTAAAATATGCTAAAAGTGTTATTTATTGATTAGCAAATTCATCAGAAAAATACTTAAAGTTTAGGTATATTCTGAGGAACATCTCATAGATGTTTTAATAGAAGGCGAGATATTAGTCTATCTTCACACCCCATTAAATCCAATCAACCAATTAAAATGAGGATAGGTTAAAAGCTATTGCCTCCACGGTCTAATTGTTTTAATTTTAACTCAATTTTCTCAACTTTAATGGTTCATAAAATCTCCCTGTGTTATATATGTGGTGCAATTATTTATGTCTCAGGTGTCATGGTGTGTTGAAAACTGAAGAAAAGGGCGACTCAGATTGAGATGAGGTTGAACCAGTATAGCATTTTTGCATCTAACTTTACATCTTGCGACTTATGCCTCTTTCTAAACGGTGAGAAAGGACCTCAAGGTGCATCATTTTCTTCTTGACAAAGAAGTAAAAACTGCCATCACAGCTTGATGTCAACAATAACCAATGGATTATTCTCCGATAGTCTTATCCAACTACTCAAGCATTAGAGTAAAAAAAAGGACGGAAACTATGTGGAAAAGTGAAGAATCCGTTGCATGGAGAATAGTAGAAAATTTTAGGTGCAACAGGAATTGTGAAAGTCGCTTTAAAAATGGAAAAGTTGTGATGATATGAGGCTGTATTACATATGTGGTGCAATAATTCTCTTCCACTGTTCTTGTTGACCTTTCTTGGAGACTATTTAATTCAAACGACTCAATTTCAAATTAAAAAAAAAAATGTAAGTATTACATATAAACTGAGGTAAAATGAAAAAGAGGAGAACGGACGAAAAGGGATAGGAGCTGATGATAATAATAAGGTTATGAAAAAATAAGTGTTAGTGTGATGTGCTTGGAAGTCTTTTGGCGTGCATGGCTAATTTGGTTAGATTAGAATTCAATGCTGTCGGAGCAACTTAGTACTTGAAGTAGGTACTAAATCGTATTCTAGTAAGCGTGTTACTTGATATATTTTAGAAATGTTAAATGCTTGAGGATATAGACATTTAGGTGTTTGAGGGCATCCCCCTTTAGAAGATTAATGAAAACTATTTTAGAAGATAACTGATTGTATTAATTATTTTGACTTTGCTTGAACGTGAAGTGAAATTTAGATATCTTGATCAGAGTAAACTTTAAGATGATAAAAGAGATTGGCAATAGGTTGTGTCAAATAGTTATGACCATAGTGTCATTAACCTTCAGTGAAGTCTCATAAATATCATTTATAGAGGTTACAATTGTTGTTAAAATTAATGCTGTGTATATTAAAGATAAAAAAGAAAGGAAACTCTGCATTTGACGGTCCAAGATACCACACGTGACTTTAAGTCGAAGGCCTCATACCCCTTGTTAAACTAAATAATAAATTTTAAGTTTACTAGTTACTTTTAAACTCTGAAGTACATTTATATTAATGACTTTACAAAACATAAATGTCCTTTTGAGTATTCAAAATATTTAAGTTTTCTGGGATCTATTTAATAGAACTTCTTTGCATACAAACGTACTATAACTCTGGAAAAGTTTAATTCATGCAAGTAACTTTGAAGTACACTGTAAATAAACTCTGTTGACTTTAAATCCTCTTAATTTCAAATCTTAACAGTCTCAAAAGTATCCGAACATTAGATAGCTTTGAAAGACTTAAAACTTTGATGCTTGCGAATCATTTAAAATTTCAATTACGTTGCAGTAGTTGAACTTTTAACTATGGAGCAAATGGTAAATTCTTAATCACAATTTAAAATACGTATTCATTTAAATTCTTATGAAAACTGTGATGCGATCCTTTCTCTACGAAATGTGGTAGTTTTGATATAGTCACAAAGGTGTTTTCAATTTACTTTTTAAGCGTTTAAATCATTTGAATTTTTATGAATGTATTATTTTATTTAAGAAAATTTAAATAACCAAAACAATGGCGTTTCTTTTGTAATGCAAAATTATTTTTTGTTATTTTAGTTTCCTGCTATTATCCACTCATAGTAATAGAGTGAACGACCACAGAAGATTATTTTTCGCTTCTACAATTCTAAAGTAAACATTAAATTGAAAATATTATGTATCATAATGAATTTTTTGTCTCGTAATATACTTCCACAAAATTAGTTTTAAAGTTTTCTATTTTAAAGATATTGTTATAGAATGTTTTATTTAATCTTAAACATTTATAATTACAATTAATAACATTTATGTTTAATCACGTAAATTCTAATGCATTTTCATAAAGAACAACGAATGTCATAAGTATTTTATATATTTAAAAGCTTAAAAATAAATTTTAATAATGTATAGCTTTGACTTTTGAAAGATAATAATAAAAGTCACCTAATAATATAAATTTGAAGATCTTTGTGGCTCTTCTTTGTCCTGAATACGATTATTTTCACTCTTTTCTCGTGTTTTCTAGAAAATGCATCAATTTTGGCATTTTAATGAATTTTAAACGCAATTTTTTTTTAATTGGCTTAACTTTGATCTTGACTGCAATACTTTTGACTACTGATGAAATTTAATACAAAGTTCACAACACCCGGGATTACTAAATTCATGCATTCGATTTATCATTATACTATAAATCAATCGTAAAGATAAATGGACACTATTTAGAAAAGAATTTCAAACACTTCTGGAACTCAAATTAGTTTTATTTGAAAATTAGAAAAACCAAAACAAAATATGCTAAGTATGATACCTGCGGATTTTAGTCCCTACACATGTCCGAACTTAAGGATTAATATTATATAGAGTAGGCACTTCTAAAGCTTTCGTTGAAAACTTCCTCTCTCTCTCACTCCAATACAACTCCCTCTATAATAACCTCTCTACAGTTCGTAATGATTTTCACATTTCTCTCAGTCCTTATTCATTACATTTCACTATTACTTTCCCAATTTATAAAAGTCATGGTACATTTACGAGAGGAAGTTCTCCATTGAGTTAACGTCATATGAAAAGCCAAAATATTAGATGAAGAGATATGTGAAAGGAAATCCTATTTACACATCGACTGTTTAATTGTCATCTTATTGCTTCTTTATATAAATCCACACTATTGATAAGCAATCCAAAAACACTGTGGATGGTTTGAGGGATCAATATAAAATTAGAAAAAATATCAAAAGCAAATATTTGTTTAGTGTAATATTTTGAAAAGAAGATATACAGCTATTAAAAGTGCAAAATTTTAAAATAATTATTAAATTATTAAGCTAAAGCAAGCGATAATATGAAAACGGAATCGAAATTTGATTAATTAATTTATTCTTTCACTCTTTCAATTACTTGTTAATTAATTCTCTCCTACACCCGCCAATTCCTTCACTTTTCCATTCAATTATTCATTCACTCACTTGCATATTTATTTTTAACTGAAAGGATATTCAAAAAAAAATTTTAAGAAAAAATGCCCAGGTGACTACTTTATTGTTGACTAAAACAAAAGGGTATTTCATAGAAAAATTTAATTACACAATTAGTGAGTGAGTTTTTGTCTTTCTCTTCTTTTTTTCCCCCGCACTAAGGACGATAATGGCTCCCTACATATGGCTCTGATAAGTGTTACGGCGCACACCTACACACGACCTCAATATCTATTTTTCCCACCCAACAATAGATACAGCATGGCTCCAATTTAAGAATCCCCCCCTTGTGAAGAATAGGTACTCAAGCTAGTAAATAAATATGAACGACAACAAAACATTAGTTAATTAGTTACATGTTATTATAACTACGCTGGCGAATTTCAGCAACTTCTTTATTGCAGATGAAGAAAAAAAATATTTCTTATATATAAAGCTTTAATTATATTTACACTTATTATAAATACAGAGTTTAATATTTAAACATTTCACTTTAAAACGATAATATTTTAAGAGAATACTGTGTTTTTTCTTCACGAGGAATATCATCGCAATAAATTTAAAAATAGATTCAATACAAACATTTTCTTCAAGTTCTTGTTCTTGGCTTCCTCTAAGTGCAACTAGATATGATACAGGATTATATGTTATAAGTCAGCATTAGAAAATGTTATTGAATGATTGATTATTATTAGTAATAACGGAGCACCACTAGAGTATTAAGAACTGGACACTCTTCAAACTTACTCACCATCCTAAAATGAATATATTAAGTCCTGACAGATTTAACGTGTATCTCAACGAGTATTTAATAGATACAAGATTCTGACCCACGACTCGATTGAAACAACGCAGGTAATGAGCTTGTGACCATAGACACTCGGCTATCGCGGGGCAAGAATTTCCTTTCACAAGAGATAAAATTCAAACGAATTTCGAGGCTAATTAGTTATCTGATCATATTTTTCTTATAAAAATATATAAAATACAACTTTGAATATATATTTAAAGGTTTCCTAAATAATGCAAAACAAATTACGTTAATGATGTCAAAAAGATGTTTTAATGCATAAAACATCAATCGTTCGTAATTACTCGAAGAAACTTTCAAAAATATATCAATTCTTGTTTTCAAAATGAAAACCATTTCATGCGTTGAAAAATTTATTGAAATAATCGCAACTATTTAAACTCATTAATTAGTAAAAACACGTATGTCAAATCGATCTTTACGTGAAAATGTCAAACAAGTCCAGAGCGATACGCTTATTTATTACTCTGCATACAATCCGTACTTAATTTTTCGGTTAATTTTTAACACATTTTCACACGCAACACCTCACTAACTGCCCAACTCAGGACTTAATTAATATTCATTCCCTTGCCTCTTCTAAGTGCACCACTTTGAAAAAGAAAGCAATATTTCCTTCTCTCGTGTGAGGGTGGTTTTAATGAGTGTGTTTGAAACACGAAACTTAGTTGAGACAGAGAGAGAAAATCCTTCAAAAAAAATGTTTTATGTACGATGGTTGTTCAGAAAATAACAGTTCTGATTATCTGATACTCAATTTTCCCCAACTAAGTTGGATGTACTTCTTTCATGATCTAATTCTTGGGAGTAGAATGCATGCTTAGTTGTCCGACAAAAACTCTAGTTTCAGTGCCGTATTAAAATGAGTGTCTCTCTTCTGGATCCCATCAGCCTGCGAAATAAGAAGCATACTTCGGCTCGTATAGCAAATAGAAACGCAGCATTCCAGATATTTATCAAAATAAAAACTCTTTACAGAGATGGTGTCATGGATCATACTAATGTGTAAAAGCGGTGCTGTGAGTGTAAAACCTTTAGAAAAAACTCAAAACTGTTGGAAAAACTTTTAGAGTATTGATATTACGGTCCAAGACTTTGATTTGGAACTCTATCTTTAGGGTAGCAAATATATTATTTTGAATAAAATTTACCCTTCCTCTCCCAGGAGCAGAGCAATATAGTGATATTGAGAAACTTAAAGAAATTACTGAGGTCGATACATAACAAAATAAAGGAAATGTGCACTAATTTTTATTTTAATGTATTGAATGCATGAACTTGCTTGCCCTCACATAAAGAGCTTCTATGTGCCCTTATGTGGCACATTAGAAGCTCTTGGACTCATTCGATGGGGACATCATTAACAACACCTCTCCCAGCCCTGATTTAGCTCTTTCATCATTCTATCTTTTCACTTATCTGAAGTTGTTTGTAAATAGAAAAAGATTTTCGACCATCTATGAAGTCCAGAGTATCATCAAACTATGAAACAAATGGGTGGCTAGAAAATTTGGAAACAATCTAAGTTTAACAAGAAAAGTAGCAATTTTTTTGTTAAAAAATTGCTAAAAACGATCCCTCGATTGAGTATTCTAGAGAATTAGCGACGCAGTTTGATATTTACTTAGTGCCTCATGATGAGTTACATAAAAAATAGCATAGCAGAGGTAAGTAGAATCTTTTTTTTTGTAATGGGGAAATATTCTTTTACTTACCGAGTTCTATATATAACTGGAAGAATTAAAAGAAGAATAATTGTCATTGGCGACAAATTTACCGACCATATTGGCGATGAAGAACTTCGCAACAAATTGATGGTTCTTGACAAGTCTGGAATCTTGTCGATATCTTGATTAGAGCCAAATTTGTGGATTTTTCGTGAATTTTCATTATGAAGTCACACACGGCTGGAACATTTATAAATGCTGAGATGAGTGCGAATTTGGGTGAATCGGTTGGAAATTCGTCAGTATCTGACGGGAAATCGGCCAGGACTACCGGAAGTTTTCCGAGTCTGTGTGAAGTATTACATCGAAGTCTTATCCGTAGTACGAACTAGTAAGATGGCAAGCTAAAAGTTATTGAAAATGATGTGACTGTTATTACTATTGTTGTTTTGTACCTGTTTGTGTTGCTGATCTGCACTTACGCTCTATTTTTTCCTCTTATGTCATTATGTTACCCATATATTCATTCAAGTCTAAATATTTGTGAATGAATCTTCAATTGCCACTATCCTCTGTGTTGAACCAATTTTACGCAAACACCTCCGATAGATCAAATTTTTGTCTCAATATTAATTCACTTAATGTTCAATCAGCAAGTAACCAGTTAAAATATTCAGACTATCAAATCTTAATCTTAATTTTATTCTCTTTTAAGAATAATAAAAAATTAATTTGCGTATTTCGAATAAAGAAAACACGTCACGCTATTGCATCCAGGGATAAATATTATAAAAATTTACTTACTAAGAAATTGGATCCGAATAATTAGAAATAAAACTTATAAGCCAGATCCAATTAAATATCCGTTCTCAAATGATCACTTAACATCACTGAACTTGAGTGCTCTAGTGATTTCTTCTCAAAGTAAGAACGCTTTAAATCTCGCTAGTCAAACCCTTCGACCTCTTTCTGTTTCTTTACTCCCACTTATCATAAACTCTTCGATGTTTGTAAATGCTATCTGACAAGTTTAACTCATTATATGCATCGTTATATGTATTCTAATTTACACTAGTTTGGGTTTATTCACAAACAGAAATCCTCAAATCAAATAACGCCATAGCAAAGTTCCAAAGGCTATTTGAAGGGTAACACGAGTGAGAACTCCGTAAAATATTACTAAAATGAAGATTATTTCTAAACTGTTATGGAATTTAAGATATTTTTAAATTTTTCAGCAAAGATTATTTATTTATTGTATTTGCGTTACGAAATTCCTTCTCTGTAGAATTCTACAGTAATTCATTTGAGTGAAATCATATACTGATACTTTATTTAAGGGGAAAAAATAATTTACGTTTTACTAAAGTCAATTGCAGCTCATTTTAATAGAATCTTACGTGTTCAGAAAGTAAATTGGATTAATTGTTTTTAATGCCGCATTTCAAAGCAACATGAGCGCTATTGACGACAGATCTCGTAATTTGGAGCCTCGGACAAGAAAAAAGTACTATTCCTTAGTTGGCACCCCAACTCTCTGTTTGCACACCATGTCATTTAGCCCCGCTACTTTGTGGGTCTCTAGTGGCATCAGGATTCAAGCTCACAATTCGACGTAAAAAATGAACACATAGCTACCGTTAGAAGAAAAAACATAGTCAGTGAAACTAATAAGCTGTTCTATATCTAAAACACTTGCATTGTAGTTATATTTTCTAAACAAAACCCCATGAAATTCATTATTTTACATACAAAATATACATAAAAGAATAGTTTTCCTTAAAAATAATAAATGCGCTTTTTTTTTCATGATTCAAGTTTGCAGTAAACTTTTAAAACCCAATTTCTTGTAGAAAAACAGAAAAAAGTATTTTCGGTACTTAGTACATAACCCCCTTTCTTTGCATCCGGCTTCCGGTCACTCTAGTTGGCATGCCACCCCCTACAGAGGGTGTGGCGCCGTACCATTACTCCGGGTAATTTCCATCCACACCTCCCGGACTCCAAAAATAGTTCTCCACCCCCCATCATTGCGAGTACGTGACTCGAAATTTATTTTCATCTGGATCTGCCATCGCCATGGTAATAATGGCGATTGCTATTGGCCCGAGTTTTTGCTGCCAGAGTTTCCGGAGCGTCATTTTCTCGTAGAGATGTTATGGTTTTGCTCAACCCCCATTAAACTAGGAATGGAAATTAATGGATGTGTGGTCTTTCTATTTCGATAATTATAGCCAAATTCCACAATTTTAAGCAAAGGAAAGTGATCGCCATGTTCACAAATCCCGAAGGGAAAGGGTGCATTTCTAAGAAAATGGGTCTATATTTATCCGAGCTTGTTTATTATTCAGAGATTTTCTGGAGTTTCTTGAAGATTTCCATTACGAAACTCTAATAAGATCAAGGAAGCACAATGCATCAAGAAAATTATGGTCAAAATGCTCTCAACTCTGTAAGATTCTGCTGCACATAGATGCGTATTCTAATTATTAATGAGATTGGATAGGATTTCGTGTCTTAGGGGAGAGATTAAAATATGTAGGACATTAAATATACAATTTTACTTATTCTAGTAGAAAGTCATGCTTACAGAATATTTTTACAGGCAAAAACCAAAAACTAAAATAATTTTGACTCATTGAGTAAACAGTCTTTATAATAGTTGATACAACTATTCTAAAAACTATAAAATAAGCTATTAAAGAAGCTTCTAAAACTATTATAAGATCAAGAAAGTACGATAATGAGTATCATTATATGCAAAATTCATTCTGAATTTTATTGAAGTGCCATAGATCAATTCCCTATATGTCGAAACTCCAATAATCAAAGAAGTCCATCATTTATTGGTACTTAAATCTCATAATGTAAACAGGCCGTGTTTCAACGGAAGGCATATCCAATTAGAGAGAGATGTAAATATATTAGTCTAAAAGAGATGATTAATAAATTGTATACAGAAAAATATTTCATAAGCGAAACATAAGAAGTTTTGTTGTAATAAATACTACTGTATTTGATAGACAACTTTCTGCCATAACAAACTAGAAGGAGGAAAAAAAATGACAACAATTAGCAGGTGTATACCTATAATATGCGAATGTCTTAAGGAGGAAATGCATACTAATTTTAAGTGAATGGTTAAAACTATTTAAAGTATGCATCATTCGACGTTACAACTTTTCTCCATCTTTCTGACCCAAGATGAATTCCGCGACGGTAAAAACTGTCATCTTTCGAAGCAAATCTTGAATCGACCCTTTTTTCCACCTCTTCGAAAATAGCGAAGTGCTGTTCAACCATTGACAGGAAATAGAAATTGTCCAGAGGAACTATGTCTGGCGAATAAGGCACGGGGGAGAAAACATATCAAAATTCGATTCTTTTAAAGTTTCCCTGATAACTTTTGTGGAATGGCAAGGGCATTGTTATGTAACAAAATTAGTTTTCCATATCTTCGGATCCATCTTGGAAGGTTTGGGATCAATATTTGGTACAAATTTATCAATTGTTAGCGGTAACGGACAGTAGGAACAGTTTATCGAGTTTGAGAAACTCAAAAACAAAAACAAATACTACCTCGTTGATTCCACCAAACACAGGTATTGTTAGTTTCCGAAGCGATTTCATTTTCCTGTCGATGTTGATGGTAGATCTGGATCAACCCTTGATATTCTTCGCGTTTCGGATTACTAAAATAAATACATTTTTTTCATCACCTGTTACGATACGATACAGGAAGCTTTTCCGTTGATATCTGTTCAGCTGGAGTTCGTTTGTGACTTTTTGAATTCTCTATTTGTCCTTCAATCAAAACGTGCTGTACTCATTTTCCTTTTCAAACTTTTTGAAATTTTTCTATCGTATGCAAACGCTGCCGAACTTTTTTTTTTGAGTCACATTCAATACTTCCTTCAATTGTGATAGAGATTGAGCAGAGTCTTTGTCCAATAATGTACCAAATTATACCACAACTTTTGAATCAATTGGATCAACGTTCATAAGTGTCTTGAGATGGTGCCTGGTTGCCATAAGCTTCTACAAGTAGTCTATAAATTTGAGCAGTAGTTTTTTTTTTGAAATTATGTATCAAATCTAAACATCCTGCAAATTGTCTTTTTTGGTATAATATTCGAATTTCTCCGAGCAGAAAAAGATTATGAATTTATACTCTCACAATTTTCTACATATATGATTTGTTGGTTAGGAATATTTGAATAAAATGCTATATATTTCAAATCATATATGTAAAAACGTAACGTGGTGCCATCTGTCAGAAATATCTGTATTTCGTAGAAATACACCTAAGATCCCATCAGTTTTAAATCATGCCGGTTTTTAGCAACAAAAATTTAAAATACTCGCGAGTGAAAAATTAGGGGTCTCAAAATTAGTCAGATTTTTGCATTTAGAAATAACACGAGGATTATTGGCGACGGTTCTTGTAATATTAAGATTCGGTCATATGACAAGGACGACTTCTGAACTGTTACTCCTGCTTTAAATTTCTACGCCATGTTTACGAGAGGACTTGGAACCTCGACAGGACTTGGAGCGACACCAGACGTGAGTACGATACCATGACCTCTAAGCAAATGCGGCCAACTTATTCTAGCAAAGTTTTATTTTTAAATAATGATTTTACCTTTAAGAATAATTCAACAGGAAGAAATGAAAACAAAAGTGTTTTGAAACGAAGTAATATTAATTATTTATTTTTAGAATGATGTAACAACGAAAAAAAGAAAGCAAAATTATTTTAACTCAAAAGAAAAATTACTATTTATATTTTAAATTATATTGCTCTTTTGTTGTTATTCAGTTAATCTAATTAGGTACAGAAAAATAGAAATGATTATTTAATGTTTAACAAAATAAAGGAAGAGTTTTTATAAAAACGTTGATCGAAAACTACAGTTAGTTATTATCCAGTAAGAGATCAAAAAGTAAAATATACATTGATACTGATAAAAAAGAAAGGGTTGTATTAGAAAAGTAAACACTGGATAAAAGACAGCAACGTCCTTTGTGTCAGATTCTATTAAGAGCTAGCTCTCTTTCCGTTCTATAAGACTCGAGGACATCAGGGAGGGAGGTCTGTCATTAGAGGGCGCTAATGATGTTCGATGCACGAACACAGCACGAAAAAGCACCTCCATAAAAGTGTCGTAAAACCGGCCGAATTCCTTTTCGTCTTCCTCTGAGAGTGATTAATCTATCATTAAAGATCCAAAGTTTTCTTTGACCACTCTCCTACACTAGTGCAATCACTCTCTTAGATCTTTTGCGTAATTGCATGGTTCCAAAAGGGATGACATCCCGACGTAGTGTTGAAAAACAGAACAAAACCTTATTTTGCACTTGACATTCTTTTCTCTTTTTCTAAGCGACATAGAAGAGTTATTTTCTGAGATGTTCCCGTAAACATACATGCAATGGGACTTTTAACAATTTTTTTCGTATTTCCAGATTTTTAGACCTAGCATTTCGGATAAATCAGCTTTGTAAGCTGTCTGTAATCCATTTAAAGTTGATCAAGTTTATTTCCATTTCTTAAAAAAATGATTCTTCAATTCATTTTTAGATTCTATAAATACTTGATAATCATGTTTCCATTTATTAATTTCCTAAGGAAAAAAAACATGTTTCGCTTAACACGTTGACTGCCACGGATACGAATTTCAGAATTCCGGTCTGCAAAGCCAATTTAATTTAATTGTATTTTATTAGTAACAACTCTAATTATATCTTTCTTCATATAAGCCAACCTTGATTTTTTTGTTCTATTTCTAAAGGCTGTCTGTTCATATTTACAATGATATACCACGGATTTAATCGTAGCAGCACGAAAAGCAAAGAAACTACGAAGTAACTCGTAATCGGCGTCCTAGGCAAGAACGCATGTTACGAATTATCTCGTAGTTCGTAGTCAAAGTGTTAAACTAACCTGCATTCGACATTTACTACATAATCGTCATCAAGGAATCAATGATATTGTATTTACTGTATTTCAAGAAATATTATAAATATGAAAAAGAAAGAAATACCTTGAAAAGAAGATTGTGATTAAGATTGTTTTGTGCTTGTTTTATTAACATCGCACCAAGAAGCAACACGAGGACTATTGGTCATAATTTTGTGCCTCGGTCTAGTAACCTCCCTCTCCAAACTTCCACACTACACCATTGGGAGGATGTAGAACCTATACAAAATTTAACGTGCATCAATCCTACACAGCGGGTCTTTAGTGGCATCAAGTTCGAGTCCGTGAATCGAGGAAAACAACACCAGCCACAAGTCGACAACCAAGACCACTAAGTGAACGTCGAAAATGAATAGGTATACTAGAGTAAAATATCCAGCCATCTCACTGAGTATAATTAATTTATGACATATTTCTGAAAAACAAATTCAAAACAAAGTAATAACTCCAAAAGAAAATGAATTAACCTGAAGAAATATAAAAACGAAAAGGAATAAATTTAATTTGGCTAAAATGGATTTTGAAATAAAAATCCATTTTAGACAAATTAAAATATTTCATTAAACATCAAATATACACATTCTAATGTCATTAAACACAAACAGATTTTAAAATTTTTAAACCTTATTTCATTGTTCTTCGCAATACCTGCATCTTTCAAAAAAAATGTTTGTGAACTAAATTTACTCGGGTTTTCTAATTGATTGATTGATTGTTTGTTTTTATAGAATTTCCATGTCGCAGAAAATAAGCGTACGAATTTCTTAATTCCACTAAATATTATCTTTGAATATAAATTTGAAATTATATCATGTTTTCCTGGTAAAGTGACAGTCTTTAAACTATAAACTCGGTGATAAAATATGATATTAAATTATAAAAGATAGGCTGAAACTCTTATTTCCTCTTTTTTTTTCAATAAAACATTTCGAAACTAATTTTTTTATGAAATTTATTCTCAATAAAGGAAAACAATCTTACATCCTTTCTTTTCCGCGCAAATTTCATATCCTTATGCAAATTTTTTCAACAAAAAAAAAATTACTTTTCCGAGAAATCACATTTGGCGAGTTCTCTCTCTTAGGAAATAAATTTAGCTGAAAGATTTTAACGCCTATTTGAAAATGTTTCCTCCGTTTCCAATTCCATTTTTGTATTCCCTGAAGTAGTTTATGACAAGCACGAGGGATGAAAAACAATTTTTTTGTTTCTTTATAACGTAGTTCCCCAGGAAAGTTGTCTTCCTTATGAATAAAGGCAATTTCTTATCTCCGGGAACAGAGGAATTCTAATAACAGGAGCAAGAACCCATTTTTCTGCATTTGCTTCGAAGACGAAGTAAGAAGGCAATTGATTTCCCCACCGAAAAATATCCTTTTCAATTCCTCACTTTTATTATTCAAAATCAGTTTAGAATTTGGAATTTCATTTCCCATCAATTTGTGCCCGCCAGTTCTCAAATCATTCCCTCATGACGATTGTATTATTGATAGAACAAGTTGCTTTTTCAAGAAAAGAGCTTCCCAAAAGGAATTTTTTGAAGGACTATTTGGCACGTCTCCCTCTTTCCACCTCCTAATCCCTTCTCCTTTGTGTCCTATCGAATATTGCGAACACCTCGCTTCAGGATACTTTCCATTTCTTTGAAGAGTTTAGAATTATTTCTTACTCGGTTCCAAAGGAAATCAAAATTGCTTAAGCATATATATTTCGCTGAGCTTTGAATTTGAACAATACTTCTATATATGTATTATATATATGTGTGTGTGTGTTCATAGAGAAATTCTCATTATATTCGAAAACATTCATTCCGATATTTCTTCGCAAGTTGAAGCTGTCTTGGGAAATGAATGAAAAATCGAAACGATTCGAATAAATTCGAATGTATCTACCCTTTCCTTCTCTTCCTCCTATCTAAAGCTTAAGCCATGCCACAAGAATTTTGGTAATGCCTTCAACCATCCGAACACGTGGTGCGGCTTAGTGAACAGAATTCCTCAGCGAGTTCTGTTTTGTTCGAACGCAATTCTGCTTTCCCGGGGGAAGTTCTAACTTTCGGTAATCTCATAAACACAGACAAATTCAGTCCGGAGAGATTAAAATGCATCCTGTCCATTGCATTCATGGACTTCTGCTGTTGAATTTTTGTCAATGCTCGAGGGATTGTTTCTATCTTAAAACTAATATAAATATCGTATATATATTGATAGAAGAATCGATATTCAGGGATTGTTTTAATCAAGCTCAGGGAAATCACAAATATAATTGAATATCTATTCAATCTAAGATTCCTGGTAAGAAATCGGAGAATAAAAATTTTGATTCACGGAAATGCATACTGAATATTTTTCATTAATCTTACCAAAAACTAATAAGTATAATTTATTTTTAAGGGATTAAGACAGCTTAAAATATTGAACTATAAAGAAAATTTAATTGACAAAAGTATAAATAGGTATATAATTTACACACCAATTTTGTAGCAATGTAATAAAATCTTAATGTTTGCATACAAAAAGGGGAATGAAATGAGCATTTTTTGTAGGGGCAAATTTACTACCGATATTCAAAAAGTAAGTTTCACTCAAAGTAAATCAAAAACACTTTATTAAGAATTGCGCAACGATGCAATGACACACATACATCACACTATTTCTCTATATAAGCTCCCTGCCACTGAAGACATTTCGTCGGAGTGTTACATAAGTAGTTCGGTGCCTTGACGATGGAAAATCTCCATTAGGTCCTGAAGCCACGTTATATTAACTATCTGAACTCGGTCGTAATTGGAAATTTGTCTTCTACCCAAATATTCTTTGAACTTGCTGAACAAGTGAAAGACGCAGCTGTAAGACAGGCACTGAAAGGCTACCAGAATTACCATCCAAAACTGGGAAGCAAACCCTGCGCAGTACATGCCTTGTGAGGTCTTGTAATTTCGAGCAAGTGGACAATGCCTTTGCTTAACTTTCCCCGTGCCTTTGCTTAACTTTTTCCGTTTTCCGCAGCTTTGCGGAAACTTCTTAGTGTTTCACAGTTCTCTCCATTATGAATAGTTTTATCCTTCCAAGAAAATTCAGACTAGACAACTTCTTCACAATCGGAAAAACTGTTGCCATAATTTAACCCACTAATGAGGGATATTTCGATGTCTAATGTCATATGTGCTCAATAGTGTTGGCTTTTCCTGTCTTTCGGATACGTCTGTTCGACCATCTTTGAACTGCTAGCAATATTTCCCAATGACTGGACGTAACAATGCATGTGGCTAAGGCACTTGCCGATATTTCACAAAGACTCTCCGTACGTCCGAAACGTTTTTACCACTAAAGTCAATGTCCCGCATACTTCAATGTTGGAGTAAGTTTCTAGCTGAGGAGCTATTTTTTTTCTCGTGCTACAGAGCATCAGTTGCCAATATCCAAATGAAATTGCTGTCGTTCTAGGCTTCGCTCTTATTTCGTATGACTACCATCTATATACATCAAATAGAGTAATTTACTTTTTGACCACTCGTTGTAGTTCCTAATGTCTTTTTTGAAAATGTAACGTTAATTTTTCTTCAAACGTAAATATTTCTTCAAGAACGATACGATAATGTTCAAGCCATGTTTGTAACTCTTCCATTAAATGTTTTCATGATGATTTTTCAATCAATCTATCTTCGTTCTCTTCACATGTTCAAGTGTGAGAATTACTTGAAAGTTTTTTTGATGTATAAAACTTTTAATCAATATACAGAAATTCCTTAGTGGTGAATATTCAAAATTTCTGTAAAGGGTTCGATACATATAAATTGGAAATATAAAAGTTCTACTGTAGATTATTTTTGGAAAAAAAATTGCAATTGCTTCTGTAGATATCCAAATTAATTTTTGATTTCTCAAAAAAAAGTACAATCGTAATTTAAATGGTCAAATTGGAGTTACCGCAGTTTTTGAAGTACTTTTTAACGCATAAAATTGACTGAAAATTAAAGAGTCTCTTTTGGTTTAAAGGTAAAAATAGAATACGAATCTTAATAGAGTATAAAAGCTTTTATATATGAATTGAGTTAAGATGAGATGAATGTTTTTAGTTAGAACTATTTTATCAACAAAGAAAAAATAAGTATTATTGCTGGCTCAATTCAAATTTTCAAACACAATTGTATATTTTATTTATATAACTTTTTAATAAATAAATAAAAGTAAACATGATATTTTAAATAAATAGAACTTATTTTGAAATTTTTTTTAAAAAAAAGAAAAAAAACCCTATTTTTCGCCGCTTATAAAATAGAAATGTAAAAATACTATTATTTAAGTAATATTATTCAAATAATATTGCGAAAATATTATTATTTAAATAATCTTCGAATCGTCCCAGTGGGAAATTTTACGAAGAATCAAATCCTTATTGCAAAAAGATACATCATATAGGGTGCTGATTTTTGGGAAACTTACCTTTAACTTAGACAAGTAATTACTAGATGTTAAGTGATACTTGCCAATCCCACAATATGTTTACAGCGCCTTTGCGATCACAATATATCTAATTCTCGTGAGAGACCTACTATCTCCTATCATTCGACAGCTCTCAATAGCTCCATCTTTCAGATAAAGCCTTTACAATTCCTTGTGAATTGCAAAAGGAGGAGGCATCGCGTCTCCTGGACTACCCGTGTCCAAACCACACTCTTTCCCAGCTGCATCTGTTCACTGTTCCGCGCCAGCACCGTCTCCTCAAGTATAGCGCAACCTAGTGAGTGTACCAGCTTTATCCAAATTTCAATATCCCACATATATGTAATATACACTTATTCTAAAAATCATCCCACAATTTTTGGGTGTGTTTTACTGTCAGAAAACGGTAACTTTAATCTAGCGGTAGCTTCATTCTAAAAATTGCACAAGATATACAATCAACGGCTCAAACTTACACCATGGTCAAATAACGAGAAGTAGAAGCTTATTCCTTGCCCAACTATCACTCGTTATCATGACAGAGCAGTTCCATTTGACAAGCAGTAGTTTCTAATATTCTACGTTAAAGGTATTGCAAAGAAACCAGAACAGGAGACTACAAATCGACTTGAACATCCCTAGCCAACAGTTTGTAACCAAGACTTTTCAACTACTTGAGCAAAAACAATAAATGCTGAATAAATATTGCTGAGCCTATCGAGTTGTTATTAGTATACTTAGGCTGTGTAACATGGATAACAACATTAATAAAACGAGTATCAGGGATGCTGCCAGGGTAGCCTAATGGTCATGGTCATGTTGCGCGGTTGATGTTGAATCCATCGAGTTGTGGATTTGATTCCTAATACCACTGACATCTTGATGTGTAGAAAGACTGATGCACATTTAATCTATCGAGACTCTCAAGTCCGCCAAGAGAGGGGTGTGAAAGTTTGCAGAGAGTAGTTCCACCTCAGATGACGTAAAAAGTGATAGGTGTGCTTAAAGAAGTTAAAAATCATAAGATGCATCACTCATGTTACTTATAAATGAAACGTTAATAAACAAGCAATCAAAAATCATCAGTAATATTAATTTTTTAGTTGCTGATATGATTATTTTTGACGTCTATTGTTTGTGACCATTAGCTAGAAACTAATTTATTAATACAATCCTACAAGCATTTATAAATATAATTTTAATAATCATTAACGAAATCATAATGTAAACAAAAATATCCAATAGAAATAGTGTTAATTTCAAATAGTTTTAGAAACTCTCCATTCCATTTGATAATAATTATTGATTGAAATTATGATTGAATCTTAAAACTTTTAAAATTTGTTTCTTAGGTATATTTTTTATGTCATCAATGTTTTTAAAATAACTGGATCTTCATTTTATTTCTAAGAAAATGTTGATTTAAAGTGTTATTTACATTCCATTCAATTGCTTGTGCATTCGTCTGATTTATAATTGTTTCTATAAGAATAGGAGTTACTCCTCCCCTTATGTAAGAATATTGGCCGGATAAATTTATTTAGACTTCGATTGTTAAGTTATTGATTTTTTTGGTATTTTATTTAATTTTGGACCATATTTCTCGTAACTAATCTAATCATATTTCATCTTTCGATCATATCTTGCGTAACTAATCTGCGATATCTAAATTTAAAATAACACTGCCATCCTGCATTTCTTGAGTAATAATTATGTAAATGTGTTAACAATAAAATAGAATTAATAAGACGGCTTTGTCAATGAATTTAATCAATGTGACAATTTCAATAGACATTAAATAATTACAATTTAAAAATAGAATATATGGATTGATTTAAATAGCTAAGTTTGGTGAAATAAACACTTCACTGATAAATTACAATAATTTTTTTTAACTAATATCAGCTTTTATTCATGTGAAGAAATATGTAGTTTTCTTAATCCATAAGATACAAATTTATTTTACATTGAAGTAAGTTGTATTTCATTAAATACTTAAACTGTTATTTGTTATCTTGTTACCTGTACCTAAAAATTTTAATTTATTTAAAATGCTTCAAGTTCGCGACGATAGGCTATATTGCAATTTTTCTTTTACTGATCTTCATGACATATTTTGTTATAAATTATTTAAATTGAACCTCTCTCCTCCATTTTAAATTTGTCGCACTGAGAAGCAACACGATGTTTATAATGATGGACTTCGTAATTTTAAACCTGGTTCAAAAGTGTCAAGTACGACAACTGAGCCTGTGTATCTCTCCTCAAGCTTCCACACTACGCCTACGAGAGGACTTGGGGCCTCGATCAGATTTAACATGCATCAGCTCCACTAAATGGGGGGGGGGTTAGAGGCCTCATCGCTGAGGATTAAAGCCCATGAGGGTTATGCACCCCAATATAAAGTCACGTTCCTAGAGCTTTTGACTTGATGAAAACAAAGCAAATCGCGATTCCGCGCCCAGGACTACTAGGCTACAGAGGCCATGTGTAATGAAAAGATTTGAGGAGATAGATGTATAAACAACCAGAAGAGCCAAAGTTAGAAGAAAGCAGTTTGTGAATGATACCGGTGTTGTATAGCAGAAGTGAACATCGACAGTCATGACTTTGAGGTGTTTACTAATTCATGATTAAGATGAAATTATAAAATTGTAATGATATATCAGGTAAGAATTATATTTACTAACATTGAAGTAAAATGATTAATCTAGGAGTTAAGAAGAGTGAAATTCATTGGTTGTTTGCATAACTAAAGGGAAGAAATTAAGTAAGTCGGGTTGATCATTAATGAACGTTCATGGCCCAAAAACAATAAGAAGAAATTCTACAATGTCTGAAGAAGATTTAAAGTAAATTGAAATCTCAATTCCAATTGTTTTACTGATTCGAACTCAGGTATGAGTTAGTAAAAGAGTTTAGTATTTCTTGTTTTAAGCTTTTGTTCAAATCCGTTTATTGAGTCAAACTGAAAAGCAGTAACTGATTCCTTCATATATATAACTAAGCAGATAATTGGACTCATGGTTTATATTTGGACTTCGTAGCTTCATGTTTGGACTCGACTCCCTTTCTGGTGATTGTGTGTTTTTTGTATTGCTAAACCTAACTTAATGAAAGAAGATAACTAATAAGAGTATTATTGAAACTAAAAAAATTTGAAAATAAGCTATAAAAGTATTGTTTTATAGCAAGAACAAAAGAACGATACAACATACAAGAAATGCAAAAAAACTAGAAAATTATATGATTCACTTTGTAGGCACCATGGAAACCGTTTAAACATAATGTTCCATTTACACGGTAAAGAATGATCAGCACGTTGACTGTAAAATC
>BMAW01110704.1:0-23541 GCA_019974015.1 Nephila pilipes | reverse complement strand
ATATACCTATAAATCAAAGATCGCTTAAACTTTTAGGGATATGTATAAAAGCAAAGTGATGCGATGTATAAAAGTATATAAAACAAAAATACTTTATTAACCTTGGATTAGAGAAATAAAAGTCAAAAATACCTACGTGCTTAGAAAATTGGAATTAAGTAATATTTTGTTCTTGAACTAATTTTTAAAAATTTTTACATATAAATTTTAAACCATTCCGGCAAAACATGTTGAACAATTTTTCTTTTTTAGAATTCAACGATTTGTCTAATGGAACAATATATAATTCCAAGAACCTTATTTTTCCCCACATTTTCGAGGATCGTAAAAGGTGCAGCTGAACTTTATCTTTTCAATGCGTATAGTGTTGACTATGTGGTTTTCTTCCATTTTGAAAAGATACTTTAGCAATACGAACTGAACGAAGTACAATACATTATAATTTCAAATCTCAATAATTTGTTAAGGCCCCCGTCTATCAGTCAGTTTGAATTTGTGGACGTAATGTTATTTTTATGAAATTTCTACCATCGTTCTCCAATCTTTGCCATTTTATCTATTTGAATGTAAAAAAACGCATTCAAAAGAGTAAAAATAATTAAAGTTTTGAAGAATTACATTTCATGCAGATTTTTTCAAATATTCTAGCAAACGAATCTTTAAAATTTGGGTAAATTTTTTTTAAAGAAATCAGAGAGAAAATATACAAGTAATTCCGCAGACACCTTCTTCTTCTTCTTTTTTTTTTTTTTTTTTTTGCTCTTTTGGATGCACTTTTTTTGTATTCAAATAAATAAAATGGTAAAAATTTGAGGAAGGTTACAAAAATTTCATAGGATTAACATTACGCTCACGAAATCAAAATGGCGGAACGTTCACGAAATCAAAATGGTGGATAGACGGCAAATATTGCAAAAATGTCTTTTATTGTTGGACGCCTTTTATTAATGTTATTTTATTTGAGCGCAGACATATCAATGAGTTCTAACTAATCCTCTTAAATATCAACCTATTAGATTTTTAAATAATATAGTGTGAGTATTTATTTACAAAACTAACATAGCATAAGATAATGGTAATTGTGTATCGAATAAATTTTAATTCCTTGCGGAGTTCTTTTGCATTAGAATATCTTTTTTGAATATAATTTAATATCACTCAAATTATTTTCAAATTATTAAAATGGTAAATAATACCCAAAATCTGTCAATTATAAGTAGCATGAAATAAATTTTGTCAATACTAATGTGTTAGTGGTAATTATATGAAGAGGAACGAAAATTAGCATAAATCATAACTCGTCAGCACACAAATCACTCTGCTATAGGTCAATAAAAATACGAAAGAAAAAGTATATATATTATGGGAAGTAAACAGCATTAATCTCTCCCATAAGCTATTATACCACATTCCCTTATTTGATTCATTATGAAAATGATACAAATAAGCATCGAAGTTCTGTAAATGCTAATTTAATAGAAGTGAGTTATTGTCATATATTAGGAGTTTATAAACTGTTTTCCGAAATATCTTTCATTTCTTTATGTTTATGAATTACCATGCAAACATTTAAGTTAACTCTTTTTGTTATATTAAAACGCATTTCGAGACTAACATAACGAATATTTGTTAAAAAGCAGGCAATCTGAATAAGCCTTTCTGCATCCGTGTTGAACTTTTCTTTTATATTCCCAAATTGATTTTTTTTGCATTGTTATCATGAGAAACGAAGAAAAAATAAATTTCAAAACTTGCGGCAATATTAATTTATTTTATCCAATTAATTTTAAAAAAAATATTTTTTTACGTTTAAATTTAAAAAAAAAAATTAGTAAAACATACGGATATGAGATTTTGAAAATATTTCAATATTCGTGATTTTTTACATCCTCAACTTTTCAAAGCATTGTTTAAAATAATCAATTTTTCTGTTATTTATTTTATAAAAATTCTTGTCAAGTTATTTTCTTAAAATGCTTCCTTACTGCATGTGGATCAATTGATGATATTAAAATGTTTTGGAAAAGTGTGATTAATCATTTTAGTGGAATTTTAATTAAATTATTTTTTATTCAATTAAATATTCCAGGTTGCTTCTGTTGTCCAACAAATGTTGTAGCTGAAGCAAACTATATTACCATCCAATGCTGCTATCTATTAAATGGTACCAAAACAAATTTGACACTGATTCATTAGTTAGTTTTGATTAGGGAGACATTTGGCACTGAATCAAAATTAATTATTCTCGCGTCAAATTGTCGTCATCAATTTGCGTCGAATAGACCTGTAACAACTATTACACATAGGAAACCTGAGCGACAATTAAATAAATGAGTTGCTTCCGGTGAATCTGTTCCAAAGAAGAAGACTGTCTCATCAGTCGAAATTATATAATGAAGAATTCTTAGGGGATGTGAAGGGCATCATATTTAAGGACTTTTCAAGGAAGAAAAGGGAAAATACTCACTGGACAAAACTAAAGGGAGTTATACTATATCCCTGTTTCCCGTTCCTAACACGGGTTCTTTTAGAACTGTCCTCGTATATGTACGAATTTGGTGTATTACTTTAAAAGTTGCAAGGACTGAATGTTTATGAGCGATACTCACATGATATTTTATCTCATTAAAATATGCGCGTTCATTATTATTAATTTTCCAATTAAAATTTATTTTCATTAAGACTTCCTCTATCGGCCATTTTGATTTCTTGACTTAATAATAATCCTAAGCAATTTCGACTACAGTTCTTATATCTTTTCTATTTAATCTATTTGAATGCAATTAAGTACATCTGAAAGAGGAAAAAATAATGAAAAATTCTGTGGAATTACTTTTTCTTCCGATTATTAAAAAAAAAATTATCATATTTTAAAGATTCGCTTTTTATCCCGGTCTTTAAGAATATTTAAAAGTATTTTCAAAAACCAAAGGAAAAAGTAATTCCACAGAAGCCTTCATTATATTTTGCTCTTTAGGATACATTTTATTGCATTCAAATAGATTAAATAGTAAGGATTTGAAAATGGTAGTCGAAATTCCATAGGATTAACATTACGCCCACGAAATCAAAATGGTTTGTAGATGGGAGCCTTACTAACGTGAAACAATATGTTTCTTAGGTGAATAAACATTTAAATTCGAGGTGTAGGAGGCAACATTAAAGACGATAAGAATATTTAGACGTTAATAAATTCCTTGTTTGTATTCAAGAAACGGATTTTGTAAATTTCCCGATAAAGATTGGGAAACAGAGGGAAATGTAAATAGAAAATCAATGGATTGATCTTATTCAGTATTGTATTTTTTAGTAAATTTTTAGTCTTAGTTATAAAACGATTAAAACGGAAAATCTAATTTACATCTTCAGCAAAAACCGTTATTTGTATGTTGATATCATATATCTGTAATTATTGTTTAATCATTAAAGAAAAATTCATGAAACATTTAGTAGTGAATCTCGAGTTTTCACTGCTTTCGTGTGTTAATGATTTATTTCTAATGAATCAGAGTTTGTATGCTGAGAAAGAAATAATAATTTATGTTCTAGAAAATGCATCATATTTGAAAATAGAGTAAATTGCATTTCAGTTAAATCTATATCTTTGTTCAGTTGCGTTTACTTCTTGAATAATAAATATTGGAAGGATATTTCAAATCTTACTTTCTGCATTTTAAACATGAAATAAGAAAGTGAACTTGTTTAAGAAAATTAAATTAAAAAGAGAAAAAAAATTAATATTTCATTGGTCTTTTTATATATCGTTATCGTTATTTTGTCCTGATTTCTTTTTAAAACAATAATGCGTATTTTCTTCCAAAAATCAATGTTTACAATACTATTGTGAATTTATTTGTTGAAAAATAAATATTTCTATTTTACTGGATGTATTGAACAGACATTATACTTCAAGCAAATATTAATATTTCAAAGTAATGGCCAGTAATTTTTTACATTCCTTTAAATATTTTAACCTGCACAACAAACGTCTTAAAGAAATTCACATTTAATTATTTCTTTAATATGAAAATATTGTAAGAATTTCCATTTGTAAGACTTAACATTTAAAAACTGCAATTTTTTCAGCAGCTATCAATCGACGACTGGAATCCCTAAGCATAACTCTTTCCTCCAATTCATTAAGGAAACCATTTGTAATATAAATTATAAAATTTATTTCATTGAAGTATGATGTCTTAAGAAAATTATAAACGAATTTTATTTTTCTTCCTATATTACATCTAACGGATCGGCAGATAACATTAAATCAAGTGATACAATCTGTCGAGGCTTCAATTACAGCAAATAATAAGTAATAAGGGATGTTTCGAAATTCATGGGCCAAAATTTAAGGGGTGATAGAAAACATCTAAACAAACAATTCTCACCCTACAATGCACAAACGGAGACCAAACGTGAACCGCTAGACGACGTTGTAATGGAAAGCAAAAAGCGCGAGATTTTTTACACATCGCCATTTCTACCTTGAATTTCAGTAGGCATGATGACATACAGTAATCAGGTAAAGAACATATTTATCCAAGGTAAAAATGACGCTATGTAAGAATGGGTTCTCACCTTCCATTACAGCGCCGTCTAGAGGTTCCTCGCCTACTCTCCACCCATGCATTGTTCGGTAAACATGGTTTTTGTAGATGTTTTCTATCACCCTTTAAATTTTTGCCCAAGAGTTTCGATATACTCTGTATATTATGATGAAGATTCAAAAACCCAGAAAAGTGTTATGACATTAATAAGAGAAAATTTATAGCAAAGTTTCAGAATTCGCTTAAAAGACGTTACATAAATACTCAAATATAGCTTTAAGATCATAAGGTGCAACTCCTGGCTGTATGTCACTGAAAGATTCATCAGTTTTAATGAGGGAAATAGCTTTAGCGCTTAATAGCCCTTATAAATGGAAAGATAACAAGTCCACATGGAACTCATTTAAGTTGCCGGAAGTGAGTGAAAGAGATTATGTCGACAAAATCCAGGATTTGGCGGATTAGAAGGAATTAATTCGACCCTTGGGTACTAAAAGATTACTCAGTTGTCAACAGATAAGCCTGACTCTTGGGGACAACTACAGAGTTACAATTTCTCTTATTCACTAAGAAGTTTTTTTTCCCCTGTAGAAGCTAAATGTCTAGGTTTCGAGAATCAATTGATAGGTTTTTTTTTATTTACCTTATAAGAATATGAAATTTTTGATAGGTGATTAAAATATAAGGCAGGAAATAAAGCCATAAAACATATATATATTAATACTGATTTCAAGAAAGATTATAACATTAAATAAATGCATCTTTATATGCTTTTACTGAAACATAACGCACACATGTATATAATTATGGTTTTTCAAATTTTCAATTACTACACCTTTTTTGATATTTCTGGTTCTTGTCTATTTATTTTAATTTACTTTTTTTAGAAATTGTAATTTTTCTTTTATAGTTAGATTTGTTTTAAAATTAATTAATGTTAAAATTTACAAACTGAAAAGTGTATTATTATACACTTCTCAGTTTGTAATTTTTATCTTTATATTTTCGGTTTGGTTTATGTCTTTCTTCTTAATAATTCAGCTGTGAACTTCTTAGTTTATTTGTGAATTTTAAAAAATTGTGAGTTATTTAATAATGTAATACAAACTTTCTTTTTATATATATATAATCGGTATTTTAAGTGAATGGAATAAGTGTAGAGAAAACAGAAATTTATTTATTCCGATAAATGCAAAATTCCGCTCTCTTTATATAATATTTTCTCATCCGGAGTAAGACAGCGTTATTTAATCGAAGTTTCTACTACTTTGCGTTGGCAACCTTTTTCGATAAGAAGGAAGATATTTGTTAAATTGTCTCTTTTTATTCTTCCATTGAAAGTTTTTTTCTGTGACAGCATTGAAAAACACCATAAAGAAAGTTTTATTGCAGAAGAAGGCAATCAGAATCAAGTGAAACGTAGCAAAACGAAAAAATATGTAAGTAGAGGGATGAGAAAGAGAAAATATACTGTAAGATAAGGGTATCAATGCAAAACATGAAGAAATAGTACCTCCTTCTAATAACATATACGTATATTGAAAATATTCCACATAAAATAATTTTTTGTTAAAAGTTGATTTATTCAAAAATTTTAATGATAAATGAGTCAATAAAATCTACTATAAGGCATAAAACAATACATGACAAAATGGTCAATTGATATAAAAATTGGTGAAGGAGATGAACATACATAGACAAAAGAATGAATTACAATTTCAGGTTCCATTATATAATTTATGAAAAATTTTATCATTGACCCAAAGAGAGAAGTCAATAAGTGTTGGTTCATCTGTGATCAGAATGAGATATTCTCGAGGTAGTACGAGCAGAAAAATGGAAAGCTCCCATTTCAGATTGCTCAAGTGAAAGATTTTCTCTGTCTTTGCATCCTACTACTAGAATCAGAAACAAAATTGTCAGTGAATGATCAGTTGCTGGGGCTCTCTGGTCAGATGCCAAATGTATACTTATACAGGAGGGATGGAGAATCAAAATTAAGAAGAACATGGATTTATTTGAACCAGCAAACACAGCATTCATGAATGGCACGTCGTATAATATTCAATATGAAAAATGAGCCTGATCTATAAAAGGAACTAGCAGCATAATGAGATCAAAAGCTATCGTAAAAAAAAAAATACACGAAATTATTACTGCTACAAATAGAAGTCGGAAAGAATATAGGTATCAAAGAAATAGAACTCCAGAAGGTATATGCTATGTTGTGAGTATGTGTGGCTTTGCTTAAATAGCCACTAGGTCCTGATCATGTGCTGATGTCCCTTGATAGTATAGTGTCACTATGATAGTAAACGGATCTAGTCAGTAACTAATTTTCTCCTAATCATGGTTCTTCTTTAACATTTAGGGCTTGAAACTCTAAAATTCGATATGCAGGTTTATAGGCGTGAGAGGATAATATCAGTTAATGATAACGTGAACCATTGTGAGTCAGGTTATGAAAAGCAATATATGCAAGACTATTTGTTTTAATTACTCGAAATTCCACTTTGTATTATTGTTGACAAAAGCTTGAAAATTTCAGTTGCTGTTAATAAAGTGTATTATTGCTACTGAGAGTGATTCATCCAAATTTTAAGATTGGCAATCGGATGGATGAAGGAAACGGAGTATATATGTTGATGCTGCTACATTGTATGCGTCTTGATTGTATGTGTTGGGATTGATTTTGTTGTAGAAGGAGTCATGTATTAATAATAAACTGTTATTGTGAGCAACCAGTGGTCCTCTACATCTTTCAGGCTGAGATAATGAGAACCACTATCTCTCTCAATGGCCAGAATTTTTCTGACACATCAGAACTTACATCATCTATGTGAGATTCTTGATTCCAGTCCGAAAATAAAAAGAAGTGCACCTTGCAATCAATTAGCAATGAATAATTGAGCAGTTTCATGTTCCCTAGTGGTTTGAATTCTCTATATGTTAGGCTTGTACCCTTAGTTGTGTTTCTCAATTCGCTTAATTTTCGTACTTGATTCATGTTAATGTGACAAAAAGCGCAGGGACTATGTATTCAGAGATATTTCACCGCAAGCAAAATAAAGCGCCAACTATCACATATTTATATAGCACATGTTTTCCTCACACGCATACATAAATCATCAAGAAATTATTTATAGTCATGAGAGTTCTTATTTATCAGCCTTTTATATATACTGATACAATTGACAAACTTAGATTATATAAATATAAAGGATGATCACATGCTACCATCTTTGATTTTGAATATTTGCTGAGCCCAAGACGCCTCTTTACTCTTCAATATGTTTTGATTTGACGAGAAATACTTTGTAGCTATATTATTGTTAGCATTTTCAACAAACGCTATTAACACATCAATCAATAACCTGAGACTAACCCAGAGATGGCGCTCGTAGTAAACCAGTAATCAGGTTTTCAGAGTACGAACCTTTGCTTGAAACGTGTCAAATTCTAAGTCGATAGGGACCACAGAAAACAGTTATTATCGAGGTTGAGTAAAGTCGTTTTGTAGTTTGTTTAAAATGGAAAAACCGAGTTTCGTGTTCTGATCAAATATTGTTTTTTAATGGCAGTAAAATCACCGTGTTGAAACAATGGATTGAAAAATGTTAATGAACTCTTGTCCATCCAGCAACGAACGATTTGTCGGTGGTTTGCCGAGTTTAAACGTGGTCGGAACCGATACAAAATGACGCGGAACGTCGGGTAGACCTTGTGGAAGCTGTTACACTGAAAAATGTAGGAGTAGCGATGAAAATTATAATGAAAGATCGTAAAGAAGCTCCGTGAGATTTGTTGAGATGACACAGATATCATATGAAAGGTATTTACTATCCTTCATGGAAAATTATATGAAAAAAAGGTTTTTTCCATAAGTGGTGCTGCGAGCTTTCGATGGAAACAAAAACAGTAACGAGTCGATGATTCAGAAAGCCAGCCACAAAGCATTTACTCTGCAACAAAAAAGATTTCTTGCGAAAAAAAAAAAAAAAAAAAGATTTGGAAAAGCGTTGGAACGATTGTATCACCCTAAAAGGTGATTAACAAAAGGTGTTATGTTGATGAATAAAAAAAAATTTTGCAAAAAAAATGTTGTTTTCATTGTTAGACTCGGGAGTTATTGATTGATGTGTTACATGTAGTTTGAAATTCGCAGTATAAGAATTTCTGTTTCTACTCATCTTTTGGGCAAAACTTTTTAAAGATACAGAAAAATATTTATAAAAATTAAATAAATTCATTTCTTCTCACAAACTTTTCAATCGAACTCAGAAACATTTCTAGATTATTAGAAAAGAAATCTCCTTAAAAAATACTTCACTTCATATTTATCACCTCATAACCATCCGAGATTACATTTTTCAATGTGAAGAACTCTGATTGATGCCATTCCATCAAATTTACCATCAATGATAACAATTCAATAGTCAATTTCTTCGATTCAGATGGGGCGTTACTCTCGATGATATCAAAAGATGACGGTTGACAGTTTCATAAAAAACTTGCAGCCAAGTAGGAAATAATTCTCTTATTTTCTATTTTGTTCCTTCATTCTTTTATGTTCTTGTAATCGATCCCCATTTCTTTACGCCTTATTAGTTTTGTAAAAGTTTATATCCGACAGATTTTGTAATGGAACTTGTTTTTATGCGTAGATTGACTTAATATTGTTTCTGGTCAGAAAAGTGTATAAGGGAGATGTAATTTATTGTAACAGATATATGTATTGTGACATATTCAATTTTTAAAAAAACAAACGATTTAATCTTAATGTGATACTTTTTTAAGATATTATCTGTTCGACTTTTAAAGGCAAACGATTTAATCTAATGTGATACTTTATTTAAGATATTACCAATTCAACTTTTAAAAGCAGACGATTTGAACTTAAAGTGATACCTTTTTCAATATTCTTTATTAAAATATATTTTTTTGGCAACACCAGATCATAGTTTTTATTTTAGATAATTTACTGGCAACGGATATGAAAAATAGAACAGAGTTTGGTTCCAAGAGGTTAAGACGAACGTTGAAAAATGGTACTTGTGTAAAATTGTGTATTTGATTTATGTTTGAAAAGATGTGTGCAAATAAATATGATGTCCTGAAAACAAGTCATCTTTATTAATAGTCTTCAATACAGTACAGTATGGTTACCAGAAACAGATAAATGATTCAAATTAAGATATTCTAAAATTTGGGAAAGAGATTCTCAAATGTTTTACTCTGAACATTTAAAAGGAGAATCATTAATAGTAAAATATGTACAAATTATTTGAATTGAATATCCATAATTTAAATTACTTTGTGAAATAAAAGACACTCAAGATTTAAGATCTCAGTATTGATTTTAATTTTGAACTTTTCCCTACAATCTATAGTTATAACAAATAACAAAATTAAAATAAATTTTATTTCTTTTCTTTTACATCCCAATGATTATAATGTTCTTTGATTTAGCTGTTCCGTTATAGTTATTATTTTTAAGATTATATACCTAATATTATATGAGTTCAATTTAATGATGTTTGTTTAGTTGTAAGAAAATTAATACAAATTGACTAATTAAAGCGCTTTTAATAATTAAAAACAAATTACATTATACATCATTTAAATAAATTGGCATTTATTCGTTTATGAATTTGTTGTTACTTTCAAAAATTATGAAGGTTTATTAATCATAATCTTAAGATAACAGGATGATAATTGCTATAAAAAGAAAAATAAACACTTTTATATATTCTATAACAGGCAAATGAATTAGGAAATTTGAATAATTAGTTCTAATTAATTTGCATTTATATTGCTATTTCTTTTCAAAAAAAGAATGAATTATATTATAATGTATAAAACAAAAAGTAGGCTTAAAATTATATAAATCTGATATTAATTAACTGCAAATTTGTTTGTATTAATGTTATACTCTGAATATTAAAATTGTCCTTTATAATATCAATAAAAAGCTATCTTAATTAATAAAATGCACTTTTTAAACTTGTGCTACAGCAAAAAATATTAATCGTGAAATCTAATTAATTAATAAAACACAACAAATTTTGTTCAATTAAAATTTCTAAGTCTCTCGAGCAAAGGTTTTTCATTTTCAAAAATAATTTAAAAAGCGAGATAACCGACTTAAATTAATATTCACAATTACTTTGAGAAGTAAAATATGTTTACTATGAATTAAGTTTAAAAGATAAAGTAATTTAATATAAGGTTTTGTAACAAAATAGACCCAGAATAAGGGTTGTTTTGAGCAATATAATGACTATTGAACATGTACATAATTCAAATTACTGAATATACTTAGATTTCTCTTTTTCATTCCAAACTTAGATTAAACTTCAATTGATAAGAATTTTTTTTATGGTTTTAGAGTTCTCTGAAATAATTTAAACTAAAATAATTATAATCTGTTAAAATAATTATAATGTGGTATATAATAATTATAATATATTCTAAATTAACATACACATATACATATACACAGTATTGTAGTAGTAGAATTTAGTAGTGAATTTATATATTTATTATTACAGTAGTGTATTTATTTAATTCTTTATGTTATTATGATTTAAATAAATCTGGTTTTACACATTGTTTAGTTCCTTTTCATTATAAAACTTTTGATACCAGAAACAAATAGTTAATAAACATTGTACTGAAATTAATTTAGAAAATATATATTTTGTATTCAATTAGAATAAAGCGCTTGCAAATTTACATTTATCTTAGTTCTATTTTAATAATAAATATTTTTGAATATACTTCATTAAATACATTTTTAATTACTTACGGAAAACTAATGTATATAACAAATATATTTCCTAAATGACGATTTTAAAAAAAACGTTTCGATAACCTGGTCATCTAAAATTTTCTACTACTTCATTACAGTGTTTCTTTCTTTATAATTTTAACAAAATAAACGTTCAATATTATGCTACAGTTTTGACTCCAAACTTATGGGGCTCACTAAACTTCTCTGAAAAAAGAAGCTTCTTTTTTCAAAGATAGAAAAAACAGAGGTACTATACTTAAGCATTTCCATTTTTTATTTGGTGTACGAATATATACTAGTTTTCTGCTAGTATTATTTTCAATGGAAGGGGATATCTATGCTAGTGTATTACTGATGCATTGAATTCCCAGAGTTCAGGAATTCCGAAAGTATCTATTAGTGATATCTTCTCTCTCTCTCTTGATATTTCAGAATATTTCGAGGATTTGGGATAAACAATCAACAGGGAATGCCTCTTTTCTTCTTCCCCGGTATGTTTATTACATTTCGATTCGTTGTTGTTCTCTTTCAAGTAAATACAAATATGTTTACTATTTATTACTTTATAAGTGTTCCAAATATAAAAGCACCTGCAATAATATTTGTGTGCGAAATATATTTCAAACCTCAAGCAAAAAAAATTCTTAAGAATTGTTTTCAAATACGTATACGGATATCTAATAATTTTTAGCAAATATCTTATGTAATAATATTTTGTATAGGTAATTAAATTAATTAAAATATTAAAAATTTAAAAAAATGTATTATTGTGTATTATTTTAAATTAAACACTATCTCCACATTTTGTTAGTTTTATAAAGTTAAGTATAAATACTGACAATCATATTCTAATCTATATGTATCACACTTTAATGTATAAAAGCTAACATTTTGGATTTCATATTTCTTATTTAAAGAACGCACATCTAAATATTTTCAATAAATGTTTATTTGTTCTTGTATAACATTTTGATGTATACTTAAAACAGCAATATTCATTTAATAACTATAAATGGTAAAGTATTAATTTTAAATGTTTTTCCAAAGTATTAAGCCTTTTTCCGAATCTAAGTAAATTGGCAAGCAATTACCTGCAATTTATTCAGAGCTCGAAATACCTTTTTTGATAATTCTGAAAGTAACATAACTTGCTGTTATTTAAAAAACGCAATAAACTATTATCCCTTGGATTTTATAAAAGCAGTGTGATGCACAGGAATGTGAAACGAAATTATGAATCCTATGATATGTTACATAATTAAACATATCATATATTATATTTCTAACATACAAAATATATTTTTCATTTAATCACAAATATGAAATCCTGATATGTACACACACACACACACATATATATATATAAAGTGTAGAAATATGCATATATATTACATATTGAAAGCGTATGAATACGTGTACAGATTTATATCAACTCGGAATTTTATATCTATTATGTAACCTAACTGTATAAAAACTAAAGTTTTATAATTATTTTATATTCAAATCTCAAAAAGTGGTATTTTTACTATGCATGTGATCTGATTGTTTTCTTTATAACTCATTCATAATTACGTGTAAAATATGCATTTTTTAAAGTTTAAGTGATTTCTCTTTTTATTTAATACCTAATTTCCTCTCGCTTAACAACTTTTAACAAAAAAAAAATGGTTTAGCATGTTTAAAATATAATATGGAGATTTGTAACAAAAATACACTAAGAAAACTATTTTTTTACATTTTTGTATAAAATTTGAAAAATGTTTTTAAATTGGTATGTATTGAAATATAATCCACACAGTAAACATTACTATTAATCAAAATGTTACAAGCAATAATCTATATTTAACTAAAACTCGTAATGGAATACAAAATGTGATGTAGATATGATATGATCTATAGCTTAAAAAGAGTCTGAGATTCTTCTGAAAAGTGTCTTTGAACATAATAATTTCTAAAATGCCCATGTCCTTTTCTAGTTGTTGAAAATAAAAACTTACAAAAATTGGTTATTTCAGGGGTTTACCAATAAAAATGTCTTAAAAATGATGTATCAACATCTTTTTCCATGCTGTGAGCAATAAATAAATTCATTTAATCTCTCTATACGCTCAAATTTAATCCAATTCTAAAATCAACTTGAGATGCTTTAATGTCTTTGAACTAGTGTAATCTATTTTCTTTTTTTTTTTCTGTACTAATTTGAATGCATAAAAAATACAGAGATTCATTTTAGACTCATATTTATACCATTTTTAAGCAGAAATCATAAAATGTCAGTATTCGTACAGAGAAGCACAGAATATATAGCTGAAATATTCTTTCGTAAAAAAGCTGTTGTTTTAAGAGAATGGAAAATTTAAATTCTCTTGACATATATGAGAAAAAAATTTAGCAAACAAAATGCTGCGGGTGGAAAGAGTCTAATAGTAGTCAATTAAAAAAAAACGAGCACCCTCCTCCCGAAAAAAAAATTCATGATTTTCTGAAAACTACAAAAAATAATGCTAGATCCTTTAAATCATATAAGCTCGATGATATCAAAGTTAATTACATAAAGAATAGTCACCGCAGTAGCTTACTGGTTATGGCTGCAGGTCGGCGGTGTTTCTTCGAATCTTAAATTTGAGCCTTGATGACACTAAAGATTCGCCGTGTACCCGGGACTGAAGCACGTTATATCTGTCGAGGCTCAAAATTCTCCCATGGCCTGGTGGGGAAGTTGGGAGAGGGAAGTGTCACCTGGGGTGTCATCCACGTCATGAGATAGAGGATCAAAATTACGTGGTCCATCTCCATTAGCCCTCTTGGTGCTTCTAGTGCGATGTTAATAAAACCAAACCAAACGGAAAAAAGAAAGTGGTTGGATATTAAACGATATCAAATATTGAAAGTTTTGAACAATGTAAATATTTTCTCATTTTAGTAGAAATTCATGTTTAGCTCATTTTATATCGAAAGCCATTGAAATATTACAACTTTTCAGTTACACACATTAATGTTATTCATACTATTTTGTTTTTACTGAATTTAAACATTATAGCAAAGTATCGATATTTTTGCTAAGTACTCAAACCAATACAAGACTAAAAAGCATTTCTTACTTAAAGTTATAAACTCTGATTTTTTTTTCTCCTATTTATGATCTTCTGATGTGCATTGAAAGTCAAGTAGTATTTCTAGTAATTTGCATAAGATATTGTATAATTTATCACTGAAATGGAAAATAAAAAATCAACTTTAAAATAAACTTGTCAGAAGTGGGATTCGAACCCACGCCCACCGAAGTGGACTGCGACCTGAACGCAGCGCCTTAGACCGCTCGGCCATCCTGACACGAGTATTACAGCTTTGATCTCTTAGAAAAATTTGAAACATGAAGTATTTGTAGAAAAAAAGTCTTTTAGATTACTATATTCTCGCTCCCTGCTAGAAATTTTTTTTTATTTTCGACGTCATAAAATTCCTTCATTGTTAATTATATTAATGTCACTTTTATTATTTTAAGAAATTGATTTTAACAGAAATTTTCCTCTGTGAACTTACTTTTGCTTCAAATGATTTTTACAAATGCGTAATGGTGCTTTTGTATTTATACGTTTTCATGATTGCAAAGGTGTCTAAATTGTTAGATCATTGAGGAATCTTATTTCAAGAAAATATGCCTGCCTTTTATTATATATGCTATAAAAATTCAGATAGCTCGCTTTTATTGGTAACTCCATGCGATACAAAATTGATGTGCGAGTATAAATTATGACTTTTAAAACAAGATCACGGGAAACCTTAAGTTCTATGGTTTTGAACCAATATCGCACTAAAGTTACTCGAGGTTTTCTAATGACGGATTTCGTAATTTTAAATCATTATCAAGACAAGAATATAATACTTGAACTGATACCTCACTTTTCAAGAATCCTCACCACTCCATGATGTGCTTTTACTTAAATTCTTTTTTATTGCAGGTTACTTCCAACATTACTTTGTCTAAGATCATGAATACAGAATTAAACATGTATAGCTAGAAATTTCCAGTTTTGTCCCTTGTACGGGACGTATAAAAGGTATTCATTCGGTATTTATTAATTATATTGTATTGTTAATTTCAATTTGTTCAAATTTGCCTTTTTCATTTAATTTTTATTTTAATATGAATGTTATTCATAAATTTAAAATTCTATATTATAGTTCATATCTTCTGAATTGTCATTTTAGAGTCATCACATTTATCGTTATATCTATCACTTCATGCAAAATGACATTTAAGTAGAAAATGTCTTCTATACCAATATTAGATATTGATGATCTTATAATTTATTTTCATTATAATTTTTTTTTCTCTTTATTATATACTAAAATAGTTTTTCTCAGATAGAAGTTCTTAGATATATTTTCTAAAAATTATATTATCTACATGAATATAACGGATAATAAATATGAAAATAATATGCACTGCTACAAATTTGATTTTGCCTTAAATTTTACCTATCAATTGATAAATATTTCCATAAAAGGCAAAATAAAAATAAGTCAGAAATTTTGATCCTTTTTAAAAAACCTGTGATTACATATCGCTTTGTTTTCGAGTCATAATCAGCTAAAATCTCGAAATTCGGCTCCTCATTCCAAAAATAAACGGAAAAGTTTTAAATCTCTCCACAAGTTGGTTTTTGCGATTTTCTCAAAGAATATTGATTGCATTTGAAGATGAATTTCTAGTAAGAGCTTAAGAACTTCTTTGCAGATGATTTTGTTTGTGACGAAAGATTTTTGGGACACGTTAATAATTCAATAACTCGTGACACACAATCTTCAGTATTTGTCTGGATGTGGTATACTTGAGGCTGGAAAATTTATCTTTAATAAATGTTATAGTACTTTTGGTACGCATTTATTTGGCAGAAACAAACAACGCTTCTTAGATTCTTTGTGATATAAAAATGAGAAATACTTGAGAGTAATATAAGAAACAGCTCTAATAATAATAACAATTATAAAATCAACAAGAAATGTTTCGTATTACTTCACATTCGAAGAAAGGCATTATAATAAAATCCAGAAAAGAGTTAAAGTATCCATAATTTCTCAAGTAAAAATATTAAGAAGTAATTTTTAGTTAATTTTGCACTGAGGCAGAAGCAATGACTATAAAACTCTTGCTTTTTAAATTGATTAAAATTTATTAAATTAATCGCTGATTGAAATATGATGGACAGTAAAATGTAAAATACTGTTAACCCATTAAGAGTTGTTATATGTTGCAACTTAACTTTTCAAAGGTGTTTTTTATAATGTATCAGAGTCATTTAAGCTACTTTACAAGAATTCGTAGAAAAATATTAAAGTGTTTGAATGTTGTGTGATGTTCCAAAGAAAGGAGGAGAATATACCCTTATGAGAGTATAAAATTTCATTTACATTTTGTATTAAAAACAGAATTGCCGTACTTTATATTCCAATAGTAGTTACTTTTGGAATTTTAAGGAAAAACACACTAAACCCGTATCTTATGTATATTTTTATGCACCATTTAATTTGTTCATTGTGACATCGTTTTTTTAACATTATTTTCCATGAGAGTTGGGTAAATAGTTTTTATGGATCATTATGTCCCCTTTTTACAGGAAATTAGAGTGCTTTCTTTACAAATTATGCACCTCTATTGCCTTCAAGACTTTTCTACAAAATTGTTAATTCTTCTAAAATGCACATCTTTGAATACGGTTCCAGAAGGATGATACTCTTCATCTCTTTATTCCTATTTTTTCATCAGAGCGACAGAAATCTCACGAAGAAATTTTAATTGTGTCAGCTTCCCCTCACATACCCTTTGTATACTCCAAGAATCTACAAGTGAGTTTTAAAAAAAGGCTACCATGATTTCTTGTCTACAGTTTTTGTACGATTCTGGCTCAAAAATCGTTCAAGCAGATTGATATTCCCACATATTTGTTTTTAGAGGCAACAATATGTGGCTGTACTATATAAATTTTTAGTCACCCACACATAAGGGATTATTGTTTTAGTTAACCCAAAAATGTCGTACCTGACCTCTTTTCAAAAATTAATCCTGTTTTTGCATATATTTTTTATGTCTGCTATCACCAGTAACGAACTTAATTTTCAAAAATACGTTATAATAAATTGCTCTTGAATTTCTTAAGACTCCCGTCTACCCGCCATTTTGATTTCGTGGATGTAATGTTAATCCTATGGAATTTCGACTTTAATTCTCACATCTTTATTATTTGATCTATTTGAATGCAATAAAGTGCATTTGAAAGAGCAAAAAATAATCAATGCTTCTGTGGAATTACTTTTTTCCTAAGATTTTTAATAATATTTTTATTCTTATTTTAATTATTCGTTTTTGAGCTTTCTGGTCTATAAAGAATATTTTCAAATATTTTTAAGAATCGGAGGAAAAAAGTAATTCTACAGAAGCATTCATTATTTTTTGCTCTTTCAGATGCACTTTATTGCATTCAAATAGATCTAATAGTAAAGATGGGAGAATTAAAGTCGAAATTCCATAGGATTAACATTAAGCTGATGAAATCAAAATGGCGGTTAGACGGGAGCCTTAATGGATTGAAATGAAATATATGTAATATATGTCTAATACCGACTTTCACCACTAATGAACTCAATTTCCAAAAGTATGCCGTAATAATTTTCCCCCAATTTTTTTTATTGTATTGAAGTGAAACAAATATAAAAATTAAGTATTTTATTTACTTAACGATTTATACATTACTTTAAATCATATGTTATTTGGAATCAAGATATGAATGAAAATCAATAACATTATTCAGAATTTTAAGATAGATGTGAGGCAGCCATTTTTTAGCCACCTAAGGGGCTATTGTCTTAGGTGGATCATTTTTGGCGCACCATATCACTTTTCAATTTTTTTTATATTTTCTTCAATTTTAACTACATTTAGCTTAAATATAATCAATTTAGTAACTCACCGCTTGCTTTAATTTTAATTACATGTAGCTAATATAATATTCAATTTTATAATTTATTGCTTCTCTTAATTTTAATATCGGAAAAGTTTATTATTGTCCATTTTTCAATATTTCATAGTTTACTCTAATTCTTATAATTAATTGAGTAATTTAATAATAATTATAAAAAAAGCTCACCTTGGGTTGCTAAATCTATTCTCTGGAAAACTTTTCTCAGAACTTTTTTTTCTTTTCATTTGTACTCCATCTTTTAACTGCACCTATAGGTTCTACTGGGTTCAAAATTTGAAGTTAAACATCAATCTTATTGTACTTCCATTTTACAATGCTAATAGAATCTGTGGTAATCAAGTCATATGCTCCTCTGTGATTTTTCTTCGAAGCTTTAGATCCTACACAGGATAATTTTGCAATATGTTTTCACGAATTGTTCCCATCGTACACAAGTATCTATTCTGAAATTCTACCAATAATCTTGCTGATGTATACAATTGTCAATATTAAATTCATTTTACAGAGGATTTTAAACACAGGCAATCAAATATTACACTAATCTTGATCGCAATGGCAAAACGAGCATCATTAGGTGTACCAAGATGTACTTTTATATTATAAGGATAGCTTTGCGATGATGTAAAAAGAAATCATTTTGAAAGTCACATTTTATGGGCTTTGATCGCGTATACATTTTTGCAGAATGATAACCTGTGTATGGAATCATTTCTTCGTCGAAGCACAAAAATTCAGAAAATGCTCCAACCTGTTGAAGCTTATAACAAAATGCGTTAATTAATAGACGCTTCTTAGCCAATTTGTCCGTTAGATAATTTGTATCATTGTTACACAGATGTATATTTTTCTTCGTGTTACGAAAACGTTATCTGCTTATAGAATTGTGAACAAAAGATATGCATACATTGTCCGATTTGCTCCAGTACAAGTGAAAAAAGGAATACTGAAAAAAGGAATTTGATTTGCATAAAACACAATTTTTTCAATAATTAAGGCAATAATTTTGTCATCAAATTATCCTAAATATCAACTGTGGAGATTTCCGTGTTAATTTCAAAAATTCTTTTCTTAATTTAGAAAAGTTTTCCTTTGCAGTTGATAGTACATCTGAAGAGTGTGACCAGTAAAATGCTTCTTTGTAGAGATTCTTTCTTTTTTAAAATTGTTTTCCCCAATATTTTTTACCTTTTCTTACACTTTTTCTTATTTCAGGCCTCTGCATCGGATTCATCTAAGCTTCTATAATTAAATGTCTGTATATGTTTAGTTGTTTTCCTTCTCCTTTATAAAACACCTAATAGTACTCTTGGTTTTCTACAGTTTTGAAATTTATAGAAATCTCCACTTTACCAGATACACCCCGAGGTATATCATCCTATGAATTATTTTCTTAGACGTCTTCACTATTTGTTATTGTGCTGGATCCGTAGTAAAAGTGACAATTTCTGGGTCATTGCTAAATCAATCTTAATAAAATTGTTCTAAATAATGCATTGTTTGTTCTATAGTCAGAGGAGGTTTCGTCATATTGTACTTTAAGGCGAAATGCATGGAATGAAAAAAAAAACAACAAATAAGTTATATTATATTGTTTTGTTGTAAATAGATATTGTCAAGCTAAACTGGAGTTAGATATAGAAAGTTACAAGCTTTATTTTACAGAAGTACCGTAGGTAGTAAAAGGATTTGAAAATTAGCTGAAGTTGATTGGCTTCAAAAACTAAAGAATGCGTCAATGTCTCCAAACAAGCTATTTTTTCCTCAATTGATTTTAATCACGAAAATAAATTTTATTATAATGCAATTAAAAAAAATAATGTATATTATACCGTTGTATATAAATAACGTTGAATGTGTCCAAAGAGCCAATTTTCATTTTTTTAAAGTTTTTATAATATAAATTCTCAAACTAGTGCTTCAAAAATATAGAATTTGCCACACAAGTCGAAGATTCAAATGCATATAACCTTTCAATAACATCTGGAATATTTATTTTAGAAAAAAGAGCCATAAGTTGTTCCCTAACTTGCCTCTGTATCTCGGGATACCTTAGTAATGGACGGGATAAAAACCCGTCTAAATATGTAAAAATTAGACTGATTTGATGAATTATCTTTTAAATTTCTTTTTGTACTAATTTAATTCAGTTAAGCATGATGTAACTTTTCGCAGTCAACAGAGTTTATTAAGATAAATGAATATATTTATGCTATATTAACTTTCGAAAAAGTTATGTTACCAAAAGTATTTATACTTCGATATCTCTTACATAAGCGAAGACGTGTCATCGAATGTCTATATGACCCTAGTTCTAATTGGACTCTATGGCTATAACTTCTTTTATCATAAGATTTTCGAATATGCTGTTGTGCCTGAAAGCTATATGTATCTTCTATGTGACTAATTTGTTGTCTGTTTACCAGATATAAATAGCGTGATGAGAACTGAAAAAGATGGCAACTCTTATGGAGATGAGGTTGAAGTAGAGAGGCGTTATTGCACCCTAGAATACTCATCGCTTCTTTCAAATCCTTCGAAAGGGGAACGAGCACATTGAAGTAAGTCACTTCCATTTTGACTACGAGGTGAAAGCTCCCATTAAATCAACAACAACTACTAGAGATCTCCCGATTACTAACACAAATACGTGGCAGTATAGACAATGTAAAAAGGGCATATCACGTTACACAAAGGATACATTTAGTTTTTAGAAACAATAGGAATTATGTAACTAGAATAGCAAATGAAAAGGTATGGCCATTGTATTACTATTTTTAATCAAGTTTCATACTTTCGTAAGCAATGTAGTGTTTACTGAGTTTCAATGTAATATTTATAAGTCTCCCCTGTTCTGGTTTAAACAAAAATCTTATCTTTAGTAAAATTGTAATGTCTCTTCCTCGTTATTAAACTCTAAAGACAACGTAAGGCTTAACCCAACAGCCAAAAAGGTCCCAATTACAAATGAAGAGACGTTGAAAAAATACAATTACTGTTTATTCACAGATTATGCAAGATCTCTCTCTCTCTCTCTCCATTAACTCTTAAGGCTCCAGAATCTTAGCTCAGAATTAATAAAATTCTAACCAACTCCTCATTCTCTTCGAGTAAGACAATGCTCGCATATCGCGGATTCTTTTACCACTTATCCTAATCAGAAGTCACTTCTAATCAGTATTTGTCTACAAGTGATCAACAATAGTAATTCATTCCAATTTTTACCATACGAACATCTACTAGCTACTAGTCATCATCTCAGTCGTCCTCATCTGTCTTCTTTTCCTTTTAATTCTATTTCGCATGTATATCACTAACCTTAATTCAATTCATTGCACTTCTTATTGTCATATAATTTGAGTAATCACGTTTCTTTCATTGAGAGGGTTTAGACTTTTAAATATAAAATTAGAAAATAGCCCCAGATATTAGTTAAGAAAAACTTGCAAATAGTCCAGCGTTACAGAATAAACATCATTACTTTTAACAAATTATGACACAGCTTAATTTTCTTACAGGAGAATTTAAATGGAATTACGGAAATACAAGTCTTTGTATGTAAGTACAGACATGTAAGTCTTCCAAAGAGTGTAACAGTGTACCAAACAGTCTTCCAAAGAGTGTACAAAGAGTGTAAATAAAGATTTTTAAAGTTCTTAGGTAACTCATGATTATTCTGTAGAAGGCTTTCAAATACTTATTGTTAGCACAACACAATGAAAAATAAAATGTTCGTTGAAAAATATTGAGTGTATAAAGGAGTGGTATGTAGCAGCTAATGATCTTGATTCAGATTTTGAAGTAATTGCTTATGACAAAAATTCTATAATTGTTTTATAGAGACTCAAACACTAAGTCTATAATTAGGAAGCATTGCTGATTGATGGTTTTTCCTTTAAATCACACTTAGAAGCAATACGAAGGCTGGGATAAAACTCGTAATTTTGAACATCGGTCAAATAACGATAATGGCACCTGAGCTGCTGCTCTACTCTCTCACTCTAAATCAATTTTTGCTGTATTTGCTTTTACACATGTGAAACTTAATAAGCTTCAAATAGATAAGAAAGTACAATGTTAGCGTGTTTCTTAGTATGTGGAAATTATAAAATTAAAATACAACAATAAAACAAGTGTCCTTTTACTGATAATTGTTTTTGAGATACATTGTAAAATGTAAGATAGTTTGCTGCAGTGCATATCAGATGGCTCTGATAATCATCATCGTTCTACTGGAAATACATCAGTAATCATCATCTTAATAATGTTTCTCATTTTAAATTGTTTGTGTATGCTAATGCGTTTTAATAAATGATTTATAGTATTGCAATAAATTTATTTCTCCCCTTTGTAACAATTAGTTATTTGTTTGCAAATAGATTATTTTTTACTGTGTCACATACTTATAGTGCATATTTGAAAAGGCATGAATATTTTGATTTAAAAAAAGTACGTGGAAGTCTATAAACCAGGTCAAAAATTTTATATTTGAATGAACATACGAGGGATGATCCGAAAATAAGTTCCGTCACATTTTCGAAAGAGCACATGGAACACCAGATGAAACAAACAACCTCCATAAGAATCCACACTCATTGCTGGTTCAACGACGGAAGTAGCATTAGTGGAAAAGGAATGACACATGCGCAGAGTGACGAAGGAAATAGAGTAGTAGAAGATCAGCATGCCCAAGATAGGACTTACAACGTAGCTGGCAACGGAAGTGTGCGATGTTATCCGGTATGAATAGTCACGTGGTACTAGTCATCTATGAGCCCTACAAGCCATGTTAGATGAACAGGTCCTGTCTTGTTAAATAGTTGTTAGCTGGTGTTGAATGTTCAATGAAGGCAGAATGTGGAGGATGAAGATCAAAGGGGACGTCCTTCCACATCCCTGAATGAAAACAACGCTACTAGAGTGCAGAAGATGGTGTTTGCGGATAGGCACATAAGGGAGTCAGGCGTGGCGTCCATACAGTGTATTAGTCGGGCTCACAGGTTCTTCCAAAACAATACTGAGGTGTAGCAGGCTGTGAGATAATTCTTAGCATTGCAGAGCATCGAATTTTATCAGAGTGATTCCTACATATTGATTGGAAGCTCCGACAAACGTCTCATTGTTAGTTGTGACCATGTCGAATAGAAGGTGTATAACTCATGCTTATATAGTTTTTTTTTTATGAAATAAGTTTTCCTTGTGGAAAAAAAATGACGAAAAT
>BMAW01110699.1:391222-487209 GCA_019974015.1 Nephila pilipes | reverse complement strand
TATATGTTGCACATTAACCCGTATATAAGCATAATTTCTCCTGTAACGATAGTTCAGCTGTTTGACAATTTAAGCTTAAATGGGAATGCCTGAAAACTTTAAGCGTTTTAAACAATTTATTGATTATCTGAGGGAAGCGTCTGTATCCCATGGAATCCATCGACCGTAAAATATAAACGACATCCTGTATTGTGAAATATAATAAAAATTCCTTTCTAGAAAAGTTGTGGTAAGAATTTATGTCTTTTCTGCTACGCAACGTGTCTTTCAATGTATTTCATTTCACACCTTAGGGAATTCATTAAATTTGAATGTATCTATGAAAGGATCATACAATTAATTTTATAAATTGTTAAAATACGGTAAATTATTCAGGTATCGGTATTTCTCAAAATTTGGTCAATAAACCTTACAGCATACCTTTAGAAATAATATTAAATATTCTTATTACTTGCTATATGTCCATTATTGCAAAAGTACATCATGTATAGCTAGAAGTACTTATAGCGTAAATATATAAAGATGTAAAACCAATAGCTTAAGATTGTGGTATTTGTTTTGGAATGGAAAGTTATGAAAAACAGTAAATTTTCCATATGAATTCTGGCGAAATTTATGCAGAAAGGTAAGGGATGGAGAAAAAAAATTCCTTCTTTTCCTGCTTTCAAAATGTTCAGAGTTTATTCAGGAAAAACTGCCTGTTTGTGCCTTTTCATTCCTTTTCAATCTTTAAGAATAAAAAAAAAGTAAATATGAAAATTCCATTTCCTGAAAAGATGTGTTTAAGTTCCGCTTTGTTTATCTATCACCAAATGAAGCGAGTTGAAATTCAAAATATAGTTTTATGGGAAATAACGTTTGATGCGCGAGTCGAAACTCATGCATTTATTTATTTAGGATACTTTTAACTTGATACTATCACAAGAGACGTTAGAAATTAACATAAAAATTTGTAATGCCAAGCATTACATATTAAAATAAACGCATTGTATGGGAGAACTCATTGTATAGAATAAATAGCAATACATATTAAAATAAACTCATTGTATGGGAGAACAGTTTCATGAAAAAAAATTAAAGATTAAGAAATACTAAGAAATGTGATGAATGAATAACAAGAAGAAAAAATTGACTCAAATTGTACACTTTTTTAAACACGTATGTCATTTCCATATCATTTGGATTACTTCTAGAAAAGTATGTAAAATTCACAAATTAAGTTCATTAGAATGTTCATTTATCTTTTTAAATGTACTTAAATGAAAACTTTTATTTGGTTTGCTTAACGTCTCTCTTGAAGCTGCATAAAGATTATTTCAAAGTACCTCGTAATTTTGAGCCCTGATAAAGTGTCTAGAATGACAGTTGAGTGTTATTTATTTTAAATGTACTACGCTGCATTATGTTCACTTTACCACTCAGTTCCATTTGATGTACTGAAATTTATATCATTTTAACAGTGAATCTTCTGGGAAATAAAGATTTAATATGGTTAACTACGAATTTTGCTACTAAACTCTATCAAAATTGCTTAACAAAAGAAAAAAAAAAGACGAGTGATCTGTGAATTTAAACTTCTACTAAAATAATTCTACTAAAATGAAATTTTAAAATGAATTTAGTGATTTATTGAATGTGTGTGTGTGTGTGTGTGTGTGTGTGTGTGTGTGTGTGTGGTAATGTGTGTGACCTGTGTGTGTGTGTATGAATTATAACTACAAACTTATTAGCTTTGAGCTTCTAGGTAAATATTAAAAGAATAAAACTAGTACTGAAAGCTTTATTTTAGTTTATAATTTAACTAGAGTGTATAAATACAAATCTAAAGGTAGCTGTATAATAGTCAGTAGCGTTCATTCAAAAATGTATTTTTATTTCAGTTTAAAATATTAAAATATTTCTTAAACTTCTGATATATGTAATTAAAAATTTTACATACGAAAGATATTTTAATGATGAAATGCAAAAAATCTAACCAAAATGGAGGAACATTTCAGTTAAATCAGGCTTTTTGTATTTTTAGTTTGCTACTTAATTTAAGCTTGCCGCTAATTCAAATGAATAAATAAATGTATCGATTGATATTTGTAAAATTAATATAATACTTACGCATTAATTTTGGAATACATATATACACGATATCCAAGCAATTCACAAAAAATATTTTTGCTTTCATTTTCAAATAGTTTTTTTTCGATAAGTCTATAGGTACGTAAGTAACCTTATATCATTGTTAAATTTGACTTGTTTCCTAGTTATTTAGATTTCACTTCTAATTTCGAACTAAGCTGATTTCGCTTTCGTACACCAAAATGATTGCTTAGAGTTTCCATCCAGTCTTAAGAAAGGATTCACTGATTATCTAGATTTAAAGTTATTTTCAAGGTAAGCAAACGAGGCACATCTGTTACGCATTTTATAATCCAAATCTCTTAAGCCAATGTGCTCGATCACTGCAGACGTAATTCTGACAATATTGAGCTCGTCGAAGATGCAATGCTGTGCCTGTGACCGACACTAGTGACTAATTGCTTTGATCGATACTTCCTTATTTCAAACAGTCAATTCTCATTTGTAACTTTGTATCTTTATTTGAATTATTTTAAGGATTAGTTATGAAAATAATCATCTTACGTTACAGTTACTTGCTTCATTATTAATGGTATATGTTTCAAATACTTTTCATATCATATATGTTTCCATTTCTTCAATGTTGTTTTGGAACTTTCCAGTAGCGTTGGAAATAATTTCTTGGATTTTATGTCTCCGTCTTTTATATTCACTACCTTATTTCAAAAAAGGTTTTGTTTGAATTAATATGGTCTGAATTATTTAACACAAACAAACTATATGTATTTAAAAATCTATCAAAATTATTGTAATTAGTTATATTTGTCCCCGAATACAATATCTGAGATGAATAATATTGAATAATATATAAGTGAAATTAATTATTATTGATCTATTACAAACTAAGTCAATATATTTGTTCATGAAAAGGAAAATTATTTAAGTTTTTTAATAAGCATTACTGTTATATTTCATTCTATTTACATCTTTAGTTATTTTTCGAAAAATTAAATAACTTCAATCATCAATGCAAATACGAGCTTAAAACTGGAGATATATTTTCACTGGTAGCAAATTTACATGTAAAATATTTTAAAAGTGCAACACATTTATTTATTTGTGAAAATCTCATACGGTATGACAAAAAAAATTCTCTATTTTCAATTTAGTTTAGTTTATATCAAAGTCACACTAGAAGCAACGCGATGGCTATTGGCAACGGTCCTCGTAATTTTGAACCACGGTAAGTGACGAGAGTGACACCTGAGCTGAAACCCCCTATCCTAACTTCCACACCATGCCAACGGGAGGACTTTAGCCCTGGCTACACGGCGGGTCTTTAGCGGCCAATAATCGAACCCACGACTGAACGAAAACCACTGGCCACGAATCCAAAGCCATGACCACTAGGCTACCGCGGCCTCAAAACTTTCAAGTAAATTTTGGTTTAGAAATTTACAATTTAACTAATTAAAAATGTTGCAATTTAAAAACTAATAATTTCTTTAAGAATCCAGTAAAGCAATTTATGATATTTTTAATCACCATCGTTTTAGTGCTAATACCTTAAAATGGGTACTCTTTTGAATAACGATAATAATAATTACTTTCATATACTTAAAAATTTAAAGCGTTCAGTTAGTTTCATTTGTATTAATCTATAATTTTACTTTGTAAGTTATAATTAACAGATATCGTTTCTAAAATATATAAATCTCAATCCGAGAATTCACATTAGTTTGAGTGTTTCTTTGTAATGAATATCATTTCCCGATTACAATATAATAGGGTTTTTTAAGTATTATCTAGTTCATATTTAAATAAATGTACTAAAAACATTATGTGTCATTTTACAATCTTATATAACTAATATAAGACTCCTTATTTAGGCATCAATGTGTTAAAATATAAAATAAAACGGTTCAACAAAGTGATACTATTTTTCGTTTTTTTTTTTCTCTTTCATTTTAAGTATTGAAAAAATATTTTTATTTATATACATGTATAATGCTAATATTTAATCTGATTTATATAATCAGAGTAAAAATAATAAAGGAAATTGATATTTATCGCTAAATTAGAAATAAAATTCATAATTGTTACAGAATATTAAATAATGATAAAATACCGAATTAACGCGTACGCTTCTTTTAAAAGATAACGCAAGATGAAGCGTGTATTTAGAACTCGAGAAGGAAATGAGTTTAGATTTTTCATTTCTAAAAATGATTCGCTAAATATTAGACAGAATAAACAATGTATACTGAAAGATGTTATTAATTAGAACAGTGTTTAGAGAACATTATTCTACCCTCGTTTTTCATCTGAAAATTGCGTTACACTTTGGGAGTACCTAAAATAGAATTATTAATTTAAGCGTCTAGTACGTTTTTTCTGTACATACATAGCAACGCCTTTCAACACGCAAGTGTCTGAAAATTGCAGTTTGAATATGTTACAAGAATATTAAGAGGGGAGGTAATTATAGACTAATAATGAGTTTTATTAATACATCAGTCAATTATGTTATTAGTAAATAATATTTGCATTACGAAGGAAAATGATGTGGTGATTTGATGAGAGACATCCGTTATAAATAATAAATAATATGAAATTAAAAATTCTTATTCATTGATATGCTTAATAGTTAAAAATGACTTCATATTATTGTGAAATAATCACAGAAGAGATCCCGAGATATATTTTCAGAAGCGTCAAACAAATATTTTATGTTTCCTCTAAAAACACTTGTATAAACATACCATTCTTTAAATAATTGAACAACTACGCTACTATGCTTGAGTCATTCATTCATTCATAAATCATGAGCTATCAAGAAGTTTGTACATAATTAGCTGTTAGAACTTATAATGATTTTAAATATCAATATTTTTATTCCTTATGATATTAATTATATATATATATATATATATATATATATATCTGTGTCTGTGTGTTTCTTGTGTCTATGTGTATTTGTTTGTATACAAACATATGTACAGTAAATATTAATTATTGAAATATAACAACAGGTTACCTAAAAGAATAGGCAAAATTCATAAAAAATAAGCTGTGATAAATATTAATTTAAAAAATAATTCTTGAAGATCAAATATTTTTATCAAGACAGCTGCAATTTGCATGTACTAACTGAAATTTAAATGATTATTTCTTACAATTTTGCTTAATTGTTTCAGTTTAAATGGTACTATTAAAGGAGCAATATGTAAGGTTATAAAATATACATAATTCGTTAATTTTAAAAGTTCTCATTTTCAGCAAATCGGATACAGTAAAAGAACAAAATTTATACTACTACATACATTTGTAATACATTAGGATCATAAGCTATTTTAATCTTGTTTAAATTTATATTTTTCAAAAGTAAATACATTTTTAGCACTAATATACATTAACAAGAAAACATTAATTTTTATTCATTCTTTAATTAATAAAGAACCATAATATATGCTCCTATAGGTTTTTTTTTTCAAATTTCTATAGATTAATTTATGATGAGAAAAAATATAATAAGCCGACTTGTACCAAAAACTTATTATACTTTATAACTATAAAATTTAAATGTTTGATTTTATTGTTAAAAGATACTTAAAAATATTTTTCACTTTGTTCCCAGAATATTAATTTAATAAGAAAGTATAATTTTTTGGAAAAAAGTATCCCATTACCTTTAGTGGAATATTTTTAAATCAAATTGTATATTTACTATAGTCCTTTTTTAAATTTAAATAACCCTTTAAAATTAAACAATTAATTAAAGAAAATTTCTTCAAATATATAGCAAAACATCAATGAAGATTATTATTTCATTTCTCAATATTATTCATTGTTACTTTAATTAGTTTGAAATGCATTTTCGTAAGTATTTCAATCTAACTAATATTAAAACAAGAATTTTGTGTTTTTTACTTGCTTTAAGTGGTTAATTTAAGAATAATTGCTTACGCTCTTATTGCTAATGATACAGTTTTTAAGTACATTTAAAAAATTAAATTAATATTTTTTTTTTCAATTTGGTTACACGTTATTGGAAACACTAATGGAACAGCATACTTTTATTTAACATTAATAATTTGGAAAACTTAATAAATTTAACTATCTAAAATGAAGTCAAGTAAGACATATTTTTTGAGTAAGTAATTTTTTTTATTCGGCTCTTTGATTAGACAATACCACAGGAAAATATAACTTTTTTGTCACAAAGGGGTTTTTGCAGTGGTTGTTGTTTATCTGTGTTTCTTCAATTCCTTTTAATCGTACAAAGCAAATTGAATAAGAGTTTGTTAATTCCTTTACATTTTATTAATTGATCTTTTATTTCATTTAAATTGTGTCATTTATTTCTTCTTTAACATCCTAAGAGAACTAGAAACAATTAAATTAACCAATAAATGAATAAATGTTAATTAAAAATGTAAGAAAATTGTTGAATTAAAATTAAAAATCAGTAATTATGTAAAAACCATTATTAAAAATTAAATCCGAAATCAAAACTTTTTTTTGAGAAGGAAATTCCTCATGATAATTTTTATAAAAATCTAAAAAATATTTGAATTCATATTTAATGATAGCGAAATTGATGGTTAAAAATAATTTTTTTCTTATAAATGAAGTTACGTTTGAAACTTTTATTTCAATGTAATTAGTTCTAAGCAAATTTTAAACTCTTCTTACAATAGCTGCGTAAGAATTGTACCTCAGTTCCAAAACTTAAAACATAATATTTAAATTCAGAATATTTCGCAACATTTCTAACATTTAATTTCAACCGATATAATGGTAAAAAATACTTTTAATAACTACAGAAAAGTGAGCCATTTAGCATCTGATCATCTGATATCTTCTCAAACGTCACACTCTTTTACCTCTACAAATTCGATACCAAAGACGATCATTCATAGATGGCGCTGCACTGAACACAAAATGCTCCACCCCTTACATCCCTCTCGACAAATTCTCCAGCACGACTCTTTCCTATTGCATCACTGAACTGAAACCTGGTCAGCAGTGGGCAGCGCGACTTCTCTTCACTCCCGTGTTGCATGACAAATATTTGAACACTTTTGCGTGAAGAAGCGAAGCATGTTTTCGCTGTCAGTTTGTGATCAGGTTCGCTTCAAAACTAGAAAAGGATCTGTATTTACTTCTCTTCCAGTATATGTAGAATTCGGTAAAATCACAAAAAGTGATAAAAACAGCAAATACGTGAATAGCAGTGACTGGCAAAAACTGAACTCAGGAGACTGGGACTCAACTCAGGTAAACAAAGCTTAAAATCTTTTTGTTTTGTTTTGTTTCATTGGTTTAAGAATGTGTTTCAAATTCCATAATGGTTAAAGATTTTGTTCATGTTTTAAACCTTTCAAAATTGTTTCGTGAATAATTACAGAAGCGTGCAACAGTTCAAGAAATTCAAACTTTTATTAAAAGAGAATCTCATCTTCAAAACGTTTCAACTTAATTGACTAATATCATATAAAATAATTATGTTTTAATGCAAAAGAAATGAGCTGCCAAAATATTTAGGAATTTAAATGAAAAAAAGAACGGAAAATTCCTTTAATAAATAACAGCTGGAAAAAAATAAAATTACTTTCATACAAATAGTTTTCTTCTGAATTAAAAAATTGCTTGGATGCTCTGAAAACTGTCATCGAAAAGATAGTTATAGTTGATAACAGATAATTTTGATTCTTTCTTTGATATCATGACATGAAAGGCTTTAGTACCTAAAAGTACCTAAATTTAACTACGATATAATATGTACACAAAATAAAATTCACTTACGCATTTAAGATTCAAAGGAAACTAAAACACACTCACAAAATATGTTATTCATTTGTTAATTAAGAGTAACTTATTACTTCAACAAAAATTTAAAGTCTGAATTATACTTTCTGCATAAAATAAAACAGAAGAAATTTGGTCCAGAAATTTTACTATTTTTCATTAATATTACTTAACTATTTGCATTAGATTCTAATTTTTGTTTTATTTTTATATATTCATTTTATTTATACTCTTTTCTCAATTCATCTAACATCATCCTGAAAATTTCCGGTGGTAAAACATGGTTTATCGTGCCTTATGAAAAGAATAAGTGGAAGGTGTGGCATGGAATATAAATGCATGCATCACACAAATCGTTTCATAGACAAACATAATACCATACAACTTATTATTTAGAGAACTTTTTTTAAAACACGCAATCAAAAATTCCTCATAAATAGCTGAAAGTATGTTTTAGTAAAAATCACAAAACTTTCTCCAATGTTGTTGATTTTTCAAACAAAGCTTGAAAAATCAAGTTTTCAAATATTGTTGTTATTGTTATTGTTGTTTTTCGTCACCAAATGTTGTCGTATAATGAGAGTTATCTTTTCAAGCGTACTGAAGTTTTTATTTAGAATTTTTTTTCTTTTCATATTGAACGTTTATTCATCAGTTTGTTTGTGAACAAGCAACTCATGGAGTCCTTTGGTGTTGCTTGTTTCTGACACACGTCACGCTATTGACATTTTTATATGGACAAATCATTGATTAATCAATATACAACGTTAATAGAAAATACTTTCTTAGATATTTCGATCAAAAAAGCATGTTTCTTTAATATGAGATCATTTTTCCGATACATCGTTAATTGAATCGAAAACGTTTTCATTATTGTGGTCCTTGTGGTACACTATTTAATTTCCTCTGAAGTGATTGTTTTAAATGTTTTACTTATAGCTCTTAGATATATTTGTTTGTTTTCCTGCTTGAATGAAGTGAAAGGAAACACGAAAGTATATTTTGAAAATAAGTTAGATTTTTTTTTTTTTATATTTAATCAATATATCAAAAAACACCAAATCGACCAATAGTTTTGAATATATTGCTTAACATAAAATTTACTGCTATCAGTTTTGTATGGTCATACTCTAACCACGTCTGTAACGAATCAATAAATTCTATTCTTTTATCCGATTTTTTTCTTTTATATGATAGCAAGAACCACGTACTCCTTAGAGACGCATATGGTTTTGTTTTAGATGCCGTTAGGGAGTTTCGATTTTTCTTTCACACAAACAATACTAACTTTTAACCAATTTAACCATTACCAACATACGCAAGCAATGTTTACAAAAAGCAAAAATACATCAGAGTTTGAAGTATTTAAAATAATTTACCAAAAATAAATAAAAATGTGCTAAATGTATATTTTCTCAATATTTCCTATTTACTGAAAACATTATTTTTATTTTTTGCCTTTGAAAATGGAAGCATTTGCACATAAAAAAAATGTATTTCCTGCATTTTTAATTTTGAATTCTTATAAAAACGTATTAGATTTCTAAGTGAACAATTGTCTCAACTTTACTTAGAGAGTTATTACTTACTTAATCTTATTCTTCCCTGATGCATTCAAGTCATTTTTGCACCCAGATCTTTCTTTTCTAAAATAGTAATAATTTTTATCCGCAAAATATCATAAAAGATATTTACGGCGAAATCAATGCCTTTTCGAAATACCAATATGTTTGTAACAGCACGTAGAATAGAGTCAAATCCTCTGCGTAATTAGTCACGTATTGAAGTGAGTGCACCAAAATGATTCAATTTTCTGCTAGAACTAACTATACGATGACTTCCATAACACGTACCAAACAGTGGAATGAAACACACGACATCCACAGATTATACTTAAGACGCTGAATTATTTGATATTGAATACAGCGAATGCATCACGAATATTTTATTTCAAGAAAACCTAATTAACAAGCTCCAAAGATGAATTCTTCAGCATATTTACTATTAACAGGAGATAGCTTCAAGTATGATGACTCATTGTTAGCTAACTTATGTGATATGACATCTCTTAGCTATTTTTAATGCTTCATTGATAGATATTTCCCCAATATTACCACGAAAGCTGCATGTTAATTGAAAAAAATCAAACCTTGAGTAATTTTGGGAAAAAATTAGAATGTGTAATTAAATTTGAATTTAAACTCTTTCCAGACGAAAAACATAAATTTAATTTCCTTGTTCTTTCTACTTAGCTCGGTTTTATAACACTATAGCTTTTGGTGGCGGACTTTGTAAAGTTGAAACATACCAAGTGGCGAATGCCACACTTGAATGGCTGCATCCTTCTCTTTACGTCCACACCAAATCTAAATAGTGACTTTAGAGTACATTTAAAATGTAAAGGAGAGCCCGCATTATACCACCCAAATGAGTCTGTGAGGGAGTTCGAACTCGAATCCAGAGCTTAAACTGAATACAGCTGGTCATGTGACCACTCCATTGCAGTAACCTGAATATTTGTCAGGATTTTGAAAAAGTGTTATATAAATGTTAATGAGAAGTTATACATTTTCTTTTTTTATTATTTCACCAAACTGTTCAGTTGTAATGCTAAAACAGTTACAAAACAATAAACATTATTCACATTCTGTTCTTTGCCACACGAGAATCAAAAAAATATCATTTATGAGTTACAAAAGAAAATACCGATTATTTTCTTTACTTTTTCGTATTCTTCTTTTAAATGACTTAAAATAAAAATAATAATACACCTAATACTTTCTCGTCCTTCATGAATTCAGGTCAGTTTCGATTTGAAAACAATTTTAAAATACACACCGCGTGAAAACAATTATTAGTCGTGAGTCGGGGCTGAGCCGTGTGAGTTGGGGCTGATGCACATTAAATCTGTCGAGATTCAAATTCCACCCATTAGCTTGGAGTGTAAGTTAAGAAAAGTAGGTGCCTGCTAAATTGTCGTCCTCGTCACTTGACCGAAATTAAAAATTACGATGTTCATCATTAATAGCTTAGCCTCGTGTTGTTTCAAGTGCAACGTTAAAAAAACCAAACAATAAGTCATTCAAAACACACATAATAAAAATTATTCACATTATATGTTTTGCGGATTTGAAGTAAAATATTATGACATTTAAGAACTACTAAGAAAAAGTCCATTTCCTTTTATTTTTCACATTCTGATATAAACAATTTAAGAAACAAAAATTCTTCCATATGATTTTACTTGATGTACTTGGAAAAGCTCATTGATAATACATTAAAAACTTGGTAAAAATATTATCACTATTAACTTATCAAACAATAATATATATTTGCGTGGAAATTACGAAAAATAGAACACACTAATCATGAGCACTGAGTTCCCTATTGTGAATATTTTTCTCCAAAATAATTTACCTCAGACTCGTAAATTTTCTTTAGTTGATGAAAGCATGACTGCATTTAATTGTTGGATCATATTTGATGAGCCGCATCTAAAATTTATTTCCGGAAATAAAGCTTGGTAGTTGATGCTCCCTAATTCACCATTGTTAGGGAACTTCACCAGACTGGTGTTGCTGCTCATAGGGTTGATGAATGACCTCACTGATGATAGACGACTTTCCCCGGCGAGCAATTTCGGACAATGGATTTCACTCTTTGCCTAGCTATTAAGGCAATTTTTCCTAGCTATTAAGGAATGTCTGGCATCTAGTTAGAAGAATTTCGTAGTGTTTTGTTAACCTTACATCATGAAATTGATGTCTCTTGGAGCGTAATTTATTATTTTTTTTTATTGAATGCTGTTGAAAAAGAAGTAATTTGCTCTTGTTATAAAAATAATTAGATTCTTAAATATTAATTCTGATTTATTTTTGATATTCATACGGAATATTACGGAAAATTTTCATAAAATTTTGGAAAACGAATGTACTCAATAATAAGTAAGTTATATTATTCCTTTTTAATAACCTTATTTCAATTCTCTGATTTATAAATACCCCAAATAAATTTTTAGTTACTATATTTCTTTTTTCATATTCAAGGAAATTTTTTCGGTTTCGTCTTTAAGTTGGTCTTTCGTCTTTAATTTTTATTTGTAAGTGGAAACCTAGTTCATATAAATATAGTAAAATATTATTTTTATTATCAAAATAAATATTTTATCTCTTATGTTATAATGCATTACCTATGCAAATATTGAAAATGTTTACTTAAATATTATGTTCATAGATTTCGATTAACTTGTACGTAAGAAGTCCCAGAAGGAAAATATTGTAAACCAATGTTATGATTTATGTTTAACAAAATGTTGACTTTTTATAATAAATAATTCATGCAGGTCTTGTAATTTAATATTCCGCGTATCTGTTAGGGGAATTTACTTTTCATTTCGTTTCTCCTTGTGTTTGAAATATTTATCGAATTCTGACATCTAGATATTAAATTAGGTTTTAAAACATTTTAAAAAACGATGCTTTTGTTATTCTTTTAATAAACGTTTGACTTAAGGTGACAGCTTACGTAGAAAATATTTTTTGGCCACTTGGGCATTTTTTTTCCTTTGAGAATATTTTAATTCAAACATTTCTCTTTCCAAATCAGTTTTAATTTTCAATTTTGCATGAAATATAAATAAGATATAGCTATATTTAAGAATGTCCTCTGTTACGAAAGAAAACCGGTAGTAGGATTTTGAAACCAGAAGTTATAGGAAATTGCATTTTTAATTCGATTTCTATTCTTTGTTCCCTTCCACCTTTTTTTAAAATAAGTTTATGAATAATATTTTATAACGTTTCTAGTGTTTTAGCCACTACTGTACAGTTTAGTTCTTAAATTTCACATTTTCGCTAGAAACAAGTCGAGCTTTGCTCTTTTGAACAGTTCCATCGGAATTGTAGTTATTTGGTTCTGAGGACCCAGCGATATCCGATAATTCTCTTGCTTTGAGGTCGCTGAACTAATATCTAAGCTCAATTTTTAAGTGCTGCTTCATTAACACTTTGCATAGTGTTTTATTCCAATTTTAATATAATATTCATTACATGCTTTTTATAATGAGGGATTTACGTCATCATCTTCGGCAATTTGTTCTTCATTATTTATCTTAATTTTGAGATATTTGACATTTTTTTTTTAAATTTTTGCATGTTGATACTATTTTTTCAGTCTTCCTCGCTTTCCAGTCTCAGTTTTTTTGAGAGAATCTGCTCCTTTTTCCTTTCAATTCTGCAGATATCTGTTTACAGTCCATCCGATGATTCGGCAGTATTCCATTCACGTTTGAAGAGATCTTCTTTAATTTCATCATACAGGATTTTTTCCGCATTAAATGAGTTATTTTCAACATCATCATTAATATTTTCAGAAAAAATAGCTTCTAAATATTTTTTCAAAATTTGAAAATGTTTAAATTCCATCTATAAATCTGACGTCCATATTTTTAATTACTTCGTTTAATTTCAGATCCTACAATCTGTAGGCTTTATATTCGTCAGAATACCCTATAAAAATATTTTTAGATCAGTCATCAAATTTTCTTCACTTTTTTTGTGGGTTTTTTTAATTAAAAAATTATTTTTGTTCAAAAGTTCTCATATGCTTGATGCTTAATTTTCTGCCAAAGATTATTTGGTTGGGTGTTTAGCCTTCTGTTGGACTTAGCTTTGTATAGCGATTGTGTAAGTACATAGCTGTAGTTATAGCTTCAGCCCAAAACTTATGTAGTATATTGGATTGGATTAATGAGCAAAGGAATAATTTGAAAAGAATTTGATTCGTTCTTTGAGATTTGCCTATTTTGAGAATTTAAATAACCTATAATAAGTTGTCGTTGTATTTCAAATGACTAATATTTGGTCATACAGTTTTCCAATATGTTCAAGGTTATATTCATACGCAAAATGTTTTTTCTTTTGTTCAGTTGATTTTTGAACAAAGTTTTAGAGTATAAAAAAGCATTTTTAAATTAATTTTTATATTTAAGAAATGCAAAATGGACAAATTTTGATTTGTTATCTATGAAAGTAGCAAATTAGAGATTACGAGACTCTTGCTTCACTTAGGATTGCATGAATCAGAGTGAATTAAATGTAATAAATTAGATCATCGATATTCTGAATTTTTTATGTAAGGGATGACAGTTTGCCAAGAATTCATACTTCCCAATCTACAAAAGAAAACACTTTTACTACCTTTAATAATTTTATTTGATTACATTTTCTTTAAATTAGAATCACTTAAATAACCATTTCATATATTCCACTATTGAACTTCACTGATGAACAACTGATGCTGATTAAATCATAAGATAAATATAATATAGATCTTTTGCGTTTTGCAGTAAGCGCACATGTTCGATAGATCGCAAGTTCCAATTATAACCTATTGGTATTAGTTATCATTCGTTATTTTAAATTTTATTTTTTCTAAGCCAATAGCTTTAACAGACTTAACAATTTCTAATTTTACATAGACACCATTTTTTTTTTTTTAGAAGAGTGGAGAGGAATTCTTCATTATGTCCCACCGTGCATTATAAAGGAAGGTTTGATCACTTCCGCTTCACCAGAATTATATATATTTTCAAGTACCGTTGAAGAATTTTTGAAACGTGCAGATACCTTCTTATTTATCTTCTTTATATAATCAGACGTTTTATGACAAGAAGGTCACAATAATTGCATTTAATGTTCACTCGAAGTAGTTTCCTTTGGTGAACCTAACTTCAGTATTCGAAGCGCGGATTATTAATACTGGAATAACAGGCTTGTTGCGCATCAAAATGAATTACTAGTTCTTTGTTTTATCTGGAATCGAATTATTCAAGATGTTTAAAATTAAGAGTTTCAGTAGATGAAAGGTTGTCATTTGATTCGATTCACATTCGGAAATTTTCGTAGTCCGGAATACTGCATAGAAATAAAATGTCAATAAGTCAGTTATTTGAGTCTCCAGTTCAGATGATTATTCATTGACTTTATATTTAGTCATTCTTGTAAAAGCAGTGCAGCTTTTCTTGCAGAACCTTAGGCTCCGAAATATTTTTCTGTTTTATCCATAGTTTGTTAGATATTTTGCAATCCATTCTTTGCCTAAGTTCACTGGGGTATGTAGATAAAATAATATTAACACAAGCATTTTACTTTTTTGATACACTTGATGATATTTCAGCTTCACCAGCAACTGGTCTTAAGGATATTCCTTTCACGATATCCCCTTTGTTGTTCTTAATCAAAATAGCTTCAATGCGGAATTTTCAGAAATTATAATTATCCTTTTCTAGTTTATCTGTAAAGGTTTTTGCCGTAGCCATAGTTTGTGCTTGTGTCTTATTTTCATTCGTTTAGGAATGTTATTATTTATCCACATTCTCGAATTTCAAGGAAATAACGCAATTGTTAATTATTTTTTGATGCGCCTGGGTCCATAACCAATGTTGAAATAAATAGGCAGATCATATATTTCAATATTTATTTTATACGGTAGAATGTAATACTCGCAAGTAAGGTAAAGGAAAATATATTAAGACATCATATACAAGATCACGTTATTCATCGGTGTTCTGTTTTTCTCGTCTGTTGCAAAAGAGAGAAGGAGGAATACATCACAAACACGCCGCCATAAAGGGTTAAAACTGCGCATGCGCTTGGATATGGCTTTCAAAGATAGCAGCGAAAATACAACAAACATTTAATACAGAACAGAGGGAAATCAAAATAAAACAAAATAATCAAGTTACAGAAATTATTTTACTTTAAGTAACAAGAAAAGAGCAGTATAATCGTTTATTGTAATAAATAAATGAGCTTTTATTTGGAGAAAGAAAATAGTTGAAATACTACTCAGAACGTTTTCAAAATGAATACATAAACATATTATGTTTATCAAGTGAATATATAAACAGATTAATTTTTTTCATATTAATTAAAATAAACCTCATTATTGTTAATATATTAAAGCTAGAAATAAATGTCTTTTTTTTTAACTACTTGTATTTTGTAGAGTAGCAATTTTGAAGCGAAGAAATCCATCTTTGTTTACTTTCAAACAAAAATCTAAATAAAAAACTATCAAACAACAATATTTTTCTATAACGAAATTGGAGAAAGTCCTTCGAGACACTAGTCTATGGAGTCTAGAAAAACACTGCTTCTTTTTATTTTGAGGTCTTTACATTACAATTTTCTAAAAAAGAAGAAGTATAGTTTCAGTGTCTGCTTCTCGAATAAGCAGTTCTATTCAATATCAAATGTGCAGTAAGCTATTTGCACCGTGTTCTTATGTGGGCTTTTTTTTAAACAACTCTCGCCAGAATTCAGAAAGTCATGTTTTGTCAACTTTCATTTTTATTCTCTGTAGAAATAAACATGTTTTTTTTTCCTTCTTTTTTGAAAAATTTGACTACACAAAATCAAATGGGCCAAAAAAAATTAAATTATCTCGGAAATAATTAAGTTTTATTTATACCTATAAATAAAATCTTAGTCTTAATAATTGGTAAGTAATAATTAAGGCAATTAGGGTCCATTATTGATTTATTATGACTTATATGCACTAATGGACAAAACAATTAGCGCACCAAGAAGGAGCTGTCAAAATGAAACGAAATTTTACATACGTAATGACTACTTTAATATAAGTAAATGACTAGAAAATCAAAGAAAAATGATCCTTTATTTCAGAGAAAAAGGCAAAAGAACGGAGGATTTAATACCCTGTTGAACTCCCTGTATTAGCCCGAATGCACGATGCGATACGATCGTGCATGGAGGCATACAAGTTCTGTATGATGTCTTGAGACATTTCGTTACTTATTTGCAGTAAACTTGCCTCTAGTTCGTTCCAACTCATGGGATGCCCAACTCGCAGTCCCAAATGATCCCAGATATGCTCGATTGGAGATAAATCTGGTGATCGTGCAGGCCAAAGAAGGGTAGTAACAGTGAAGAGACAGTCTTGTGAAACCCTTGCCGTATGAGGCCGAGCATTGTCTTGTTGAAAAATTGCCCCTTGGAGCTGTTGCATGAGTGGCAACACAAGTGGTTGCAGGATGTCATGGACATACTACTGGGCTGTCATGGTGCCACGGATCAATACTAGGGATGACCATGTACTATAAGCATGTAAGCAATGGTACCCCCATAGCATCACACCAGCTGTGGGAGTGGTGTGTCACAGTAAAGCAAAAGTAGGATTGAGGCGTTCACCACGGGGTCTCCACACACGAAAACGATTGTCATCACTGCTGAGATTGAATATGGATTCGTTGCTAAAGACGACCTGTTTCCATTCTGCTGCAGTCCAGTTTCCTCGTGCGTGGCAACATTCCAAACTGAGGCGTCGATGGGTGGGCGTCAAGGGCAGCACACGTAATGGGCGCCTCGATCCCAAATGTTCTTCAGCCAGGCGCCTTCCTATGGTTTGAGAAGACACAGGGGCCCCTAGTGAAGGTAGTACCTGTACCTGGATGGCGGCCGATGAAGCAGTTGGCTGTACGCGTGCATTTCTTATGATGTGGCGGTCTTCTCGACGACTGGTCTGTCGAGGGCGTCCTGAGCCTGGTCTTCGTGTAAATGACATCTCTCGGATCCACTGGTCCCAACACCTCCTCACAACACAATCAGAGCGGCCCAACTGACGATTTACTCGCCTAGCTGACCATCCAGATACCATTATGCCGATGATTCTCCCCTTCTCAAACTGCTCATATTGTCTTTGAAAAAGGCGTAAAGACATGTCTACCTCAGCTCTTCCTTTGTAAGCGATTCAGCACACTCAAACAAGCTTTGGTTTCCTGTTTTATACTCCACAGAGAACGACATTGAATACCCTCTACCGGCTATACATAATGCGCAATCATGCTGCATTTCTAATCATTTGTATATCTCCCTTACATATACCATCATGCTAAGTTTCGTTACGATCCCGCAATTATTTCTTGATGCGCTAATTTTTTTTGTCCATGAGTGTATATATATATATATATATATATATATGTAAATCGTATATTAAGTTATAATATATCATCATTATTAATTGCGATTAATAGCATTTCAATGTTATTGTTTTCCAATGTATAAAATTATTTTGTTTTTAATACAATACAGATATTTATTATATTTCTCCTAAGAAATCACCGGCTTAATTAACCCGCAATAATTTCATTTATTTTTTTTTAATTATTGATTTTAATTTTTTTAAGTTTTATAGTTGTATTGAAAACATTCAGATATTAAAAAAGGTTTACAAGGAAAGGTTAATATGTCTTCATATAAAAACCATTCTTCAAGACCATTGAACATCTAAAATAGTTTTTCTTTACGGTAAATTCAATTAATTACTTCTAAGCCATTTTTTTAAAACATAGATTTGATTTTTATACAAAATACAAACAAAATGTTGAAAAAAAATATAAACAGCAGTTTAAAGCGCTCGAATTCTTTCCATTATACGAGCTTACCGAAAAAGATATAAACTTGGAGAGTCTTACATTTACGCTTATTTCTTCAAAAATTGGAACACTATGATGGACTCATAAGAATTGAATTATTTAATTTAGAAAACGACATGTATTAATACAAATGAATGTTTAAATTTGCAAAAAAAAGCACATAAAAAATGTCAAAAAATAGTATTGAGTGAAACCTCTACACACTGTGAAACTAAAGTTTTTAATACCACTTGGCATTGATGATAATTTGTTTCTATACCAAGAAAAGTGTTTCTAAGATTACTTCTATCCGAAACCAAGGTGCATATGTATTAGTTACCACGTGGAGGTTAAGAACGAGACTTGGACTGATAAAATTCCAGTCAATATGCGTCATATCTGAATAGGCTGGCCAAGGAAGAAGCTGTATCTGTTATGGGGTTAGAATATTTTAAGTAAAAAGAGGCTAGAATATCTTAATAAATGCACAAGCTTTGTCTATTTGAAATAGTTTCAGTAATGCAATGATGGAAGGGAGTGACTTGGCGCAACATATCTTCTCCGATGTACCGGTTGCTGTTAAAATTACCCTCAGTAATAAGAAACTGAAATCGTTCATGATATCCAATAGCGCATCAAATTATCATTATTGGTGATTGTCTAGTATGACGTAGAATAACGCACAATGGAAGTTGCGTACACCAGAGTAGAGTGTAACGTAGATGCTGCATCCACTATGCCCCATTCAATCGAGATTCATTTTCAAAGATAACTTTTTGCCCCGCTGGTTGCTGTGTCAACGAGACCATTAAAATTACAAACAGGAGGTGTTTTCATATGAGGGGACACTTGTTCGAAGGAACTCTTGCATGCAGTTCTTTGTGCAGCAAAAAAGACTTTCACTACCCTAGTGGTCATTGTTGCGAATTCACGGAGGCTGTTGCATCATTGAGTCACAAATTGGAGTCCTAATGCAAACACAGATCCTCCGTGTTGAGGTACTGACGAAGTTAAATATATCGAGAATTCAAGTCATCCCGTTGACATTGTGTGAAAGTTTGGATACAGATATACCAGTTCAGGTGTTGCCCTTGTCCCTTGACCGAGGCTTAAAGTTACGAGGTCTGTCACCAACAGACCTCGTGTTGCTTTTAATGGTGACATTAATAATTAATCAAACTCAGCAGAAGAAGTAACTGCCGCATTGTTGGAGTAGAAAACAACACACATGTTATAGTGTTCCGATGAACTACCAACTATCCAAATGAAACTGTGTCGTCCACCAGTTTCATTCAGATGAGGTGCTATCATCCCATGCTGTTGACGCAGCCTATCGTAGTCCGTTACCGGATTTTCAACTGGACTGATTCTTTTGAGCCAACTACTTCTATATTCCATTCAATGACGTGGTATTGCGACTCATACGAACTGCTACTGAAAGAGAAAAAGAAAACAAAAACCTTACCGAAAGTCGATCATTGATAGCTGTTAAAAATCGCCATCTTGCTTACATGGTTCCTTTCGTTATTATCGGGAAAATAGGCTTCACTTGCAGCTTTTGTCCCTTGAACAGAATTCTAGGACTACTTGAGACTTCCCTCCATAGTAATATATTTATAAGACCGCAATAGTTCAGATAAGGTATTACTCTGAAATTGTGTTTCATTTCAATAGAATAACCTAATTTAAATTTCAGTTTCAGCTTGTATATTCGAGGGATTCCTTCGTGGTGTTGCAATCTTTACAAACATAAACTCAGATACTTTTAAAATATCCAGTAAAAATCAATATTACACTGATTCTGCTGAAACTCATATTTCAAGAAGTTAACAACCTGGGTAAAATGTTTATTCATTTATGTCAATTTTCTCCTCATATAATCGTACAATTTTATTAAAAATAGCATATTTCGAGCTACTTGGCATGAAAATGTTTCGAGTTACTTAAATAACACCATAGTTTAATTCAATTACATTTGCCGATGTTTGTGAAGGAATTTAAAAATATTAATTATATATTGCGTATATTTCATATTAAAATGTGTGTAAAATTTCAGTTCAATGCACAAGTAAAATGCATTAAAAATTTAGTATTAATCAGAAATTTACCTTAATTTTCTAAGCAAAATGCATAAATGAAAGCGCGTAAAAGAAATTTATTCCAATTTCTGTTCAATACTTTAGCTGAATGCGCAAATAAAACCTATCATAAATTTTTAATTTATCAAAAATGCACTAAATTCTTTCTAAGCAAGATGGCTAATCGATGCGCTTAAAAGCAATTTATTCCAATTTCCTTCAGCAATCCTATAATTTCAATTCAAACTGACAAATAGATCAATTAATTTAAAAGTTACAAATTAAAAATATAATATGCAGAATTTTGTTTCCTATTTCATATTATCAAAATTATAAGAAATTAGCAAAAACAATAAACTATTATAATTTGGAAAGGATACTACAATCTCTTTTAAATGTATATATGATAATTCTATATTAAAGGCATACAGACGATAGTTTTCTTTTCCTTCTATAGAATAACGTCATTCGAATCTACAAACTACAGTTAATTCTTTTGTTATATTTACCGTAAGGTGATCATAATATTCATAGATTTATTTATTACTTATTTCCTTTTAATACGGTTTTTTTTGTCTCGTGACAAAATGCTGTTCATAATCTCATATATATATATATATATACATATATTCAAAAGCAGCTCAATAGTTGCTTCAGTGAGAGAAATGTTAATCGAAGATATACCATATACCATGGTAAACATTCTCCAAATATCCGACCTCTACATTGATAGAAAACATCAAAAAACAGCAAAATCATTCCCTCAAAATATCGGACGTAATATACTCGTAGTTTATCAAAACTGTGTCAAATTTTAAATATTGAAATATGATACAACTAATGAATGTTGAAATTATAAGAATCTACACAAAGTCAATAGAATATCAGTACTAGCTTACAGAGATGGAGAATATCTGTAGAAATATCTAGGGAAAATAAAGAAAATGGTGGTGTATTGTCTAGACAAAAGAATAAATATACAGAATTGAACAATGTATAACTCCTCAACTAATGATCAAATGTACTGTAATAAAAGGCTTATTTTAGAGAGAGAAAGGACTCTTTTAATTTATTTGTTATAGAGACCTGAGCATTTTAATGAACGTTGTGCTTTGAATACGAAAGCTTTATTACATATAAATGCTGAAGTGCTAAGTTGGAGATTATACACGTATAGTTATTTTAGAGGAATACATGAGAAGTTCTTGATCTTGTACCGTTAGAATAGAAAGACAAATTCTTACAGTGGTGTTAGAAAGATATGCATAACAATCTTCCTCACTTGAAAAAATTACTCTAACTGACTTTAATCTAAATTCTTTGTTAGGAACAACAGAAAAGTCATTTAATTGCCAGGTGATACACAATCAGAAAGAAAAGTTAATCACACTTTAGATAATTGCCGAAGAAGCTTAGAGTTCTGATTTGCTTAAAGATCTATCGTATAGTTTAATAAGGGATGCTGCGCAGTAATTAGAACAAAGCCTTACAAACCTCTTATAGTGAGGTGAAGGCGTTTCGAGATGGTATTAAGTGCTCAGATGACATTCTTGTCTGTTAATGGTAGCAAATAATCCACGTTAAGCCTCTAGTGTAACATTAACTAACGACCTATAACAACGATTGAAGAGGCTTGACAAAGTTTAAATATCTAATTAAGTGTTCCCCTGGGGTTCCGCTTGGTATAAAAACTACGCAAAAGTTTTCTAATTTTCTTTCATACTGTCAAATGCAGCTCATTCTTTCTTATAGGAATTGATCTTTCTAATTTATTCAGTCAGTTGCCTGAATATTTCATTATACCTGATATATGGTTGTATATTTTACGATTGACATAAATAATCTATTGATTGCAAAACATGATTAATAAAGAAATAAAGTATGTTGAAATTTGTAAAATGTGTCAAATATTACTTAAGAAAGCATTACATTTGATGTAGTCTGTCATTTAAATAGTTCTTTGATTGTCTGAAATATTTCTTTGACATACGAATTACATCAGTAACAGTAATGATTAATTTCTGTTTCTTTTTTGTTGCATATTTTTGTAACTCTGCTATGCAAATAATGTTATAAAATAATTGATAACAATGCTTAGAAGAGAATATATTATTAAAATGTAACATCTATAAAAACATTTACGTAACTCTTAAGAGAATACGTAATACAAGATAAAGTCGCGACTAACCTTTGTAAATTCAACATATTACTTTTTAAATCATACTTCATTTGTAAAGAAGGGCTTATATGAAATTAAGTTTTTTTCTACATTAAATTAACATGTATTTTAAAACGTGCTTTCTTATTCAATAACTCAAAGTTTTTTTTCCCTTTTCTCCTGTACAGAATGAAATGCTTCGTTTCAAAAAAATAGTTCGTTATCTGATATATTATGACGAAAAAATATAAACCTGTCAAATATAAAGTAATAACATTTTCAAGAAATTTGAAATGACTTTTGTGTGAAATTGTTTCCGACTAACAAATGTATTTCATTACTCACAATATAAAGATACCGAATAAAATAAATTTTGAGCTTTCATTTTATTGAATTCACAGAAGTTTTTGTCTCTTTGAAGACTTAAATTCTTTAGAAGGATTCTATACTTACATTTCAGAAATAAATTGTTATAAATTAAATTTGCCTTTATTATCTGAAAAGCATTAATACATTTTTCTTCTTCATATCAACATTATGTTTGTTGAATCACAATGAAAAGTTAATCTAATAGCCCATTATAAATAAAAAGATCTTGAAATACAAAAGTAACTATTTTTAAAAGAGCTTTTTAATAACACATATGTATTGTTACAAAAATTATCGGGCAGCTGTATACGAGAGTATTCAGTCCAACAAGGAGGATAATATCAAACGATGCATTATTCACAGATATTCAAGTCCCGATAAATACAGGTAGAAAGTTTGGAATGATTAACAGGAAATCAAGAAACACAGTATTTGTTCAGATAAGTGGCACATAAGAGTCAAATACACAATTGTAGTAACAGTCGCAACATTGTTTTTGAAATTCAGCTCACTAATTCACACTACGGACAAGTCACCACAGTATTAAATACTAGTAAAAACTCTGAGAGCTTCCGGCAGATACACTTGACCACGCTACCGACAATTCCTCAGCAGTTCCACTCAACCAATGCCGACCAGTTCCATCCAACTGATTTGGTCAGGCTTCGTATTTCTCCTTATTTACAGACTTTTCGGCCGTATTGGACGCCACAGGAAAATTCAAGAAAAGTCAATAACTTTTCTTCCTTTCGAGATTTTTTCAAGATTTCAGTACCTTCTGGAATCTTCTTTTTTTGTCACCAAATTTGCCAAGTTTCTTGCAAAATCATCAAAGTTGTCTCCAAGGTTGAGGGGTCATTACCTAATGCTTCCAAAGCTCACTGACTCAATTTATATAATTGTCTATTTTCACTTTTTGTAAAAACGTTGTAGGAAAGAGCCATCTCGTTTTCGCAACAATATGAGATTTAAAAAATATATTAAAATTACCATCCAAATAAAAGGTACGCAATGCTTCTGATTTTTAGTACAAAACACTAAGCAGTGTGTTAAAAATTAGAGAATTCATTCTTTATACAATCAACAATTAAATATATTTCCTATGATGGTAGAACTTATGGTTATTATTATGTGTCACTTTGGAAATAATTTTTTAGAATAACTTTAAAATCAATAAAAAAAATTGAAGAATTTTCAGGCAATCATGATTAAATTAGGTGTTGCTCACACAAAATAATTTTTTATAAGATGGTGATTAATTAAACCCTGCTTACTGAATAAAAAACTTTCGTAATAAACAGCGCATAGCCAATATATATTTTTTTTACCTTGCTTAGATTTTTTTCACTGTTCTTCAAGTTTAATTTGAGCTTCTAATAAAACTGCACCAAAGTCCGTCTGGTATTATGTGAAGAATAATAAATATAGAAAAGCAATATGATTTTGTAAAACATCGGTTTTATTTATTCTATTTTATTCTTATTTTGGCAAGTTCCTTGAAAAAATATGCTTGTTTAGTTAATTATTTCAAATAATTGCTGGAGTATTATTAAAATTTTCATCTGTTGCTATTATGTTGTGCTATTCCACAGTTGATTGAAATCTCTCTCTCTCCCTATCTATCTAAATAGTAAATGAGATGGAGATCAATATGAATATCGACTTCCTAATTTAGTAAAATAAACTTTTGTGAAAGAGGTCATAGGAGTTGACCCAGACGTAATATAGCAAGATGTAAAATTAGTTTCAGAAAGTAGAACCAGAGAAATGTAATTGGTATGTTATGTTATGTAATGTATAGAGAAAGCTTTATGTCTAGTAAACAACCCAAACGTAAAGATGGCGAAAATATCAAATTCAGAATAATATAATTATTTGCAATATTTCGAAGTTGAAAACTGTTGCATTTTTTAATCGACTAAGGTTATCAAGTCTTACAATTAAATAAATTGTTTGTATACAAATAAATCAAACTATTGATTAAAAATTGCGAATCAAAAAATAAACAAAATTATTATAACTGCAAACAATATAAAATTTATATAAAAAAATAAATATAATTTTCAAAAATTACAAAATTATTAGAAAAGTGTGTTAGGTAAATAAATTAACTTGTAACAAGGTTATTCGCAAATTTTTCCCATTGACTAATATCTCAATTTTTTTTCTGATTTTGTATTTAAATTCCTAGCTTCTTCCCAGTGAAGTAGAGCATAATATAAATTAAATATACGTTCGAAGTATAGTGAATACATATAATAAAGTCGCTTAAAAGCAAGAAAGAATTTAATTGAGAATTATAAAGGCTTTGGTAATAATAATGTTAGTGCAATGAGCGTGGAAGTATTCTGGTGAGTATAACTGAAATGATGAGATTAGGAGTCAAAGCTGTCGGAAGAATCGCAGGAGGTACTAGCATCGTGTTCCGGTAAAAGTATTCTTTGATAGATTACAGAGCTTGTTAGTATTCCCGGATAAAGAAAATAAACTTTTTGAGAGAATTTTTTCTCATTTCCGGATCAAAAAAATACTATAGACATAAGTGACTGTTTTGTTTTCTAGGTATGTGCTTGAAATTAAGTTCAAATGTGGATCTTATATGTAGAAAAACATTTAAGAAAACAGACGATATGGGTAATAGGATATCGTCACAAACGATTTTAATGTTTCAATTCGTGATCAATGAAAAGGTTTGAGAAAATTATAAACATACAATAAAGGGTTTAATTGAAGCTTAAAACTGTAATAAAAATATAGAAGAAATACGCAATTAGTGAAAAATGTCACAAAAAACTGTAGAAATTCATGAAAAATGTCGAATAGAAAAATATGATGAAATGTTTTTATAGTTTTATGGAACGTGTTGCAAAAAAAAACTAAATCTTATTACCTCAAATTGGAAATGCAAACAAAATAATTAAGAAAATTTATTTTATGTTTTCAACTGTCCCTATTTTGTAACATGTACATGACACACAGAATTATCAATATATATATATATATATCGTTAAGCAAAATTTTATGAAGACAATTGAGCGAAATATATGCCATGCCATGCAAAAGTATTTAAAAATGTGTAAAAAAAAAAGAATAAATCTGAAATGACTAGTATCTTAATGATAACACCAATAAAATGGAAAAATTTTACTTTATAAAAAAAGCAAAAAGTAAATATTTGTAAGAAGAAAGAAATTCATTGTTATAGTTTCTAGAAATTCATATCACACGACAATGTTTTCGATAAATAAAAGCTATTTTCCTCCAAGTGCAAGTAACAGTAAAAAACAGAAAATTTTGTTCGATTTTATTTCACTGTGTCTTCCATCTATATAATACACAAAACAACTTATAGGAAACTTTCGCTGAAAATTTGGTAATATATAGCTGACAATAAATTTTAATTTATAAATGGAAATTCTGCATTCTTACACATGTGGTAAAGCCTTTCAAAATATTGTACATTCAATGCAGTAGAATTTAACTTCATTGAATTCCACGGCAAATGCAAGCTAAAAATAGATGTGTTAAGATAATTTCAACCATTCCTAAGTAAAATAAATTGTATCATTTTTTTTCCAAGAATATAGCTTTCATAGTAAATTGTTTTATTGTAAAAAATTAAGAAAGAGAAAAATTTGACACACTTTCCAAGCAAAGCATTTTAATTACGATGTGTGACTATCCGAGAAAATTAATTTATTTTCACCCTATCAATATTGTTTTTGGACATCAGAGATTTTGTTAGTATTGATATAGTCATAATCAAGAAAAGAAATATCGAGTCCTATTTTTAAAAAAAAAATAGTTCGTTTTTTTATCCAACTGACAGATGAGATGTGAAAAACTGAAATTTTTGTTTTTAAATTTGTGGTATTAATTCAGTAAAAAAAACTTAAATTGTTTCGTATTCTTTTGCGCAGTAAAATCTCTAACAATCAAACAATCCCTTAATAATGTACAGTTATTTAGTATAATTGATAGAATACAAATTGTTACTTTATTTTAGTTGAGTTTGGAAGAGATGTTTAGATTCGACCCATATCATAGATGTTATTTTGTTTCAACATGTTTTTCAATCCCTCTATCATTTACAAATTTCTCACCATACATTTAGGTTTCAATAAACACTGGCAGAGTCGCCTATAGCAACAACTGAACATAAATTCATTAAATTCAAATCTATGAAGAGATTTATGTATCGATTTAAATGTCCAACTTTTCCATGAAGAATGATATTAAATTTTTGCTGAGGAGCAATTTTAAATGGAACTCTTAACATTCGAAAAGAATTTCACCGAACATGTTATTATTTGACACTTTACAGGACAGGAAAAAACATTCTTCTTTCCCACTCCTTTATAAAAGAAATACCGTAAACTAACGTATTTCCCTTAAAAATAATTAATCAGTTTTTTGAAGCAAAATATTTTACGTTGTGGAAAATTCAATAATTTCTTTCTTCCTAACTTATCAATTATTCTAAATTTCAAAAAAGGAAAAAAAATCAGGAAAAGTATGGTTTGATTACTCGCTAGTGAGACTCTTTTATAAAGTACTTGATTAAAACAAAAGAAAGGTTCATTAATTTAAAAATTTATTTAATGCATTAAAATTTATTCCACTTTTAATTGTGCGATCCCTTCCATATTCAGCGTGAAACTCTTTTAATTCAACTTTTTTTTACTCTGTATGTTCTACTTTGTAATGTTAAGAACGCTTTATGAACGATCTTAAGTAATTAAAGAAAATTACAGGCAAAAGAACTGAGATATCTTTTTTAAAAAAATGCACAATTCGTTAAATATTTATGTTTTAGAATTAACATAAAACTTATCTTTCACATAAAGAATAACTCAACTATTAAAGCCAAATAGTATTTTTACATATTGTTTACTCGTATAATAAGGATTTTTCTAGTTTCGCTTGAAGTTTTTCCACTGGCATTATTTTCGATGAAACTGTTCTAAGTGAGATTACTTTTTTGAATAATTTATTGCGTGATGAAATTAACATGTAATATACTTGTTTTGCTTAAAGATTGAATGCTTATTTCTTTTTAGCGGTAACAATCCGTCCAATTTATTTTAATGGCTTTTTTTATGCCTTTGTGATTGTCTTTGCTTTGTATTCAATTTTGGCGAAACTTGAAGAGAAAAGTCTACCGAATAAAGAAAGGCTGACACATTGGAAGACTGCCCTAAAAACACTTAACCTTAAATAATCATTTAAATAACTGTAGTTGTTTTAGAATATTCCTTCCTTTTACAGGATTTGGGGAGAAATCGATGCGCAGTTTAAGAACTCGAAAAGTTAACTATTAAATAATATTGCGTTTTTTTTAAGTAAGAGTATTATGATTCAAAAATTTATTTATACTAGAAGTACTAGAACATTTTATAGTACTAGAACAGCGTTGACTTGAGGTATCTTAGTATGATAGCGTAATTCTTTTAAATCAAATAATTAACTTCCTTTTAATGTTTTCAAAATTTTTGAAACAAAAATACAAATAATTTCTATTAAAATATATCTAAAAATATGAATAAAAATCACGTTTTGAGATAAAGAATTGGTAACACAAGTCATCACCAACTTTTAATAACAATTAAATGTAGGAGATAATAATAATCATTAAATTTTAACAAAACCGAAAAAAGTTAAAAAGTTAAAGTTCTTAAATCCCAAGGGAAGAAAAAAAAATAACATAAATTCTTATATCTCAAATAAAGTGTTGTAACGATCAGATCTAAAATGTGCTGATATTTTTCTCCCAACAGTAGCTTCTTTGCTATTTCACCTTTTTGCTGGAGTGTAAAGTCGTATTTTGAGGCCGTTAAAAAAATTATATTATATTTGAAGCAGAATATTAACTGTTATTTTGCTTTTAAACATGTGATAATTTATATTGTATTACCTGACTCGTTCGTCATCGTAAATCTAATTGCAAATATAAATATCAACTTAATTCCAAGCACAGATACTGTAATTAAAAAAGTCTCACACGAACAGTTCAAGAATCTAGTCAAATACTTTTCAAAATATCACTTATTCCACCTCAAACGAAGGGAAATGTTCTCTACCATTTCAATGTCTCTTGCCTCGGCACTAAATTTTCTGTAATATATCCAATAATACACTTACCGGAATACGATGCAAGTAAATTCATCAAAGAGTGATTCAACAAGACAGTGTCGATTCCTAATATCGCTAAAGCATGTAGAAATGCAATAAACTCCTGCGCATGCTCCTATGAATCTCTTATTCAAAACCTTCTCACTATTACCGTAACTTTTCTACCTATCTCACATTCACTTTTTATTCGCGTCAGTTTTATACGACTTGGTTATATCTATTCACTCCACTTCTCTAATATTTAGTTAAATTGCGTAACCACATTTCCTTTAGTTGGAAAGAAGTTAGAAACTTAAATATAAAGTAAAAAAGAAACCCAGATGTTAGTTAAAGGAAGTTTCAGCGAACTACTCATGTTCCAAATTTTTAAAGAAAAACTAATGTAACAATTTTTCTTTGAAATTTTATTTACTTATTAAAATACTCTTAAAATTATACTGTTTAATATATTCATAAAGGAAATTTGGAGGTTTTTTTGTTTTCAATTGCTGCTCTTTGAAAAGTTCTGGCATACGGCCTTCAACAATTCTAATGTAATTTTTTAATCTTAATATTCGTGTTTTGTATTTAAATTATAAATATAATCGTCCCTTTTTTGCTTAACTTTCTTTTGCGTAAAATGTTTCTTAATAGTTAAAAAATACACCAAAAAACTCTGAAACTCATATATTTAATATTCAAGTATTGAAAATTACTGGTACTTAAACTTTATATGTATTTCGACTAAAAATACTTTTGCCCTATTAAAAGAGAAATTGTTGAAAAACTTGAACATATTGTAAGATTTGGCCTAATATTTTAAAAGAAGAATAGACACCAAGATCCATTATTAAAATCTTTTACTACTAATAAAGAAAATTAAGTGAAAACTGATTCTTCAAATTTATTTTATGTTATGTAATTAAAATTTGAGTAGTTAGGTGTTGTGTGTGTTCTGGTTTTATTCAGTGTCATATAATTTCTCTAAGAATTTAATACCTAGTATAAATTATTTTGATTATTAGAATAATTTATTTAAATTTAATTAGTCAGTTTTCCTTAATTTAACGGTTTTTGTTCCTTATTTTACAAGCATTCACTATTTTAATTAATTCTAGGAACTTTATTCTTTAAGTCTATGCCTAACACTCAGAATTTCTTGTGATATAACGTATGTAACGAAAGTTATAAGGATGAAAATATTAAATAATATTCTGTCAGCAAAAATTATTATATTTTTCGAACGTGTCACATTATCTAATTCCAATAAAGATTTCCAAAGAAGAAATCCTTTCTTAATTTAAGTTACAATTTTTTTAACTCACTTTAACAGTATTGATGACAATGCTACCTGATTGTTGGTAAATGTCTGAACATATTTATATGGTAGTGAATACACATTAAACTAGTATATCACTTTTATTTTTAAAACTATTTCTTTTGTACATCATGAAATAAATAAACTTTTATTTCTGATTTATTTCCTCCCAAAACAGTAAACTTTTAAAGTTTACACTGAAAGTAAAGTTCAGTTCTTAAGCTTTCATCTTCGAGACGATGAAACCTCAACGAAAAATTTTCTTCATCACATTCCACAACAGGCAACAATAAATGTTGCTTTTAATGAAATATGACACATTTTTTTCCTGTCTGTGTATTAAATCTTTTCGCGGAAATCTTTGACCAACACATATGTCACTGTCTATAAAAATTTCTCTCTAGAACTAAAGCGTGAGTGCTTTTTCAATGATACTTTTCAACAGTAAGTTTCTCTCTTCAAGTTACGTTTTTTATTTGATACATTTGCACTGCGACATTTCTGTTAACTTAGAAGAAGGAAATAAATATATTGACTTAATGGTATGAACAGAATGAGGAAAGAACTGTTCTACAATTCTTATTGATATAATACTTGTAATGTTTCAAATTTCAGACATCTTTATGCAGCAATTGATACGGATTCTGAAATGCAAAATCATTATTTTCAGGAACAGGTATGTTCTACCCGTCTCCTCCTTTTGAAAACAAATGTGCTTATTCCTTTTTTCCCCTATTATCCATATCAGTAGCTGGTATATTCCAAAGAAAATAGAAAATTCAAGTTAGAGTAAACATTATGTTTTTTTTTTATTTAAGCTTTGAAACTAAAGTTACAATAAGCCCACATTTCAATACTTCACCTCATTTTAATATTTCCTTTATATTTCTTTTTTTTTAATAATTGGAATAATATTTTATTTGTTGAATTACAGTATCAGAGTATACTAATTTAAAATTAATTATGTTTGTTTTTTTGTTTTAATCTTCCTTTCTTTGCCTGATTTTTATATTATCCAACTATTTTAATGATAAATTGAAATGTAATCGAAACGCTAAGTAATAACCGATAACACATTTTATACTATTTGGGAGTTGTACCCTTCTTTTTGAACTGTTATAAGATAAATTTTTACTAAGAAGGGTTAAATAACAAAAGCTATGAAATGTGCAGTAGAAAATATTGAGTCGACACAGATAAAATATCCAGGGCGAAATAGTTTTGATAGGGCCGCATACCTCGCAAAGAGGAAGTATCAGGACTGGCTTCTCTTTTCCAATTAACTAGAAATAGCTTTTCTATAAATAGAAAATATGTGGAGATAGGGTTTCACACAATTTTGAATGTCTGGATGCAAGTGAGTTTCGAAGTAAGCTTGTAAAAGTCGTCTTCGTTCACAAATTTAAAAAAATTTATTCTGCAGAAATTACTATAGTAAACGATAATAAATATTGGAACATATTGAAACTAGTAAATGTATCTATTCAATAATAACTTGAAAAGTTGAAAAGCTACCATATAAATTTGAAACATGAGTCTAGGGGTAATCGAGTGCTTATACTTAACAACTATGCTCTAAAGGGTATGGATGCCTGTGACATTCAAAAAACGCCAGATAATAATACAATAAGGGAATATATATCTGTAATTCTCTCTCATTTTTTTTTAAAATTTTATCAGTTCAATAAAAAGGAAAACTATATTTCTTTGTTTAAAACTTTTAGTTTAATGAAAAAAAGGATTGTAGTGAAATCACAAATTGATTTATCTTTAAGAAAGATGAACTTTTATTGGAAATCTGTACAATGCAAGCATAAGAAATTTTCATTGTATAATCATTTTGTACGAACCATTTATTTTAAAATTTTGAATTGCTTTTCTTACTTTAATTGACAAAAATTATTCCTTTGCGTATATGAACTACTATACCCACGACTCGACAAAAACAACACTGTTCGCGATTTCATGGTCATTGCACATTTGATTGAAGCCATATTTGCCACAAACTGGTGAGCACTCGTGGAGATATAAAATTTTTCGAAGTTTAATGCTAAGATAATAAGTTATCACTGGCATCTACTGCAGATTCACCGAACTTTTCCTGTTACATCTCTGGAAATTTTCAGAAGGAATTTTCTCAAATCTTGTTTTGTAAACAAGATTTCAGACATGAGAATACACATATTCATGTTTTACAACGGTTAATGTCGATATTATAATGTTTCCCAATCATCCCAATGATTTTTCACCAATCAGATTATTATTTATTTCTCCATTTGAGTCTGCCTCTTCTTTGTAATTCTTTATAATAGTTATAATATTATATTAATTTCTTAGGATTCTATTAAAGACTCTTTTTCTTTATAGAATTATACCTCTGGTAGATAAATGGTTATTAAGAGATAAAATATAAAATGATTATTTTGCAAAATTAAGATGTTCTTTTCAGTTTTATTCGCAAAATATAACAGATCTTTGTAGAAACAGATATTTTGCAGAGCAAAAAAAGAGAAGATAACTAAATTTTTTTGCAGTCTAACATGTATTTCAAAAGAACTACTAATAAGATTAATTATTATTTCAGTGTAAACAACTTAGAAACAGTCTAAAAATAATGTTATAGTTTAATTACATATCCTTACCTTCATCTGAGGGTTTTCTTTTTTCTATTATCCTGGGAAGAATTAAAATTAAAAGAAAATGAGTAAATGTTTTTACTTGCCACTTGAATCTAGAATCTTTTCTTTCCTTCCTTGTATGGAATATGCTCAAAATTTCTATAGTTAATTTTATTTTACAAAATATTTAGCTGATGACTGAACTATTAGTATTACCTTTTAAAGTTATTTTCAGGACTACTGAAAAATCTTAAAATTAATTGATCTTTTAGATAAATATTGAGACAAAATTTCATATGCATAATCAAAGGTTATTATTTTAAAAGTTAGGTTTGAATACAAATTTTTAATATTAATACTCTTAAAATACATAAGTATGAAACGCGTTGTGAATTATGAATTTTTCTGAAAATCTGGTTTTATTAACTGTTTCTGCTCGTATTAAATTTTATTTCCTTTCTTAAAAATGCTACGGAAAAGAAATCAGAAGGACATGTAAAATCGGGGGCAGACATTTATATTACGATTATTTTCAATTATGTATCATTTTCATGTTCTTTATTCCACGTATTGTGTACTAATTAACAGTCAAAGGAATTTTTAATTTTTTTTTTTTATTTTGATTTCAGAATATGCTCAGTATTGTTTAAGAATAACATAGAGACAGAGAGAGAAAAAAGATAATATTTTCAAATTCTTGGAAAGAAAGTGATAGTGAATCTTTCACATATAAAGTCAATCATTTACCAACTTAATCTACTTAATTATTTCATCACTTGTTCATCAGTAGGAAAATCAATTAACAACATTTTTTTTATGTTTTAAATCAGTCATAAATTATTTCATAAGCTGAGATTTATCCTTGTGTAATGAAAATTATAATTTTACCGGCTGCAAGTGAGATATTATATTTCTACATTATATTTGAACGGAATACTTATCAAAAGTATTAATGAGAGGTTACTCTTTCACCATATGTTTTTTTTTTTTTTCATTTATCTGTCAGGAGTGTCAAAGATGATGTTTATAAAATACAAGCTGTTATTATACGTTTATATATATTTATAAAATTGTATGTAATTTGACAATCTTAACTATACTTGTTTTAAATAGATTTTCTAATATGTATATTATGAAATATACTTGTTTTTGTTTATTTTTTTTTATAAATAACTTGTGCTTTATATGAAGAAATTACTTTCTGATATACTTTTTTTAGCTTTGATATTAAGTAATTTAACGGGAGAAATACAATTACAAAGATAAGCCATAAATAAAAATTAATATTTTTACATACATATTTTTTGAAAAAAAATTACAAGAGTTATTTTCTACGTAAATAAGTTTTCTAAATTCATAAATTATTCAAAAAGTATGAATGATTCCATCAGTGAAAAGCATAAAAAGTCAATTACGGTATTCTAAAAAGTCGAGTGACATTCAGAAATGAAGCAATTAATTCAGGTATAACATTCTATCTGAGAATATAAGCTATTAAAATTACATGAAGAAGGTTCATAAAAAATGTTCCACTCTTTCACATTCTGCACAGCTTAATAGTTACAATAAAATTAACAGTTTACATTACCCAAAATATACGGGTGAAATTTTATTTTAGTTTATGATACCGTTATTATTTCTTTCCAAGTATATCAATATTTTTGAAATTTAAAAATGCCACCTTGTTCATCACTAAATTATGAGATTTTTCTTCAAAAATATTTCATTAATGAAGACACGAACTACAGTTCCATTGTTAGAGTAAAAACTAAATTGGTTTTAATAATATCCGAATGGTGAAACAATTTCTAGAATTTTAGATGTACTTCAGTGACTTAAAAGAGGAATGCAGCTGAAAGTTTTCCATCGAAATTATTTTAAATATGAGAACTCGCACTCTACTATGTATTTTTTTCATACAAAACAGTTATTTTAAGTCAATTATAAAAAACACTTATTCCATCAAAAATTATTTTTTGTAAAGAAATTTATTTTATTTTTATATCATCATCAAAAATAAGACTTCTCAAAATAATAAAATTGAAAAAAAAATTCATTTTTTGTTACAAATTTTGAGTATTTTTGCAACATTTCTTTGTCTCAAAAGATTAAGTAACACCCCCAACATATTATATATATATATATTTGTGTGTGTGTGTTTATTTGTATGTGTTTATGTGTCTACCATTTTCCACCTTTAAATTATTACACAAGTTTTAACAAAACAAATAAATAGAACGATACTTATTAGTAAAAATTATAGTTTATTTTTACAATAGGGTATATTCACTCTCTTTATCTAGCAAGATCGCGTTGAACACTGTCTCAAACGAATCGCGTCTTTTCGTTCGAGCTTCGCTGGAAGTCGTTGCTTTCCAAATACCAGACAACACTCTACTGTAAAATGATCATTTCCTGCATCTTTCAAAGGTAGTTTTCGTCTCCAAAACTTATCCGTCCTTTCGTCTCCTGTTTACGTGTTTTGTTTGAGATAATCCCCATTACCAGTATCGTTTGCCCCTTGGCGATTATGGCGAAAACTTTCCGACTTAGAAGAAAGGTCACCAAAGTTGTGCTACGTATGCAATGACGTCATGAAAACGTTGCAATCTAACCAAAATTTTGGTCTCCCATAAAGTAAATCGCCACATTTAAATAGTCATCGTACCCAAAAGTCACCGATCTCCAAGGGTCTATAGAAAACCTACTTGAACCATATATATATGTGTGTGCGTGTGTGTGTGTATTCTGGAATAAAAATGAAAGCTTATAAAACATGATTTTCAAAGCTTACACACATTTCTGAATTAATTTTTTGCTGAGTTTTTATATACGAGTATAGCTTACATGTCTAAAAATTTGTACAAATATAATTTTCTGATTTCACTTATTAGACGAATTTCTAAATTATAATAGCTATGTATATTCTTATTAAAGAATACTCCGCATTTTACTTCCAATATTAATATTCAAAATGGTAAGGTATTTTTTCAATCAAGTTTTAGTTGATTTACACTTGATCAGATTTTAACGTTGATACTATGTTTATATGACACAAGAACAGTAGAAAAATATATTTTTTTTATAATCTCAAATAAGTTAAAGTTGAGAGTTGACTAAAGAGTTGAGAAAAAAAATTATTTTCAAAACAGGGCCAAAAGTTTTTTAAAATAATACTATTGCCATAACGAACTTTGCTAGATAAACAGACAAATTCTTACACATATGGATTGAATTTATTTTATCCTTCAAAAAAAAATGAAATATCTTCAATCTATCCATTTTTATGAAGCTTGATTGATTTTATGCCCAATTTTATTGGGAGGAGCAATATGTGAGATATTGTAAGAATTTCGTAGTCACAATATGAAAACGAAGAAATTCATTATAAAAATTTCTGTTAACTATTCCTTACCTATTTCAATTACTATTTCTTCAATGTTTTCGTTACACATCAAAAGTGCATTAACCTGTTTCGTACATCCAGGTTATTGAAATTGAGAATTAAATATACTTAATTTAAAAGTTTTAAGATATATGCGAACTACAAAATTAACTTATAAAAATCTTTTCCTATTCATAATTCTCGATTTCAAAAAGTTTCTTCTAAACAATCCCTATAAATACTGACAATCATTATTTTATAGTATGTTCGAAGAACCAATTTCATAGAGACGTCAATCTTCTTATTTATTTCAAAACAGATTGCTTAACTTCCCGTAAGATATCTAAATTATAAATCTCCATTGTCTCTCCTTAACACACTATTGGTTTGAAATCTAAAATAATACACACGACTAGCATAAGAAACAGAAATATAGCTAAGCAATATCGGAAAAATGGCATATTATGACTAGGCAGCTATTTTAAGTATTGGGAAAATCTCTTTTTATTGATAGTGATTTCTTAAAGTATCATATTGAATTCTAAACTGATTTTTTTTTTGTCAGAAGATTATTGCCGTCAAATTTTAACTAGAAAGGGCATCAAATAAGGCATTGGATTTAAAATTACGTTTTCGATATTGAAATGTTTACTTTCTCCATTAATATTCCAATTTCAATTTATTATGTGACGCTTCATATAAATATTCAATCACCAACTAATAAGAAAACTCTAGTTCTTATTTTTTCCCAAGAAATTCTGAGTTAAACTCATGATGTTTTTATGAACTTCATTGAAACTTTTGTAAAACTCAAATTGGAAATCTTCTACTTTTCAAATTTTATTTTGCGTAATTCCAACAACTCAATTGCTATTTCTTAAAGTATATATATCTTGGAGTGTATTTTATATATTTTTATGCATTTGAATTATCTCTCCAAAACGATTTTTATTAATATTCAAATATTTTTATATCCACAGGAACTTAAATGCTTCGCCTCGAATCTTGCAAAAGAATGTCTTAGAATATCTCAAGAGAAATATAAATTTATTTTAACTATCAACTTATGAATTTAAATTTTCTTTTTACATGTTTACCATTTTAGATATCAATTTTATGTTTCTAAAAATATGATTTATACTATATTTCATAATTTTGTTTTCAAAATAAAAAATGTATTGATTAATAAAATGAACACAAATATTTTAAAATTTATTTAAAGCATCTACTTATTTAATCAATCAACTTATTTTCAATGATACGTAGAAAAAGATCCAAGAACCGTTTTTCAAATTAAATTAAATTCTTAAGGAAACATTTTTTGAATTTTGGGGAAACATGGCTTAACCTTTAAAATATTTTTTTAAAAAAAAATGTATGTATAACTAAGATTATTAAATAAATAACAAACTATGATAGATAAATTATTATAGATAGATATTCCTGGCTTTTCTAATTCACGTGTACAACAATTAAGAATTTTTGCAAAATTAAATGGTAAATTTAGGATGTTTTTTTGTAATTAGTGTTACTTGTGATAAATGTATTATGAAATAATGCCTATTCTTATTCTACATTCTAACTTTCAAAAAGTACAAAGTGTATATATTGAAACTGCTTAAAAAATACAATTATTTTACGAACACGTTGCACATACCATTACATAAATCATTAAAAATATAAAGAAAGAAATATCTAATATTCATAATTGATATAATTAATGAATGAATTAATATTTTTAAGCAATGGATTTGAGAAAATCAGCACCCAAATTCTTAACTGAATTAGAACATCTCTGTTCACACACAGTTTTGTACTCCAATAGCATAGAAAATATGATGAAAATTTTAGATCTGGACTTCTTCTCTTCTTGAAAAAAAGCTCTTCTTGAAAGAATAAAAACCATAAAAAGTTTTTTTTTTTTAAAACTTCCTTTCACCAGACTTCTTCGAGTCACTAAAAGCGATGAGCTTTCGTAATACGATATGCATTATGTCGTTACGAACGATATGCAATTCTTTTGTAACGATTTATTTCATAATTCATTCAAAATAATTTGACGTGGAAAATTTGGTTTCTCTGTTCCATTTCCATTAGTAAAACAATTTGTATACAAATTTGTAGATATTTTCAACTATTCGTATTATTTTAAAAATCAATATTTAAAAATTTAAGTCGGTAATTGATTATAACTAATATTTCATCTACAAAAAAATAACATACTATATTTCATTGAATAGAACTTGAAAATATCGTAAGAATTGATCGGGGAGGGAGAGATTTATTTTAAATATTCCATTGCGTTAACGTATCACATTTTAAAATTTGATTTTAATACATTACGTAATTAAAAAATCACACTTTTTCATTCATGTGAAAAAAGTTAAAAAGATTCGTCACAATTCTCCCTTGAATTATTCTTATAATTTTACATTGTTATGTTTTTTTTTTAAACTGTTATAATTTTACAGTTCATAATCTTAATGCATATAACTTAGCTCCGAAAGATTATTGCAAACTATCTTAAATTTTCTTTAAGTAATTATCTATTATAAAACGTAATATTAAAGTATGAGCTGGAGATCTGCTTTTTTATGAAAAATAATATGATACATTTTTTATTAGCTGATTTGTTTGCATTTTTTCATCCATACATATTGACAAATAGTTTTAAGATTTGATTTTAATCAAGACATTTTAGTCACTGAATTTATTAATAGTATTCTTTAAAGTATTTTCATGAAATTGCCTTTTAATCAAGTTGCCTTTGTAATTAATAGACTATTAATAATCTCGAAGGTCCATTATGTAGATTGATTTACTCATACTTACATTAAAAAGCGTTCATTAAAGGACAAATAATTAAAATTTTCTAACAAATAGGTACTGCCAATAATGTTCTTTGAGAAATGACTTTTTGGTAATGATCATTTTAGACATTTCGCTGTTTATTTTTAACTGGAGTTATATCTCTTTAGAATATTTGTAAGTTACAGTTAATTACTTTTCCTTTAATTCGTAGGAAATAAAAGTATTTTGAAGGTTTTTCTTTTCTTTTCTTTTTTTTTTTGTTATTAGCATAGATGCAATTAATGGAATGTTATACTTTGAGTTACAATGAACGAATGATACAAAAACTATATGTTTGTTAATAATATTTTTTTATATAAATTGAATAACAATTATTCTAATATTGAAAATTTTTAAAAAAAAATGAATTTTAATTAAATAAAATGTATCTATTTATCAATTAAACTTTAAAACAGTCATCTTTGAGATATCATACATTTTTAGCCTACTAGAATTGGTGTTGAGACTAATGCGAACTTTGTCACTGAATATAAGCTCGCTGTCCCAAACTCTAATATCGGTGTTCGAAATGCAAGTATAAACGAGCTTGTGTATGCATATTAGTGAAGGAAATGCTAATTGATGGTTGTCTGAAATGGAAACCAACATAATTGAGTCTCCTGTAAGCAGTTTGATGAAAACTCGCATTCCTGTGGCGGCTGTAAGTGCTGAGCATGATTCTCCGGCTCAACTGTCTCTTTGATATCACTCATTTGTTGTCAGATATCGGTCTTGGCAACCGGTTGGGACTCTTGCCCGATCTGGTACTGGTAGTCAATGAGCATTTCTTGCACTTTGAAAACTCTACTTCAGTCTTGGAATTACTGTGGTGAATACAGCGAACGCCCAAATACGAGAATACCTACAATTATTTCATTCGTAAACATATCCATTTGTCGTCTTTATGCTATCATTCATTCTACTTAATCGTTAACAACGTCTTTTCTCAGGTGAATTACACAAAAACTATCAGAGCTGCTTATGCCGAGTGAGCCATATGGCCCATGTTTTGAAATGCGCATGTGCCGAAATATTTTGCATGAAGATATTTTTCTCCATCAGAAGATGATTCCTCTCACATTATTTAGAACAAATTCGTTCAATACTTACTCAAGCCTTTCCGCATGTTCCGAATTATGCTTATCTTTCAGACACTTGTGTAATCCTGTATGCTTACGGTCATTTTCTAACATGTTTTCGTAGTAATTTGAGTTTCAAAAAAGGAATAGTTTTCATAAAATGTACATTGATACAGTCTAATCTCTAAATACATAGCCCAACAAATTCATTTAAAATTAGAAAATTTCAAACATTCTGCCGTAGGAAGTATGTACATCAGGAACGTTTAACTCGAATATGCAAATTTTAAACATTTTACAATAGAAGTTATTCGCGGAGGTTTAATTGTTAATACGTTAATTAAAATGATGACTTCTGTTCTCACTAAACTAACATACTATGAAAGATTTCTACTTGGGATATTGATAGGATTTGGAATCTATCCTTGTGATGCGAGGACTTCTTCTCTCAGATTTAATTATCTAGCTTAAGAGTATGAATTTTGAGATTAACTTCCTCTGGTAATATTAATAAGGTCAAATGATCATATAGTTGAGGGATAAAAAGATGAAGTGAAAGTTGATTAAGATAAAATCGCATGGCAATATTATCCAGAAGACGGCAATCATTTGATGCAATAATTAAGTTTTTGAAAACAGATAGGTCAAAAGCTAACAATTATATTACAGTGAAAATGACATACCTGAACGATGTAATACATAATGTCCACTGATACCGTGTGTTAGCTTGCGCTAGATATTGTGGTGATTGTGAGTTAAATTATTATACGTCTAGAAGTAATAGGTCTAAATGGAGGTGTATGTGTGTCACGTATGTGAAGAGTCTCCGCGAGAATGTGCGGTGAGTGTCTGATGAAATAGTGCACGTGGCTGCACCATTTGAGGTGAAAAGCGTTACTTAAACGAGTTGCCTGGTGGGGAAACCTCAAAGAGAAAGAAAGCGCCTTTTTTCCAGAATAAACAATAACATACCTGATAATTATGTGTCAATGACCTGTATGGGTCTTTTAGTTAAGAAATTCAAAGGCGTTAAGGAAGACCATCCCAAATTAAGAACCACCACTCCATGATCATGGAGCCCACGTATCACTTGATAGAGTTGGAGCACAAAAGAAAAGAATGTTTTATTAAATAATTTAATTTGAAGATATTTATTTTTGAAAAAAAAACTAAAAAATTCTTACGATTTCTCAAAATTGAAGACTGGATGAAATAGGATACTAAAATATAGGATTTTGGTAGATAAGAAAAGTTAATAACTGAGACTATTTTTTTTTGCTCTAGATAATTGAGGAATTCATTTTCAAGTACATTATACGCAATGAAGTATTATTAGGTGAGTGGAGTAAATTAATTTAAATTGGGCAGATAAGAGAAAGTCGTAAATATAACAGATGGAAAACAAATTATTTCAATAATATGAAACATTTTCTCAATACCATCATTTTAAGACAAATCTTACTCCCTCACAATAGTTTTAAATTATTATTCAAATATCATTTATTTAAGCAATGATTACGATGAAAATATAATAATTTTCACTAATTAATTCATATGATTTCTTTAAGATTAACAAAACTGGAAGACATTTGCTGTTTGAACTGTTTTTCAGTTGCTTTAGCTTTTTTTTTTTTGAATTTGAGCAACAAGAACGACACAATATTTAATGTCATAATGGAATTTTAGAACACCCACTGTAACATCTAAATGCCTTTTACATGATATTAACAAAACTTCTCATCAATTTAGCCATTTATGACCTAATTCATGGGTCACCTGACAAGCCTGGTGTATAAATATATAAGTATGTTTTGTTTAAAATTAATAAATTTAATTTCGTCTCTTAATATAGTGACATGTCTAGTCAGAATATAATTTATGCTTAGTATCCAAAGTTCAAACTTGAATGAAATAGTCAACGTGATTTACAATCCAAGTTAGAAAACGGATTCTAGATTCTATTAGAAAGGCTCAATCCGTTATATAAGTATTTACGCATTTAATGGAGAGTATAATAGGTAAATGCATTAGAGTGGGATTTCCCATCTGTTGCAAGCTATCCCACGCTGTTTTATAGTTGATAGAAGTGCTTTCCTCTCTCTGCACTAGTTTGCTTAAATTTACTATGCCTTTTGAGTTCTTAATTTTGCAATAGAGCCTTTTGCGTAAGCGACGTAGTTACTGATTAGTAACTAACAGAATAAGAAGTATGAGATGGTTTTAAGAACTTGAAGGACCATAATTGCTTCCTTAATATCAGTAGAGAACATTAGATGAACGTCCTGTTAGAGAGATATTTCTTATTACAGTATGCTTAATTTTAAAATCTACTAAATCCAAAAATGCATTAGCAACATTTTAAAACACCTGGAACCTTCCATCTCAATATTAGTTAAATACAAGCTTAAGATGTAAGCATTTCTTCACAAATTGAAAAGGAATCGTAACCAATGGTTGAGTTATATAAAATTAGATGTAAAATCACTTTTTTAAAAAAATATGTATATGTAATAATCTAAACTATATTCAAAATTTGTAACACTGTGTTTCTTCAAAGAACCAGAAATTTTTAAATCTAAAAGAATATTCTATTGTAGAAACTTCTGAATTCAAATAGTCGTAAAGCTACATTTCACTTAAATATACAGATATTTTTTTTAAATAACTCCATGAAAAACTATGCTATTTTAAAGCATAGATTTTCTTCTTAAACTTACTGCTTACAAGTAAGTACGACTATAGATTTAGATCATACTAAATCTAAAATATTAATTAAATCAAAAACAATTATTCGTAATTAAACTCAACGATAACCATATTTATATTTCTTGATATTAGATCATGTATTCTTGAATTTTATTGGAATATTTTAAACTAAAATAAATTTAAGATTTCTATGTATTACAAGCTTTCTATTTAATTTTTGGCACTTCATTCTCTTTTGGAATTTCGGTCTTTCATTTTTTAATTTCAAAGATTCTTTCCAAGATGTTGTAAAATAATTTTGTGGTATTAAAAAGGATATAAATACTTTAAGAGTAGTTTAATTATTAACTTTTGAACAAACCCTTAAAATATATTTTAAAATATTTTACCTCCCTCCCCTTCACTCTTTCTTTATATTTTCTTTATTTCTGAGTTTATCTTAGCAATTGTTTATTTTTATTAAATACACTGTAACCATTAAACTGAATTTATATTAGTTATTAACATAAAAAATTATAATTGTTAATTCCACATATATATATATATACTAGTGTGGAAAACTTAAGCAACTTTTCAGACTGAGACGTAATTCCGAAAAAAAATCAACTGGTTGACATGAAATTCACACTACTGAAGCCTTAAAGGTTGATAAAAGCATAGTAGCCCAAAAAATGAACTGTACTCATACATAAAGGAACAAAACAGAAAAAGGCTCTATTTACAGAATGGTGTAAGTAAAAAAAAACATTGTCTGGTAATCAGGAAGAACAACAAACCATAGTCATTTAGTGAGGGATATGACCTCCAGTAATTAAAATGGTTGCATGACACCGTCTGTTCAAACTTAATCCCATATTATCGAACAGTTCTTGAGGTAAGAGAGGTAAGTCCTCAAGTAGCATCTGTTTCAGTGATCTGGTATTTACCGGAGGATACTGTCTTGTTGCCAGATGTCTTCCGAAAGCAATCCACACATGTTCGATGGGATTTAAATCAAGAAAGCATGCTGGCCAATCCGTTCTGGAGATATCATTACTTTCTAAACGCTCCTCAACAGCAAAAGGTCCTGTGTTGTCATCCAGAAACTAAAGTCTAGACCAATGCCTCTCCTGACAAATGCACGTGAGGAAGGATAATTTCTTTACAGAAATGATCTCGTAACTGAGACTCTATTGAAAATATGGACTTACCGTGACGTTCCCTCAGTTTTCATAGTACTGATATTTCCATATGTATCACCGTTCTACTGTACTAATCGCAAAATGCTCTTTTTGAACAATTTCATGGTTATATGTTAAAAAATCCATTAGTTACTTAAATTTTGCACGTGGGTGTATATATTTAAGTGTGTGAGGTTTCACTAAAATTGAAATTGAATGACTAGTTTAAATTGAAAAAATAGAGCTATTAAATTGCTAATTTTATAGGATTAATTAAAACAAATAGTAATTTTTAAAGAAAATATCAAATCATTAAAGCTAAATATATTACCAAAAATTAAAAGGTACAAACTACTGTAATGTATTAAAACCATAAAATTTCCTAGAGTACAATTTCTGTACAATGTAACAGAAATTCATGATTAAAAATTAAATATAAAAATTGTAATTTAATACAAAAATAAAACTAGTAATTCAAAATATTACAACCAATCTACTTGTAAATAATCAAAACTTGCCGAAGAAATACCAAGCCTATCTCAAGAGAAAAGATTAAGAAAAATTGAAAAAAGGTATTATAATTTAAATACATTAACAGACTTTGGTTTGGGAATAGTGTGTTTAAACAAACTCCGTAGATCCAACCCATTGCATGCTTTAAAATTTCTAAGTAATCTTAAGTTTTGTGTAGCAGGATATCAAGAATTATATAAACAATTTGAGGAAATAAACTAGTCGCTAATAATAGACTTTGTAACAAAAAAAAACAGAGGCCGTTAATACAGAATGAAATTCTTCATTTGAATCAAAGCCGATGGTTGTTCTAGACATATTTGACACATCTACTCTTTTGGACCATTTCGTAATAAGCGTTCACCCTTGTTATCAAATCCCAATGAATAGTTGTTAGTAAATTTATTCCTAATTTCAATTTGAATTCTTATATGGTGTCTACCTATAGACTGTATTTCCACTGAACACTAATTTTTATTTTTTTGTAAAAGAATGAATTGTTTTTATTTCATAAATAGGTAATATGGATTTCTTTATCACTTTTTTGCATGGTTTTTTGGGAAAATATTTAGAGTTTTTCATCTTACACGATTCTTTAACGTTGTAGAACATATCCCTAAATTTACCATATGTCGCATGTATTTTTTACACGAATTCTTTTTGCACGGTTTTCTGAGGAACGTATTTACAGTGTAAATAAGAGTGGGTGTATATATTAGTCCCATTTCAAAATTGTTTTTGCCGTTAAAAACCTAAAGATTATTTTTTTTAAATGTCCGATATGATAACATTGTGTCTGCGCTCTAAATCTATAACATTAATTTCATGTTGAAAGAGCATTTAATAAGATTTCCTGGAGCGTTACTTATCATTCCTCTTTTACTACTCTCTAGATTCAATCAACTGTAGGGAATTCTCAGTTAAAATGAACCCTTTTCAAAACCAAAGATACACTAGTGCAATGTTCAAACATCAGGAAACGTTAAAATAATATTTCGAAAAGTACATAAACAATATTCGTAGTAGGGTTCATTTCTTAAACTTATGCAGAGAAGACTGAACTACGACTTTTGGCTTTATCTTAATGCATTGTACTTGTTTATACTCTTTGGAGTAAAGGAATTGTATCATATCAATGAACATTGGACATAAAGCACTTTTCAACATATTTAAGTAAAACATTGCATTTTCATTTCTATCCCTATAAACGATTTTCATACAAGGTTCTACAAAACTTCTAGCAATGAGTTGTATGCCTCTCGATAAGATGGAATACAAAACAATTTTTTACTTTTTAATATATAATACTTGAATATATATTGTGTTTGTTGTTGCTAAAGAAGTGTACAAATGATTTGCAATAGTCTTTTGCGTTGGTGAGTTTATTCTTGGTACCATTGATTTCACATCGGAAACGTTTGAAACAGAATGTACTCTTTTTTTCTGGTATTCTTTCGGGTTTTTTTTCGTTAGCTGTAAGAATAATTTTTGACTTATTTTTCTTTTTCAATTAAAAATAGTGTTCAACTTCTCTTGGAAGTATTTATGCTATATGTTTCAAAATGTAACGTTTTTTAGTTACGTCTTAAATATATTCTTCCTTAGAAAGAAGAAAATTGTAGTCTTCAATCTATAGCTTGTTTGCGACCACCATTTGCAATCTAATAATAAGCTGTTTCTAGGAGTATTAAGCGGACTAGTGATCATGGTCGTCGGCTATTGGTCAGAATCTTAGTCGAGTCGTGGGCTCGACCTAAAATTCCGCCATGTAGCGGAGCTCAATGTGCGTAAAATTTTTCTAGGTTCCTATTCAGTGCTTCGTTAACAAACAATCACATCACATTTCTCTATAAATTTATATTTTTTAAATCCTTCATCGAAATCTTTCTAAAAATATGGGAATATCATCTGTGTGTAATTATGTAAATGCATACTTTTTTAAAATCGTTTTTAACTTGTATGTAAATACAAATGCTTTAAAAAAAGAACATGTTTTTATTTTTTGAATATTTTTTGGGAGTTTATATTAACCAAGTGATGCTTCATTTCTGTGTCAGCAATAACGGAATATAACTTTAAGAACTAATTTTTATCACACGTTCGGATAAAAACCTAATATTTAACATTATTTGATTCCCTGATAGATATTTAAGTAAGTAACAAAGAATATACAGACATAATTAATTGCATTTACGTCTGAAATACTGTTTTCCATAATATTTTTTCAATGAAACTTCTGGATGTTAATGCTTTAACTTAAACAACTTCAATGAAAATTTATGCTTTTATTGCAAAATTTAAATAAAATAATTTATTTTACCTTTTCAAAGTTTTTCACTTCACTTATATATTACAAGAATAAGAAATAATGTAAACCGTTTTTACAAACATATTGAAAGCTGGAATTTTAAATGATATTTTTTGTTTCATACCCCACTATTAGAAAAATATCTTTCTCGATAAATATACCTGTTTGTTCTACGGAAGCAAAATCGAAAATCTTACTCTGATAAAACTTCTTCTGAAACATTAATTTATACATAATTATAAAGGAAATGTATGTCCCATCAGGTATACCCTTAATGAATAACTAAACATCATGTCTAGACTCATTAATAGTTAGAAGTAGTTAGAGCAGGTTTATAGGTTACATTAATTTGAAAAGATGGGAAGGAACCAATGCTTCAATCTCATCAAAACTAACCCGCTTACTGTTATTATACACTACTTAATCCTTCAGTTATGCATTCGAACTCCATGAGTTCTTTTTTTCTTTTTGGTTTATTTCTTTACCATAAGAGCTCGATGATCAAAATTATTACGCTTGTTTGTTGAGTAAGTTAAATAAATTTAAATCTGTTCTTAAATTTTTGTTTCAGTTTAGTAAATATAATAATTTTTTTAAAATTTGTAAGTTTTTGAAATAAATGCATAAAAAAATATTTTATGGCTGGATATTTAATTTTCTACTAAGCATTTCTTTTCATTTTGAAAAAAATTCAAATTTAGTAAAGTTTTATTTCTTACAATTGTTGTTTTTGCATAAAAATCCATGATGAAAAGTTGGGAAATATTTACTTGTACGTTATTATAGTAATAATTGTTCCATAAAAACTTTTATCGATAAAAGTACTGAACAACTCCAGTGCAGTTTGTAAGGACAATATGATATCAATGATGACAATATACCTAGAACCTGCGGCAACGGATTTAGCTAAAGTATGTATTGACTATTTTATTAGGGACATAAAAGTATTGTTTACATCATTGTACGTTTATATTTGCTTTTCTTATTAACAACTTGATCGTACTGTCTCCACTTCAGAACAGCTTTCAATATAACACTCAAACTTAATTAAAACGAGAGTTTGAAAAATGAATTATGCAAACCCAAACGAACTTGCGGTTTTACTTTCTAAATATATTTTGCATATTTTTGTCATTAACGTAAAAAATATAGAGAAATTATGTAGAAGTTACTTACAAATATTGATAATCATAGTATGTAGTTTGAAAAAAAAATTCAAAATGCTTTAAAATGCATATTTAATGCTTTTAGAATACATCTGAAATAAAGTTTTAGGTTTTGATTTACCGACATTTGACGAAAAGCAAATAACGTGAAAAAGTTTACTTGTTTCGAACCTAAAATATATTTGTTTTAAAGCAAATAAAATACGTATTAATATATTAAGAATTTCCAAAGAAAATCAATTGAAATGTTCCTTTCAAGTTGTAATGTATTTACATTTGTTATGTAACTAACTATTATTTCATAATGTTTGTAAATACTACGCGATGTTGAAGAGGTTTAATGGAAAATGAAAAAATTCTGATTCTAGTCTAATTTTACATTTAATTTCAAACATACTCAAATACAAATTTAAACCTCATTTTATTAATTATCATATTTTCAATTATGATCAGACTTTTAGAAAATAATTTTATCGTATTTGTATCTAACAATTTTACATTGTTTTATACATTCCAAACAAAATCGCCTTTTGAAGGTGAATAAAGCTCTCAATTCTTAAAATTACATAAAACTTGATAAAATGCTAATAATTTTAAATTAATTAATTTGAACTCTATAAATGACTTAAAAACAATACCATTCTGATCTGTATCAGTTACACTTTATTTAGTAGCCGCGGTAGCCTAGTGATCACAGTAGCAGATGGTGGTTTTCGTCGAGTCGTAAGTTCAATACTTAGTGTCACATACGGTCCATCGCGTTAACGGGGCTAATGCACGTTAAATCTGTTGGGGTTCAATGTTCACTCGTTGACGTGGTGTGGAAGTTTGGTGAGAGGATGCCATCTCAAATGTAATCCTCGTCACTTGAACTAGGTTAAAAATTATGAGGTCCGTTGGCCCTAGTGTTGCTTCTCGTGCGACGGCAATACAATCAACAAACTAACACTATTTTTAACAATATTTAGCAAATAGAAACTACAAATTCCTGTTCTACAACTGTTTTTAGAGAAATAAGTTATGGAACGGTTTAAGATTTATTCATGTTATTCAATGATAAATTTACAAAATTCATTGGTCTCACACGTTGTGTTCAAAAGTATGTTTCGGCAGACTTTCTTAAATTTGGCGTCATGGATTCGAATATATGAAAGAAGTTCCTTTGAATCCAATAACTATAGATTTTAGTTCTTGCTGCTAAGAATATAAAAAATACTCGCTATATTTGTGAGGATCGATAGATTTCTACGTTTATGTTAGAATTGGAAAAATTCATGTACCAGCATTTTTATGACTTTGCATCTATTCTGGGAACCATGAAAGAATTAATATTTTTTTTATTTCCAAATTCATGAATTAAAAATAACAAGAGATAAAATGTAATGAACAAGAAACTCCCTCAGAATTATGCGCAATTTCTAATATGAAGCCATTGTATTCTTTTCAGAAATAGAACATGGTCAATCTGCAAAAATTTCATCTACCAATGAAAATTATTTGAACTTGCAAAATGATGAAAGAAGCTTAAAATTTAAGTACCAATATACTAAGGCTTTGTAAAATGTTTGTCAAAATTTAGACAAAGGAAATTATTGTTTAGTGTTATTTTGAAAAGATATTGCATTTATTATCGCAACAAATATTTTTATAAAGGACCATTTAAAATGGAAATTTAAAGGGCGTTCTTTCCAAATATAACAAAACCATAATCCAACCAATTAAAAACATTTCTAAATCATTTAATAAATACATAGAATTAAAATTTTGCTTTAAAATTTATTTGCTTTATTATTAAAAAAAAAACTGTTTTAATTAATAAATAGTGCAAAATATTACATCAAAAATTATTTGCCATATCTTTTAAAACGCTAACGAACACCATAAGTACCTATATTTTAAAAACGCTTGATTGCTTACCAAGATGATATAAGTAGATCATAAGTACCTATATTTTAAAAATGCTTGATTGCTTGCCAAGATGTATAAGTAGTAAGAAAACAATTACTTTAAAGAAAACCAGTCAATGTTTCTCTCTATATGTTTTATACTATGAATTATAATATAGTGCTCAAATTTCAAATCTTCTTAGTTATATATTTTAATATTATTAATTATAATAATAGTGTGCATATATATATGACTAATAATGTAGGATAATTTTGCATACCATAAAAGGATTACTTATTTCTTTCGCTGAAAATCTATTATTAGAAATTTGGATCCTTTATTAAACCACATAATTTGTTTCGCATATAAGCAATGTGTTTACGTAATATAATTTGTTCACAATAAGATGAAAAGGAAACATACTGCTGAAAAAATTATTCAAGCATTTCATATCTGTATCATCAATATATTTGTATAAAACAGCACAATTTTCAAGGAAACCAAAAGAAAATTGAAATCAGAAGATTGATTTCAGGAGTACTAAAGGAATATCATTGTTTAGTTATGCGTGGAAAATAATATGCAGTTGAATTATATTATCATTAACTAAAATTGTTCCCAACTAGTAATTCCAAATGAAGTTTAATAGAAGTTAGAACAATACAAGTAAACGAAAAACTTACAAAATTATAATAAGAATTTAAATAATTATAAATAAACATTGATTTAATAGTACCATTAATATAAAGGAAATACTTGAGTTCTGACAGAAATACAAACTTTGAAGTTAATCATGAGATTAGAAGATTATTTCATTTGAAATTTCTCTGTTGAATAAAGACTTTCATCAATTTACTAATTTTATAGGTTTAAAAAAGAGAAAATTCCTACTGTATAAGCGTTGTTTTCTATTGCCTACGATTTATTCTCTACATAAAATAATTTTTATAGGAGAATTCTTAAGTTGCAAGGAATCTTTCTACTTTTGTATATTCAAACCAATTTCATATAGCTTCGTTACATTCAACTTTATTTTCATTTGAACAAATTAATATATATTCTTGGAGATCTTTATCCATTTTTAGGTTAAATATATTATGATTATTTTATTTATCTTAACGAATAAAAGAAACCCATAATTTTATTTGATATATATTCCATTTGAGTAAAAGAAATATGTTAAATTTCCCTTATGATCGATGTTTCTTTGAAGAATTAAATTAAAATGAAGGAACTCAAATATGTTTAGAAATACAAAATTAGCGATTTCTATAAGAAAAAATAGAGAGGGGAAAGCTAAGTGGAAATTGAAGATGAATTAGAACTCATCGAAACAATAAGGACAACTAAGCAAAATATTTTATTCTGATAATTTAAATTTTTTGCTCAAAACTGTTATTTTTTGTTAAAAAGTCAATAGAAAATCAAATAAATAAGTATTATTTTCAACGTTTACATGTTAAAAAATATTAATTGATGGAATAACAAGCATAAATAATGATATCTCGATTGAAAAATTGTTTGTATGGAGGGATATATAGAGGTCTAAATTGGGATTTTGTGAAGGAGTGTTGCAAAGAGCCAATTTTTCCTAAAACTGCAGCGTAAATAATTTCTAAGTACAACCAAATTGTAATCATAAATTATATGATTTAATGTAACACAAATATAAGATCAAATTAAAATAAATAAAATCTGTAATGGTAGTAAAATGTTAAAACAATTTCAATCATATTTTATTTTAGAGAAAATCATTTTTTATTCAAATGCACAAACAACTTAAAATAAAAATTATGATTGTTTCTAAGAGCAGAAAATTTTTTCCGATGAAAAATAAATAAGCAATTGAAATAAAAGAAGCTTTGGAAAAGCTTGTTAATGACTTTCAAGAGACAAAATACTTCATCTGGTATCAATTTTCCTCTTTTCTTTTTATTCTCATATTTATTATCATTCTTAAAAATGAGAAACGAAAATATAATTTTCAAAACAAATACGTGATTATTCGATATTGATGTTCCTTGAAAGTGCTTAATTAACGTAAAAAGCTCATTAATTTTATTAATTTATTAAAATTAGATTCCTCTTTTAATACTACCACTCTCTCTGCAGCGTTAAGTTCGTTGTTTTTTTTATCTTTTTACAGCACATGTTCTATGCCGTGCTGTTAGAAACTCTATACGCACGAAATCATATAATTAAAGAAAATTGCAGGCGGATGGTTGTAAATAGTTCTTAGTTTACTGCGTTGTTCACTGAACTGCCGCTATTCAAAATTTGCTGAAAAACGCTTGCACGCTCATATCTCACCTACGCTACTACAACCGAATAGCCTATCTATCTTCTTTGTTTAACATTATATGAATTTACGATTGAATTAATTAATTAGAAATTTTTTATTTATGGTTCTAAAGAAGCTTTTTTTAAAAAAAATTCCACTGTAAGTGAAATAATTATGTGATACGTTCATTTAAACACTGAGAGATTATTTGTTTTAAGAGCTGGATATAATAACTCAATCGATGAGTTTTCTTTTCATTCGGACAATTGTTTATTTTGATATTTTTCTGAGATACATCGTAAACCTTTATAGCTTATCAAATGCCAATTAGTTCTGTTATTTGAAAAACGTTTGTATTTTATCACTTGAAGAGGTCATGTTTGTTAATCATGTCCTTATATTTCTCAATTTTTGAGACAGCCTGCTATAAATGAAATTTTGTGTCATTATTCTTAATGACAAAAACGTGGTAATATTTCCTAACAGGTGTCTTAAATTGTTTGACAATGCCGTTAACAATCTTATTCGTCTGTGTCTAGGAAATCCCATTATACTAGAAGATTATTTTCCAATGATTTTCCGACCTGCGAATACATTTCGCTTCTTAAATTTTTACTTTTTATTAAATACATCTGTACTTGCAAAGGTGTCAACACTAGGAATAAGCAAAGAAATGTAATACTCAATGTTAGGATCATAGCTAACCTGAAAATTAAGGAAATCCAGTGAGGAGAAATGTAACATTTTGAATCATTTTTTTTTAAATATGATCACCAAAAATTATATTTCTTTTATATTTGGAGTAATGCAAATATTTTTCTATAAATCTAGAGTTTGAATACAGATGATACTTTGGAATTGGAATGCCCAGTGCTTGAATACATTGTAATCCAAGTATTCCTAAGTTATTCCTCATCGACTTATTCCGGAATCCTATTAAAAAACCCCAAAAATATTCAAAACAGCTCTTCTACTTGAGTGGCATGTTGGCTGATGTTCCGTAAACAATGAGACTGAGATTCCAAGCTTCTAGGTCGGAAGTAGTAGATAAAAGAATAAAAACGCATTCATGGGATGAAATGAAGGGTAGGACACACACATTGCTCCCTTTTGGCTAGATATAGAGCCATCTACGATTTCAAACATTCTGTCCAGTTTTACGTTTGTCTCTCTCTTCGTAGTCTTACTGCAGATAAAATACATATCGAATCATTTCCGCTTCTAATTTAATGTACATGCTGTGTTATAAATATTTCTTAAAAAATAACAGTACCACCATATGGTGTTATCATATACTCTTCTTCCATGCAACATAACTTCCTTCCTCCTCCTCCTCCTCTTCTATCTATCATATATCATATATCATCATTATTATTACTTTTTATATCTTTAATTGAAATAATTTGCTCATTTTTACTGAAATATTATTATTATTTTTTGTTTATATTTTATCTTAAAGGTTAGTTTATTCACAGTTTTCTATTTGGAAATTCAAGTTCTTGTAGTGCAAGAACTGATCAATCTTGGTTTTATTATTTTAAAAGGGAAATGTTAATTTTGAATTCGAACGAAATTCTGGGAAAGCTTATGAACGGAATTCTAAAGTATCACTCTCTTATGTTCAGAAAATAAGAAAACATTGACTATTACTTTAAATAGTTTTAAAAATTATTTACATAAAAAGGACATTTTTGTCTCATTATATATTCAATTAGATATGCGACTAAAATATGTACTTAAGTATATTATCTTTTTTTTTTTTTTTTTTTTTGTAAACATGAAGTATGTGAGCCTTTTTCAATCCAATTCATCTCTTTTGAATGCAATTTTATTTACAATTTAAGATTAATATTTTATTTTCTCTAGAGTAATATTATACTAATTTGAAAAAACAAATTATTGTTGTTTCACAAAGAAATATTTTTGTAATCAGAATTATACACACAGCTCAATTTTAAAAAAATGAACGGAGTTCTTATATTTCGAAACTGATTATAAAAATGTTCTTCTGTTTTAGTATTCCCCAATTTGTTCACTCTATGTTTATATTTAATTTTCAAGAAAATTATGTAATATAACTAAAACTATTCTAAAGGAAAGAAGAAATAAGTATATGATGACAATTTAAATTAACATCTATATTACTATCAAACTGTAAAACGTATAATGGTAAATCCTTTTTTATATAAAAAATATGAAATATAGTTAAAAATATAATGTATGAATAATTTTCATTACATCAAAGTGTGTATAATAAAATTATATACCTCTAGATCGAAAAAAGTTTACAAAACAATAAGTCTTAAAAATTAAGTGAGAAATATTTTAATACTTATAAAATTCATCAGTAAAAGTTGCTTCTTTTTAAATTTTGCAACAAAAGCTCACTGCATAATTCTCCAGTAGCTGAAACTAAAAATTATTTTATTACGTTATCTCTGTTTTTCGCAATTCATAAATCTCATTTTGTACTTTATTTTTCTTTATTTCTGTTTCTTCACACAAAAAATAATTTCATATTCAATTAAGATACGAGTGGGTTATTGGCACAGTAGCCTAGACATGATTGCGAAATAGTTGCCGGCTTTGTTTCGACGGGTCGTGGGTTCGATTTCTGATGCCACTAAGAACTCGCCGTGTAGCTGGTATAAAGCATATGAAATCTGTCGAGCTTTCGTTGAAATGGTGAGAAAGTTTACAGAGGATAGTTCCAGGTCAGATGCGTTGCTATCAATGTTTCAAGGTCACCATTTGTGAGGGTGAATGCAATGGACTCCCGATCAGAAGATAATAAATATCACACAAGAATATTGGAGACCACACATGCCAACAGTAATGATTTATGAAAATTATTTAAGAAGGAATTTAAGTTTAAGACAATCATAAGTTGACTGATAGAACAACAAAATAGAAGAAGGTACCGTTAAACACCAATGTGGTTTCTCTCTTGATTGTTTTTCTGTGCTACCTTATATACTGGGTATTTGAAGAATTTATTGTTCACTTTACCTTCATACCACTTATGTTGTCTTACTTTGCCAGAAGAGCCAGCTCGTCCTCATAGTGGTAGAATAGTAGTAGGCTGGAACCTGGGTGATCACTAGTCACCATAGTATTCCCTCTGCAGTCACGAAGACAGTGAACATAGGAAACGGACTACAGGACAGGTATGTCTACGAAATCGAGTATCGGTATCAGAAGAAACAGAAGAGGTCTCCTCGTTGACTGCGTCTTCAGACAGATGAGCTGGCTTCAAACGGTCTGGTTGGCTGCGCTGATGACAATGAAAATTGGATTGGAGCGTCCAGCTGAATGCTTCAAAAAGGCCTGGTTAGATACTCTAAGGACGATGAAAGATGGATTGGAGCGTCCTGAGCAATGCTTCAGAAAGGTCTTTTAAGCTGCGCTATGGACGAAAAAGCTTGAGTTTGATCATCCAGCATAATACTGCAGAAATCGTCTGATAAGCTGTGCTGTGGATGATAAATATAAGACTCGAGAGTCCAGTACAAGTTCATACAGAACTCTGAGTAACAGCATTAAGGACTAATGTTTTTAATAATATCCCTAACATAAGATAGAACATTTGAGCTTAAAGCAGCAACAATTACGCGCAATTCAATAGACTCGTTTGTAATAGCAGCCGTAATAAATTAGGATTCGATTTGATAAACTAAAGTTCACGAATTTCCTGAGAAAGCGGTGGTGTTTTGAACGCCACACGGGAAATGGGTGTATCCTGTTTAGTATCAAGAGCAGCTTCTTTCGAATTAAAAAATGGTAATATTGAAAAAGTGAAGATTATGCAGTCCAAAATTAAGCAAGCAAAGTAATTGCGCAAAAGCCAAATAATAAAATAAAGGAAACACACTCGAGTTGAAAAGACGAGCTGAAAAATATTCAAGAACGAAGATAAATGTCCCACAAAAAATAGCAGAAGTCGATATTGTGAAAGACGGGAGGGTCACCGATGTTGTAATCAAATGTTACAAGGTTACCAATTCTGAGGATGAACGCAACGTATTCACGGTTAGAGGATAATTAATATCATACAAGAATATTAGAGACCACAGATGTCATCTTTGTGACTTGACTGAGGTTCAAAATTACAAAGTATGATGTCACTAATCATTGTATTGCCTCTAAGTGCCACGATAATTTACAATTAATCAACCAACAAAACGAGAATATTATATTACTGATAAATTTAATTGATTATAAAACATTTGATCAAAGAACGATTTTTTAAAAAGGCCTATCTTTAATTGCGAAGCCCTGTCATAAGCACTTATACATTTTCCTTTTAAACTGCACATATATGAATTTTTATCCACAAAAAGTAACAATACATTGAATAATGCCTTACTACGTCACTTAATCCTTTTTTTTAATCTACGAACAAAAACATACAGAATAATTGATTGTTCTTCAACGTAGAAACAACACAAGGTAAATGACGGTCCTTCTAATTCTGAACTTTAGCCAAATGAGGAGAACGACACTTGAACCGGAAATAACCTCTAAAAACTTCCACTCAAAGCCTACAGAAACCTCAATGGATTGAACGTGCATCATCTCTGGCTAGACGGTGGGTCTTAAGTGGTATCAGGACTCCAATCCTCGATTAAACGAAGCCAAAGCAGGCCAAAGATTCGCGATTATAATTATTAGGCTATCATGGACGTCCACACATTCAGAAACAAAAAATATTATTTTTTCTTGGATCATCGAAACAGATCCATATTAACTCACAATGATAGAGTTTCCTGTTTATGGGATCTGGATTAAGAAAACTCATAACTGTTGATGAAATATCTCTCACTAACACTTGCATAAAATACTGTAGATAGCAAACTATTCCGCAGAAGACAGTAAATACTAATATTTTGATCATCCGCGAAAACAAAGTACTAAATAAGATAAAAAATATATTTCATTCTATGTTTCAGAGTTACTTGTAATATTAATATAACTTATTGCTGATTAATCAAATTTATATGATTTTTGCTATAAGAAAAAATTTACAAATAACTAGAATAGCTTTTTTATAGTTAAAACTTTAATGATTTAACAAATATGTTTTAAAACGTATGCACTTTTTACAAATACGTTTGAATTACTTTAGAATTTTAAGAATGGAATAATTCTACTTTCATCAAAAATTTAAGGCTTATTGAGATAACATAGCTTTGGAACTGAAATTACTTATTTCATTCAAAATATGCTGTAAACAAACTTTTTTCTTTAGTCGAATGGGAAAATTAAATCTGTTTTTACTGTCATCTAGAATCTATAGTAAAGAAAACAGTATATATCATTTTCGAATGTTTTACAATAATGGGGACGTAAAAGACAAGAAGTATAATGGGAATGAAGTGAATGAGAGAGAATTTAAAAAGTGAAATGCAATGAATCATTAAGAAACTATTGAGCAAATTAAATATCAAGTGAATAATTTCTACAATTCAAACAAATTAAGTTATATATATGTCGCAAAAAAAAGCATTAGAATACAGCGGATAGAACATATACTCACCTTCAAAAATTGGTGCATGATACTCTTCTGATTTTCAATAAAAATATTTACTTAAAGTAAGAAGAAAAATGAAGAAATTGACTTTTTTTCTATTAATTTTGATATATACTAATATATATATATATATATATATATATATATATATATATTATATATTAAAGTAGTATTCGATTGTAGGCTTCTTCAGGACACGTACAGCTTTCTCTTTCACAACTTCAACGGACTCAAATCTTGTACCTTTTAATGCAGATTTCACCTTAGGAAACAGATAGAAACAGCATGACAAGAGATCCGGCGAATAAAGCGGATGGTCTAATACTGGGATGTTGTACTTGACTTGGAAATCTCTTGACAGACAAAAATCTCTTGAAGAAATGACTTGTCCTTCCACAATTGCAGTCGATTTTTCCTTATTCTTTATTCTTTCATGGAGTTCAGCAAGAATATGAAGGTAGTAATGATGATTAATAATTTGACCTTCAAGATCCCAGTGAGTATGAAAAAACAATCTTCATTGCTTTGAATTTTGATTTGTTCATTGGAGTTTTTTTTTTGGCTCTCAGTGAAGATGGACTATTCCAGTGTATGGAATGGTGCTCCGTCTCAGGATCATAAGTAAAAGCCCATGATATGCCACACATTATTATCCTTCCTAATGAGTTTGGGTCATTTTCAGTTGCATCCGACGTGTCAGTACACACACAAACGTTTTGCGAGTTAAAATTGTTATGTAAAATTTGCCGTACGGATTTTTTGTCAATTCCTAGAGTGTCAGTAATCACACTAATACTTAACCTACGATCAAATGGAACCAGAAGTCTGATTGTTTCGATATTGTCAAGCATTTTAAACATGGAAAGGCAATCAGGTGTTTGGAAACGCTTAAACCACTCAAAAACATGAGCACGCGATAAACATTCATTTTCATACACTTCTTTAAGTAAACTGTAAGTTTCAGGCATGGATTTTCCAAGTTTCATGCGAAATTTCACAACAATTCATTGCTCTGTTGTTACACTTATCATTCTTTCGGACAAACAAACAAAAATAACTCTAATTCTAACGAAGGCTACAGCTATATAAATTTGTTTACAGAAACTAGTAACATTGCATTTGAAAGAGAAGGCTTCACGCTCAACCGATATCGGTTGCTGGCGTTTATCGCATATATGTTTCTTCTGCAGCAACATCAATCTCGTTATTTAATATCCTCACTTCGTTAGGGCAAACGATTAATTATTGAAGTAGATAATAATATTCTGTTCGGATATTAAAATAAGAACACACGATGAATCATTAAAAAATTTTATATAGCTTATTAATGTAAATATACCTTAAGCAAGCTAAACGTAAATATAATGTCAATATTTTGAACCTAACAAGAAGTAATATTTATTTTATGCCCAGGCATTTTTTGAAGCTTTTTTATCAATGCTACATGTTAGCACATGTTATTAATATGTATTATTAGAAATGACGAATGAAATACAAATATTAAGTGGACACAATATTGTCACTTAATAAAATTCAGTATATTATGAAAGATCAAAAAGTTGCAGATTACTTAACATACTTCAGAGACCTCGAAAATCCAAAATGCTTTAAAAGGGGGAGGAAGCTTATAAATTGAGGAATACTTGAAAGGAAATATTCTGAAAGGAACGAGTACTTAATAAATGTTAGGAAATATATCACAATTTGTGCATAATTCTCCATAGGAAATATACGTGGTAATTTAAATTACTTTATATACTTAAGAAACAAATTGAGATTAATTTATTTTATATTTTTAAAGTGCTTAGTCTAAATTTCATCTGTTTCTTAGTTGAGATAAAAATATTTAAGAAATGTAATACGGATTAAAATGGACAGATAATATACTTTAAAATACTAAATTTTAATATATATGAAATTGTAAAAATATTTTTCATGCGAGATTTAAATTGAACACGCCCCTTAAACACGTTATGAGAAAAATAATGTATCTTAAGAAAAACTTACTTCTCATAGCTTGGTATACTCAATAATGTTGCAATTTTAGTCACATTTAATTAATCAATGTCAAGTCATATTTATTGTACTTCTTTGTTAAAATATTTAAAATTGCTAAAATCATTTAATTTTTACCTTGATGTATGAAGTCATGACGTAATTTTTTAATTAAGAAGGACTAATTATTTGAGAGATAAATTGTTTGCCTTTTTTAAAAAAAATTATAGAGATAAGTTAAATATCGAGTCTTCAAGTAAAACTTTCTTTTGTACAATCAATATTCACATAATTTCCATATACTGTTTTAAAACTCTCATCTTTTTGATGGATATAGATATTTCAGATAAATTTCGCAATTGCTTAAGACTTATTTAAATTTTATAATACTAAGTATTTACTTCAGATAGCATATATATTAATAAGATATTTTTTTACCTTCTTAGGATCTATTCAATTTCTACCTGAACTGTCTACTTTAAAACTAATAAAATAATTCCTAAATATGGAAAATGTTATGATAAAGAATATGCCATTTAAAATTCACAAAAGTTATTCCTTTATTAAATGATTTCGATAATAAAACCTACATAAAAAAAACCTTTTTAATAAAACCTACATAAAAAAACCTTTTTAATAAAACCTACGTTAAGCCCCTATGCATATTAAGTACTGAATTATGAAATTTCTCTTCAGTATTTTATCAATAATAATATTTGATATAAGACGAAAACGAAAATAAGTTTATTCGAAATAGAGGGTTCCATAATTTTTAAAAAGGTTTTAATTACAAAATTTGAAGAAAATGTAGATGAAAATAAGAAAGAAATTTTTTTTCAACTATACTCTGTAAATTAAGGGAAAACCTTCTACTATTCTTTAAAAAAATACTTCACGTAGCTATACTTCATTACAGAGAATCATGATTTGCATCACTTAATAGTAACATTAAAATAAATTGTAAAATTATTCAATATTTGTTTTCTAATTTTTCCATTTTAGTGAAATAATAAAAGACAATATTTTAGTCATAAACTCGAATATTTAATGAAGTTATTTTTACCTTTGGTTGATGTTAAAATAATATTTTTCACCGAAAACTTCATCCATAATATCCATTAAAATATCAATTTGTATCTTGATCTAGTGGCAGGTTTCCGGCTTCTGCAAATGAGAAATAGCTCTTTCCACCCCCTGTTTGATCGAGACACTTTTCAAAAGAATTAATGTAATGTTAATCTCTCGCCATATGTTGTCCGACATAGCTATTAGTAACGCTTCAGCTGAAGGCTGAAAAAGACAAGCTACGATCATTCTTGCTATACTTTGATACTTCTAGGGGACATTTTTGCTCAGTTTAGTACAAAAAGGAGTCCAAACTGCATTGGAAACAAATTATATTCTTACATCTAAATATTTAATCTTTAATGTAATGTGAACTACATATAAATGACCAATAATTTTGAAGGAATAGCCTTAAAAGTTTAATATAACTCATTTTTCCACTCAACTTGTTCAAAATTAAACCTTTTTATGTTAAATAAAATCATATTGTAATGGCTAACTTTCTACCGTTGGTCTATTTGTGAATTTCTTTTCATTAACCTCGAAGATTAGGTATTATTTTGAATGGCAACAAATTATAATTTCTTCTCAACCGAAATTAAACGTGATAACGCCAATTAGATGATGATGGAAGTGAAGTGAAGTAAGATTTAGAGATAATGTTATAAAAATTAAATAGATGAGGAAAAGAATGGGAGATATCGACTTTATGACATTTAAATTCAGTTTGAAACATTTTAACTATATATATTTATCGATTGAAACAAATTCTGTTTGAAGCATTCAGTTAAGATTAAACTGCATTTAGGAAATGAGTACATTAGTAGTTAGTTAATCAAAAACGAGTGAATTAGTAATCTAAGAATTTATTAGGTGATCTTAAATTAGAATTCGTAAGTTAAATTTGGATTCCAAGGAGAAAGACTATACCTATATATATTTATATATCCATCAGTGAATATTAATAAAGCATTTTGTTTTTTTCTTGCAGATCTTTATATGGAGTTGTAATTTATTGCTTGATTTCTTTACCTAAGATATGGTGCAAGAACAAAGCAAATTAGAGCAGTCGCTTTATTATTAAGATTATAGAAAATTTGAAATATTCAATAAACTTATTTATAAATGTATATTTTTTGAATAATTGTTATTAAAAGTAATAAAGAGTATTATTCCTAAAATAAAACATTTTAAAATCTAACAAGTTAATGATACTTATAAATAAGATTAATATACTTATATATGGGTATTTTAAGGAACATGTATCACCAATGAAATGTGTTTTCTGAATAAATTTAATATTTTTCAATGAGATTACCAAGAATTCTTTTTTTTTTTAAAAAAAATTCATTTTTTTCATGGCCGATTAAAACAAGAAAAAACAATGTCATCAAGCTACAACATTATTCATGCTCAACAAAACTCGAGTGACACTCAAAAATTATGCTTAAATAAAAGCATTGTCAGAAAACATAATTTATTAAATTTACGTAAAAATCAAGCAAGGCATTTTTTTTTCTTCTTCGTGCTTGAAGTTTCAGAAAAATAACGACTGATATCAACCAGAAAATTTCGGGAATTATTTTAGTGGAAATTTTCTGCATTGTATTGTTTCATCAAAGTCTGCAATGACACCCTTTTCTCAGTTTAAAAAAATAATTAAATTCTTCTCAAGTGCACTGTGGAGGTATGTTATTTCTCACAATTATATATTTGTGTTTTTATATGTGTGCTATGTGGAGAAAAATTGCCCTTAATATGGAAACTACTTCAAACACTTTTACGTAATATCTTAACGGAAAATTTCTGTCTAGGTAATTCTTAGAATCATTTATTTGGTTAAAGCATATTTTTTTAGAAAACCTATTAATATATATATATATGTGTGTGTGTGTGTGTGTGTGTGTGTATAAGCATATACATACATATATATCTAAAAATTCTAATACAGTAGAATTTTTAGATCTTTATTTGCAAATTGTTGACAATAAACTAATTAGTAATATTTATGATAAAAGAGAGAGATTCGAATTCCATGTAATTAAAATACCTTTTTGGGACAGTAATCTACACAGATCCATTTATAGGAATATTTTCTTGGGCTTTTTATTACATAATAACAAATTAACCACACATAAAATAGACAAGTTTAATAACATTAAAAAATTCTTCAACAACTGTTTAGATCATGATTATCCAATAAATTTCTTAAATACTTATATACATCACAAATATATTAAACATCTTTGCGAATCGGGATCCATTTTCAAATCCATCACGCAACAATAGGTCCACAAAGTCGGCTTGTTAGTGGTCTAGCCGTGAAGAATTTATTTATTTATTTACTTTACACAGCTTACATTTTTACTTACTCTCTGGACCATTATGCTCCTTTACCATACAACATATTACCAACCAATTGTTTGCATCCTTTTACATTTTATTACCAATCAAACAATGATTTAAATCTTTTTTCAATTTATATGGTGAGGATATGTTATATTTTTTTCATTTTGTGTATGTGATATACATCTTGAAGCTTAAAGAAAATTCCGTCTTACTACTCAAATATTTGAATCTTCATTTCTTTGAATTTTGTAAGTAATTTTTATATTTTGATTTGTTGATAATTTTTAGAATTATAGATTTTATTTTTGCAGATTTTATCGTTGAAATTTTTTGCATTTTTTAATCATTGAACTCTTTTGTAATTTGGATTTCCCAATTCAGCCTAACAAGAATTATAGATTTTATTTTTGTAGATTTTATCGTTGAATTTGTTTGCATCTTTTAATCATGAACTCTTTTGCAATTTGGATTTCCCAATTCAGCCTACCAAGTCGCAAAGGGGGAAGGTTGTTACCATTAAACAAGTTTAACCCCGCTTAATCGGTCCTCAGCCCGATATTGCTTTTTGACTTGCTGGGTTCCATATTTTCATTTATTTTTCTTTCATTGTTACATTTCTTTCTGGTTTTTTTCTTTTTAAATATTTTAAATTATTCTTTCATAAATTTTCAGTATATATATATATATATATATATAAGTAAAATAAGAATAATAGTTCACTAAAGTAATGAAATGATTTAAATATATTTAAAAATAATATATAGTAAATAAAAATTGTAAAGACAACCTTCGCGTAAATTTTGGATTATAGAAGATTGGACATATTTTTTTTATAAAATTAGGATAAGGAAACAGAAAGTTGCATCACCAAACTAATAAGAAAGAGAATATAATTAGAAGAAAACACGAAAATATCTGAAACTATAAACTAAAAACATGCAAAAGATCAAATCGAAGCACAAAAAAATTGAAAACAAATGGAGAAATAAACCATGAACTATAACATTTGTAAATTCTTAAACTGGTTCATAGCAGATTTATAGGTTTTTACCAGTTTACTAGGCCCTACATTCACTTACAAAAATTTTATCTATTATTTTAAAATAATATAATATTCAACTACTATAATAATAAACCATTTTTAAATAAAATATATCAGAAACCATTAAATCAAATATCATTAGAAACTAAAAAATATTCATAAAAAAAGAATACTCATACATTAATCAGAGAAAAATATGTAAGATGAGTAATATTTAACTATACAGATCAAAAAAAGATTTACAACTTATATATATATATATATATATATATATATATATATATATATATATACCTTATTATATATACCTTATTATATATACCAATACCTTAAAACAACAGAATTTTAACTCTATCTTTCAACTATTTTATCACCATTAAAATCAAATATAGCAATGTCATCTATCAGTGAAAATTAATACTATCGCAAAACTTATTTTTAAACTGCTTAAATCTAGCAATAAATGAAAATGAAAGTGTAAATGAAAAAACTTACAAAATCATATTTAAAAATGCAATTATAATATAAAACGTATTTTTTAAACCAGAAAAAAGTAACAATATAAATTATAATTATTATATTTTAAATTTTTGATGATAAAATCAATTTAAAAACTAGGATCCAAACAAATTTTCTTAAACATAATCATGTTTAAGTCTATGCTTTTGGCATTATCTTACTGTTCCTTAAAATTTGGTTATAAATTAAATTTTTAAATGTATTTACACTTAAAGAATTCTCAAATAAAAGAACTTTATGAATCCTGAAGGAGAATATATCTCTCATATCATAAATATTACTCAAAATGTTATTATTTTCTACTTTTTAAGAAGTATATATAGAACATTGTTCAAAAGAGTGCAAGAAAAAAAGTGAAGAAACCGTTATGCTATAGCCATGCATGGACATAAAACATAGAATATGGGTGTAAAGAAACGCAATAAAGAAAAAGCAAAAAACAATTGTATAGGAAATTTAACTCTTTGGAACAGTATAAAAATCATGAAATGAGGCTTCAGAGCAACAATTTGGTTACATATAAATGACAAAAAACTGATTGCTTGAAAATGATACAGGAAATTTAATTTGGTGTGTGGTCCCCCTGAAATGCCAAGACCGCAGCACACCTGTTTTGCATGGATTCGATGAGTTTATTAATGAGATTAGGAATACTGTTCCACTATAGACGAAGGGCGATCACCAAGTCTTGAACAGTAATAGAAGGTGATGATCCTGCAATTTTGTGTCGTCCGAGTGTATCTTAAACATGGATTAAGACCAGGAGAGCATGCTGGGCACTCCATAAGCTGTAATATTTCATTTTCATGAAAGTTCTTCTCCAGACGAGGTGCAAGAGGTCTGTTGTTATCTTGCATTTTATGAAAGAAATCACCAATGGTTACCGGGTAAGATACGATATGGGGTCTCAGGATCTCGTGTATATACCTTTGAGCTGTCAAAGGGAGTTTCGAATGATATGTAGGTCAATAAATCCGCCTATGTTGATTCACGCCCATAACATCAAACCACCTCTTCTGTAATGTGATTTTTCCTGAATGAATATAAGATTATTTTGAGTGCCCTTTCTTCTCAATCCAAAACAAGTCTGGTGTCCTGCTCTAAACTGAATAGGAACTCGTCCGTAAAAAGCACTTGATTCCAATCATTTTGTATCCAATCTTGCTGCTCAGCAACCCACTTTCTTCCTCCTGTACGGTGTTTTGCTGTAAGCGGAATGCACACATTTGGTCTACGTGCATACAGAACACCAGCATGAAGCCAATTTCGAATTATTTTTATTTCGGATTGTTTGGCTTGAGACCCTTCGTCATGTTGCCAAACGAAACTGTCTTTGAAACTGCGTCGCTTTGATGGTTCTAACTCGACGAGCTGTTAACAGGATATATCAGTTATTATGATTTAGCATATATGTGTGATATCACGTAGATGACCTAGTCCTGATCAACATCGAACGTGCCCTATATCTTGGAATCGATTCTACAGTCTTGCAATAACCCTTTTTGCTACTCCAATAGCATCCGCTACAGTTCTTTGTGCTTCCACTGATTCCAGTCTCCCGATATTACACCAAACCATAGATTTTGGTAGATCACGTTGTCATGACATTTTCCAGTCACCTTATCTCAAACCAACAGTCGAAAGGTTAAATTTCACCACTGAGACAACGAAAAACACGATTTAAGTACTTATATTCTTTTTCTATTTCTTGACATCATGAACGTCATATATATACCTCTGACAATAAAGTTCGATGAATAGTCCTGTAACATTAACGTAGATGAAATATTAACGAAAGATACCTTACTGTCCTTCGAAATAGTCACCTACCATAACTATGCACCCCTGAGATCTGCTGTACGTGTCCTGGAAACTTTGCAAGAAGTCTTCTTCTGGGATGGAGTCCAAAAGACTCGTAACGTTTCGTTGGATGTCAGGAATATCGTCAAATCTGTTTCCTTTTAAAGCGAGTTTCAGTCGTGGGAATAGGAAAAGGTCTGGAGGATTGAGATCTGGCGAGTATGGTGAATGTTCAACATGCACCACCCCCTCTTTTGCCAGGAATTGTTTGACGATATTGGCTGTATGAGGGCGAGCATTGTCGTGAACAAAAAACTATGAACCTTATTATTGCCACTGGGGGCGTACCCTGCCTAGACGTTTCATGAAACAGGTCAAAATTTCAATGTACCTTGCAGCATTCATCGTCGTTCCCTCAGGTAGAAATTCCTTATAGATAATGCCTTGATTATCAAAAAAAGGTGGTGAGCATCGTTTTTATGCATGATTTTTCTATTCTGACCTTTTTCCGACGAGGTGATGCAGAAGAACTCCATTCCATGTTTTGCCGATTCGTTTCAGGATCGTACCTGAGACATCAGGACTCATCCTCAGTGACAATACATTTGATCCTCAATGACAATACAGAAATTTGATGTCGCATCCGCCGACAAAATCCTGTGAAGGCGTTAAACGTACCTGCTTCTGAACGTCAGTCAAGTTATGTGACACAAAACGACAACACGTTTTTCTCATCCCTAACTTTTGGGTAACGATTTGTCGCACGGATTCACGGTTAATCTGCAGTTCATCAGCTATCATGTGCACAGTTAATCGACGATCTTTCGTGAGTAATTTCCTCATGTTCTCAATGTTTTCGTCACTGACGGATGTCGCCAGTCTTCGGCTACGGGGGTTGTCTGAAACACTTTTCCGGCCTTCTCGAAAACGGGCGAACCACTCGTACACACACTTCGTGGACAGTGCTTGTTCTTCATAAACACCTACCAGCATCACTTGAGTTTCTTTTGGTGTCTTGCTAAACTTAAAACAAAACTTTAAATTGATCTTTTGTTCATTAATTTTCCTGTTCTCAGTTAAGAACCAACGCACTAAACAATCACCTACTAAAACATGTCTTACACGGAACACAAACGACACTCTACTGAACAACGGTGAGGTCAGATGGTCAACACTTGCAGATACGCAGGTGCAGCGTTTTGTTTTGCCAGTGTTGCCAGATCAGCCGTTCTAACTTCATTCACCGAACTTTATTGCCAGAGGTTGTATATATATATATATATAATAGTTGATTGTTAAAAGAGAATGCACTCAAACATATTTTTGATTGGAGAATAGGGGCTGTGTAGAAGAAAATTCAAGGAAAAATATTCTGAAACTTCATAAGAAGATGTAAAATATGTTGTTCGCCTCATGCTGAAAAAAAAATACGTGGTAAATACACAGCCATTAAAAAAAGTCCCATATAAATAAATAAGTCAAAATAAATTATATAAGTCAGAGCCTCACGATGTACCTAGGTATCGGTAAAAAATAATAAGAAAAATTTATAAAAATAGATTTCAAGATATTTCTTCTGCAGATATTAAGAAAATACTTAAACTTTACTAGTAACAGCATTATTATTAATATCAGAAAAATTGCAAAACATGCTCGAAACTTTCATATCCATTTTCGAAAACTCCATACGTGAAGAAAAAATCTAAATAGAGGAAGCTAAAATTCTATCCCTCATCTCACGTATATGACTTTATTATTCATTCAAAAAATATCTAAAATGGATATTTGGTATAGGCATTCGAGCAGCATGATCAATATATGGTGGAATAAATGGAAGATCGCAGTTATGCTGAACCAAGCTCTTTCGTAAATCGTTTTCCTTTCCATTTCCATCTTCATGCGTGGATGGATCTGTTATGATGTCATCCTAGTGTAATTTTTTTCCGTTTACATATTCTCCTTTGCTATCCAATAAATTTGTCTGTATCGAAAATTTAATTTCTGTGTTACTTTTTACATAAAAACATAATTCCAGTGACAATGATTTATAGTCATATTTGAATCTAGATATTTTTGATGAACAGTGATATTGTATACGTTTCCAAACAAAGCATAACGAAGATTATACAACACTCTTCACTGAAGTAACATAAAAGATTCTTATCCTACTACTTTAACTAGGATTTGCTTCAATCCTAAAAATCGACTGCGTTGTTTTAACGCAACTTACAAAGATTTTTCAGTCTGAAAGATTTATCAGTCTTAAATAATATTATAATAATTCCATCTTTTCGTTTTCTTTTATATATCACTATTTCTAATTCACTTTACTTTTACTTATGTCATTATCCAATTTGCGTAATCAGATTTCATTTTAATTGGGAAGAGAAATTATAATTTTGTTCTATTCAAATTACTATTGAGTCTCTGAGGTTAGAGAAGAGAAAATCGTGATTAGCCCAACATTACAGACTCATAAATGTTTTCCTAACAGATTTATTAGCCGCTACTTGTTGCCGAATTTTGTAATTCTTGATTTTTTATGAACATTATTGTATTAGTATTACGCAAACGCGAAAAACATTTAAAAATATTTTCTTATATAACATATCTTCTTTTTTTTTTCAAATTACTTGTATAACACATATATTGTTATTTTTCAAATGATATATACGTATTCTTCTGAACTTTTCAGGTACAACACATGGTTCAAAACACTCATGATTTTTTTTTTGTTGTCAAAAAGCATGTTAAAAAAAATCATTAGAAGCACCACGTCAGTTTTTTATTCATAATAAGTAACTTTCATTTCTTAATAAATATCTGTGCCAGTAAGTAACAACTATTTATAAGTTATACATTAGCTAACATTTGATGTATAAACATTATACATTAACTTGCTTAGTGTTAAAACTAATATTTATTTTACAGTCAAAAAACAATTGCCTCAATTTCTTTCATTTTTTACATTTTTAAGGGTCAAGAGCAAAATTTTAAAAATTTAATCTGATTGTCAATACATCATGGGATTAAAATTAGATTTAATCTTTTAAATAGTTACATTTTAAGAAATCTGAAACAAATACATAATATTTCTCTGTTGAAGTATGAAGGAGAGAGATTTATCACAGTTAGATAGAGTAGAATAAATATAATATTCATGTTTTTGTTTTCCTATATGTATCTTTAATTCAAGAAAAATATCAAATGTTATTTACCTTTATAGCAATAAATATTACTATATGAAACCTTACAAACTAACACAAATTTCATTTTATTAAGACTTTAAAAAATCAAGCCTAAAATTATTCAAAATTACTTAATATCCTTTTTGGAAGCAAATATCAAAATATCATTAAAAGGAAACAGAGAAGGTGAACACTACGAAAGAATAATGAAGAAAAACATTCAGTCTAGAACGAGAGCATTGAATCTAGAAATAGAAATCAAATTTTATTTACTTTGAAGTAACCGCATAAACCAAAAAGAACAGACGACACGGAAATCGATTAACAAGTTTGACTTGTTCACCCATTTCTTGGAAGAAAATAACTTGCTAGTCTATCCGATTAGAATATATGTATACGAATTTTGCATCCCTGTATATACCAGATCAATTGCTCTAAGACTTACAAAAGTTGCTGCTTTTTAAAAAAAAAAATTACTTATGTACTGAACAACACAGGTCTGTCATTAAATTATTATTTTTTAATTCATAATACAGGATAGATGCTCTTTAGCTGTTTAAAACATAAATGTAATGGACTTTTCCATTTGTGTGATTAATAAATGTACACTATTATAAAAACATTCATTAATGACAAAATGGTTAAACTTGTTCTCCTTAATGATACAACAAGTGACGAAATACGCAATTAATGATATCTGGAAACTGGCTTTTCGGTAATGATTCTTTTGAGTAAACTTTAAGCTGCACTTTTTATGTACTTAGTTTTTCACTTTTTAAAAAACTTTTCTCTAAAATATCCATGAGTATACTTATGGATAATCCAGAGAGTCAAGTCTTAGCCATCAAATTAATAGGTTTTCGTTAATTAAAAAATAACCGTCGTGTGTGATTTTTTTCCCTCCGACTTTCATAACTCCTTTTGCTTAATAATGAGATTCTAATTGCTTTAGGCTTCAAACTTTTATTTCAAGTGGCTGTAAAAGCTTGAAATTTTTTTTATATTTACGAATTTCATTGATTAAATCGCTAATCTTTGCACATTTTTAAATTTTTAAATGCCCAACCATTCTATGAATTTTTTATTTCTACGGTGATCATTAAATCTAAATTTACTATCTTGAAAATAATATATATCTAAATATTTCGTAATTATTTTCTATACATCTAAATCGAATATGTCTTCCTAACAGTTCCAAAAATCTGCCTCAAAATCTTTTTAAGTATCTTTTATGATGTTTTCATTTCAAAGATTCTGCTTTTCGGAATTTACATTTTAATTTTTATTTCCCTTAAAATAAAATATGTTTTCGTTTTATATTATTCATATATTTCATAATAATTTTATAGAAAATATACGCAATATAATGTGCTTGATAAAATGTAATAACTATAATTGTTAAAATATTTTATTGCTTAATTTGCATTCACAATGTTAAATAAAAACTTTAAATCACAAAAAAACTATAGAAAACGAATCACTTGCATTTGAAAGATTCCTTAAGAAATGTAGAATTTACAGTGATATTGGTCTGTTTCCTCTTTAAAAACTACTCGTAAAAAGTATACTTTTATTTTTTTTAAATGATTACATTTTTTTTTTGTATGTTCTCAACAAAAATTTAAAAACAGTCGTCAGATTCAAATCCCTGAGATCTAATTTAAGGAGAAAAAAAGTCTTTTTTAAAGATTAATAACTGAAACTTCTCAAAAAACATTTCGTTTTCTATGGCTTTTGTTGTCTCTGCTTTGCAGGTTCCGAAAATAAAAAGGCATTCATACATTCCTTAAAAATGTAACATTCTAGAAATATCAGATAAAAGAACTTTCCTCTTTCTAAACCATTTATAAGAGGTTTACTTTTATTTCTAAAGTGGATATGTTTTTCTATAAAGGCTTGAAAAATTAAAATAGCCCTCAAATTCAAATAATTCTTTAGAGATAATTTTGAAAAAGGGTTTCTAAATACTAGTACCTGAAATCACTCAAACAATTTCATGTGCGAGTACTGGTATTTTTTTCGTCTTTGGAATGCAGTTTCTAAAAACAAAGAAGTCCTTCGGTTTTATGCTTTTGAAGAAGCGTTAGCCTTAAATTTAAACTATTCTTCTAAATATACAATACATAATTAGAATCATATTCTTAAGCTAATATTGCTCTAATAATGTCGTGGATGGCTCCTTTATTTCTACAGCAACGTTCAATATATTAATTTAAAAACATGATTTCAGAGTGAAAAAGTTATTTGGAAAGAAAAATGTAAAGGCTCATCCAAAAAGTTTTCCTTAGCTTTCAATAATTTTAAATGCAAAATATGATAAAATTTTACACGGTACGTATTTTCATTTTTCCATATTTGTCTCATAAGTTTTAAAAATTTTAAAATTGCTCTAGACATTCCAATTTTTCTCATATTTATCTCCTAGTAATTAATTTCTTAAATTCATCCTATAAAGGAGACACTAAATATTTTATAAAAGAAACATTTTATAGTAATCAGATAACATATTTTCTCTAATAAATTTATCAAATTTGTTCTTATTTTTAAAATTAGATTTGAAAATAGAATGTTAGTTTTATTTTCATTTCTTTTTCCAGATTCAAGTGGTAAATAATACGCAAATATAATTTTCACTTTCCATTGTAAAACTATTTTTATATTCCTGATTTTTTAACGATAAGTAATACGATAAGAGTAGCAAAATATTCTTCCATACATGTCTAATTTTTGTACGAATATGTTTCGTAAAAATTAGTTACAACTATTAGACATTATTTTAGTACATCCGTCACCTACAGTAGCGGAATTAAGTATTTATAGGAAATTTGTTATCAAGTAACCAAACCGTATAAGTACTTCCTTAACTTAAACTCGTTAAATAAATTTCATCATTAGTTTCCAGCATGTTGAAACACACAGAGACAAAAAGTTTTAGTTTCAATAAACTTGAGATATGAAAAGAACTACTGAGAATATATTTCGTCACTTTCAGTCATGATCAGATGTATCAGCGCATCAATGGCTAGAATTCATTATCAACATGTTGCGGTAAACAGGGTTTTTTGGAAGTCTTGCCAAAAATTTAAGTGGTGATATAAAACATCTAAACAATCAATTTTCATTATACAGTACATACGTTCGCTTGTTGGTGCTGTAATGGAAAGCATGAAGCGACAGATTTTTAACACATCACCATTTCTACAGTGGTTTCAGAAGGCATAGAGACGTAATCAGGAAAAGGACATGCCTCCTGAAATCCACGTAGAAATGACGATGTGTAAGAAAACTAGCGCTCCATGCTTTCTATTACAGCGCCGTCTAGCGGTTCATCACTTGCTCTCCGCCTATGCATTGTAAGGTGAAAATTGCTTGATTAGATGCTTCTTATCAACCCTTAAATTTTTGCCTATGAGTTTCAAAGCACCCTGTATGGAGATAAATGTATGACAAATAATTGATGGAAAAGTAATGTACTAACTGATATTTATACCGAAGAACAGGTTTATATATTATGGTCAATTATTCCTATCATTGTCACATAAAAACATTGATTCTTTTGTTCATAGATTGAAATGATGGAAAAATTATTATTAGTAGCATCAACACAAAAAATTTAAATCCTTGATTAATCATAATGTCATTGAAAAGATATAGAAAAATATCCTCTTCAATCTATCCTTGTTTTCCACTGTATGTTGAAAGTTATTACACTTATTATATTTATTCTATTTTTTAATAATTATCGACATGTTGGGCAAAGTAATGCAAGCTTAGTGAGAAATTTCAAAAGGTGAACACACTCTGATTATCAAAGTTTGATAAAGTGGCATATATACTTTGTAGTGAAGCTAGAATAAAAGTTTAGAAACGTCAGCGCTAATTCATAATTTTTTCCTGTATATTTTTATATTCATCTATACATTTATTTTTGGTAGATCAGACCATTTTATTTTTAAGTTTTCGTACAGATTCATTTTTCAGTTTTTTAAATCTGAATTTCTTTTCCCTATTTATTACTTAAACTATCTTCATATATTGAATTGCTTATAAGCATAAAATCAGGTACTAAAAATTCATTACTGTAAAATTTTCAAGTATTATACAAAAAATTATTATATTTTATGCTTTATTATTATTTATTTACTAACCGAGCTTATTTTTAGCCCAACTGGATTATAAAGTATCTAATTTTAAATATTAGTATACTCAAATTGTAAGCCCGTTGACGAAAATTCAGAATTCGGAGAAGGAGATACCAATTCAAGCGTTGGTCTCTCCACTTACCGAGGCACAAATTAACAAAACCTTCGCCAATATGTTTTATATCGCTTCTAAATGCGACGTTAGCAAACAATCAACTTTTACTTAGATGTCACAATGCAGTCCACAATTTCATTTTAAAAATGAGTAAACTCAACTTACTATTTTTTTTTCTTTCCCTGCATTCCCAATGAAATTTAATTTAATAAAATTCGGTCAAAATTTAACAAAAATATCAGACTTCTTTTTTTATTACAGAAATCCTGATTACTTTTAGCTTCTTATCCTCTTTCCTAATCTGGCCGTTTTGTCTGTAGATGTTACCTTCTTAAGGTACTTCTTGAGAAAGCACAGCAGCAAAGACCTATAAAAGGAAAAGTAATAGTGTTTCCTAGCTGTTTGAAAAGACTATGTTGTCAAATTAACCCCGCTTAACAAAGCCCTTTCATTGTTGAGAAAACCAAAGACATAGAATGAAAGAAAATGTATGTTTCCATTTGATTGAATTTGTAGAATCTTATTTTTCATTCGAAGGCATAGAATAGAAACATTGAAAGGACTCGAAGCTCAATTTTGCGCAGAGAATTCTGATAAAAGAAGTCAGCATCATTGCGTCTAAAAGCTTCTTTCCTTTCTTTCTACTGCTCTGAAATGTATGCTGAACACGCATGAAAAAACACAAAATGTTTTTGAAGATGACTCATATAATTAATCGAAATTCCCATTAACATGTACCTTTCAGTAATTTTAATATTCTAGACAATGTTTATTCTTGTTCCTAATCTTTCATTCAAGGTGTAAACAATCATACAATGTATATTAAAATTGCTACACATTATCCCCTACTCCATTAACATATTTTAACTAATAATTTCTCTAACCTAAATTGTCATGCAACTATAATGAAAGGTCTGGGTGACACCTCAGACGTAAAAAGGGGACACTTCAATTTATTTAATTAAACAAGCATCTGTCACACAAAGTTCTCATTGTCAAAATTTTAGAAATCAACTATGTCATATATAATACTTAAAGCAACTTTTCCACGGAAAATTGAGAAAGGAAAAAAAATTAAATATAAGCAGAGGATTTTACTGCAGTATTTAACATTGAAATTCATTAATATATGTAAAAGTATTTAATTTAATTTCTTAGATTTTAAAATGATTATACGTTCTATTTTTTGTGTAATTTCAATGTTTCCCAATCTGAACAGTGCACAACGGCCTTGAACTACATTAATTGCGAAGGAAACCACCCTGCCAATTCCCCAAATTATCATACCTACGTTAAGGAAAAAAGAGTTATGCAACTAAAATGTGAACAATACTTAATTTTGGAAATTTTTCGATTGGGATTTTATTCAGGATTCTGTTAAAATAATTCTACAACATTGGCACAGGGCTGCTTGCGGTAATAATGAGTATCTTTTGTGCAGTAATGTTTTGAGATATTGTGCAGTTCCCAAACAATTGGGAAAACACTTAATGTGAATATAAATCTAGAAGCACATATCAAAAATTCATGAAAACTATGAACACTAATCTATTTAGCATCAATGAGGTGGAGAACAAGATACAAATCCAAAAAAAGGAATAAAAATAAAAGTAATATCAATCACATACTTCTTCAAAAACACAATGATCTCTGTATCTGTTATTTCGCAAAACAGCATTGAAATTAGATGATAACTGTCAAAGTAGATTCTATTCTTATGTAAAAAGATTCTCTTCTAATTCTTTTTAATTTGCGTTGTATACAACACTTTCACATTTATTAATTTTTTTTAACTTTCTCAAGGGGTGATAGAAATTTATCACGTTTTTTTCCTAATTCCTTCCTTTATGAAATTATTACATTGAAATACAGTGGTATCAGAAACAAATATATCTAGTTAAATGTCCCTCCCTTCTTCACAAACTGATATTTGGACTTTTTAGGAAACCTATTTTAAAACAGGAGATAGTTGAAAATTTTCAAAAAAATCTATTTTCAGAAAAGACAGACATGACTAACCATAAGGAGGTTTGGTTATAGGAATATCAGCTAACATCGCTATTCGCCAGTTTCTAGAACAGATTACACGTACATTGGACGTAAAAATTTATAGAGCTCGAATCAATGTCAATAACAGTTTTTTTTATATCATAAATAATTTCTTTTCGAGGTTTAAAAATTTTACTAATAAAGTCTTTTTTAGAATCTTTGACAGATCCGGTCATCAATCCTAATGATTTTAACTATGCAGGTATCCGATTCTATTTTTAAATACAGCAACGAATTTGCTGAATGGCTAATTGATTTCCATTTTATTCTTTTCAATTCAACTGTTCCGACTTACAGAAGTACAGTAGATACAGCTCTTTTCGTAGACCATAAAATGTGCTCCTCAAGCATATTGAAATAATCTTCTGCTACTGTCTTATGATCGCAGAGTTCTCATATATATCTAAATCTTTGTAAGTGAACTGAAAAAATATATTAGAAACAACATACTTTAAATTACGTAGTGCAACAGATGATGACATAAACATTGCAGATATTATTTCTAAAATAATTAAAAAAAAATAGAGCTTCGGAGAAATTAATTCAGATATCTAATATATCATCGTAATCTTGGAGGATCTACAGATTTAAAAATTTACACCAATAAAATACCATGTGTTATTTATCTCATCCACTGTGGATTAAATGCAAAATCAGGAGCATCAAAAAGAATGTACTGTGTAAAATTTGTAACAATGTATATAATCCAAGAACCTTTTATAATAACTTTATTATATTTAAATGATAAAAAATTCAGAATCTACTTTAAATATTCTTTAATATCATAATAGATATTTCTCCTTACCTGAAATTTGGGCTAATAGTTTTGCCAATTTTTTTGCCAAGGACGCTTCCCCTTTTTACGGGGAAGCGTCCCGTGATAAAACTTTACACGGGACGCTTCCTTTAGAATTTTTCAGCAAAGTAAAGGATATTTTTTAACAAACCATTCAATATCTCTATAGTAAAGGGAGTTAAACAAAACATTTAGACAACAATTCTAAGTATAGATCATATTCCAACATTTTTTATAAAATTTGAATTTTAGCGAACGAATATTTGTTTTTAGCTATTTTCAACATTTATTGGAGAATACAATAGTTTCTCAATCATGAAAGTATACAACTATGAGTCCAATTCTAAAACCTTGCAAATACGTAACTCCAATTTCCTCATATAAAACAATAACTTTGACTTCAGTCTTTTGGAAAACCTTTGAAAAATTTTTAGCCGTTCGCATTTCTTATTACCTGATTACAGAACGAAATCCACATCCTCAACATTATGGATTTGTTCCGTTTAAATCACCAGAATTGCAATATTTATCATACACAAAGCTATCTCAGAGGCTAAAATGAAGAAGAAGAATTTTTCATGGAATTATTTAGACTTGAAGAGAAAGTTTATAAATGTCTTCAACTTAGTATGAAAGCGAAAATAGCACTTAGGATCCACAATTTTCTCTCATACTGATTACTTCAAATCCAATGGAGAGTTGATTACTCTGATAGCGTTTCCCAATGTGTTCTCTTCCTCATACTAAGTACAATCTATATGCATGATTTCTTTTCTTTTTTCCAATACAAGAGTTGAATGCTCAGTATATGCTCATAAAAAAAACCTTTCAGAGTTGATTGTTCTGAAAGGGTTTCCCAAAGTGTTCTCCCTCATACTAAATACAATTTATATGCATGATTCCTTTGTTGATTTCTTTTCTAGTTTCCAAGAAAAGAGTTGAACGCTCAGTCTATGCTGATAACATTTTTATTAGTTACTTTCCCCATTTCCTCGATGTTCATCATTAAAAATTACAAAATGCTCTAAAATGAATCACAAAATAATGCGATTACTTATATAAAAACAAATAAATTTGAAATCTTAGAGAACATCCCAGCTATAAAAATGATAGTCAGTTGGACAGAACATAGAAGAGAGCATATATAAGCCACCGGAATCATTAACAAAAGGGTCGTAACTCCAGGAAATTTACACAAATTTGATTTACATGATAATGTTGCGCGTATTATTTGTAACCGTATAAATTATATTGAATACATTCTTTTCATTGCAGAAAATACACTCCCCATAGCAGTCTCTTCTAGAATATATTAAAGATAGACCCAAAATGCAATTTCGTTTTCAGGGAGCTTTTGGACAGTGCAGTAGCTAATAAATAAGTGGGCCGGGCGCTCTTGCACAATGTCAGATTCTTAAACATATACTCTATAACAAAAAGCACCAAGAAGGAGGTGCCTGATTATAATGAAATTTCGTATGCAAAAACATTTGGACCGAATATACAAATGATTAAAATTTGGTGTCAAATCAATGGATAACGGGAACAACAAAGTATCCGAACTGCGCACCCAGCAGGTGTAATTATATAAGAAGGGATTTTCAATCGGATTGTCAAATGTTCTATTGCATTGTGATTTAGGATACCTGTAAAGACTTAAAAATGCCTCACTGCAGGATTCAAGCTCATTACGAGCAACTCTCAAAATTTGAAAGAGGTCGTATCATTGGATTGAAAGAAGCAGGTTGGGTGAATCCGAGAAACGCTCGTTATATGGGTCGAAGTGATACGGAGATTAGAAGATGATGGCAAGAATGGGTGGACAATGGCAGATCTCAGCGTCATGAAGGTAGCGGTCGACCTAGGGTCACAACAGATCGGGAGAACAGAGTGATTGTCAAATCAGCTGTCACAGCGCCTGATTCATCGTTAAAAGCCATCAGACGTGCGACCCGCACACGCATGTCCACCATGACCATTCACAGATGGTTGATAAAGCGAAATCTACGCTCGTACCGACCGTTACACCACCTGCCACTTTCGCCTGCACACTGTCGAGCCTGATTACAGTGGTGCTTGGCTCGATCATGTTGGAATGATGCTGACTGGGGACGTTTAACGACGAATCCCACTTTCAACTATGTCCTGATGATTATCGAAAATGTGTCTGCAGACGCCCAAGACAGAATGCTGATCCTGCTTTCACTATTACTCTCCACATAGGCTCTCAACCAGGAGTTTTGGTCTGGGTTGACATTTCCCTTGATAACCGGATTCCTTTGGTCCTCATTAGAGGCACATTTACAGCACAGCGGTACGTCGACGACATTCTGAGACCTGTTTTGCTACCGTTCTTTTTGCAGTACCCTGGTCTTATTTTTCAGCAAGATAATTCCAGATCACATACGGCCCGAGTAGCTAAGAGCTGTCTTACAGCTTGTCAAACATTTCCTTGGCTAGCCAGATCTCTCTCCATTGCCAGATCTCTCTCCGCATGTCTGGGATAGAATGGAAAGCCGACTGCATCTACTAAGAAATGTTGATGACTAGCCTGACAATTGTGGCAAGAAATACCGCGAGAGACCATCAGGGAGCTTTATCACTCTTTGCCTCGTCGTGTGGCAGCTTGCATCCAGGCTAGAGGTGGGTCAACACCTTATTGAGTTCATTATTTTGTAACTATGTAACTCTGAAATAAATCATTCAATTTTTCTGAAATTTTAATCATATTCTATTCGTATATATTTTCAAAAGGATAATAATCTTGGTTCTATATATCCCTAAGCATTAACTCAATCAATGTATGATATTTTCAAACTCATATGTGCCAAATTCATATGTTTCGAACCCATACAAATTTCAGTCACTTCAGTTTTTAAGTATTTTCAAAACTCTTAAAACTTCAAAAATAACTTAAAAATACAAAGACATGAAATATACTATCCCGCACTCTATAATTTTTTTCTATGCAGGGCTTTGCGAAAAATAGATTTAGCCACCAATGTTTATAAATTTTTAAAAATATATATTAAATTTTCAACCCATTGTTAAAATAAAATTAAAAGATCAAATATTGAAATGGACAATTCTTCTCAGAAACTAAAATTAAAGCAATTGATAAATTGTTATAATGGATAAATTTTAAGCTAATTATAACATTTATTGTCGTTAAATGAAAGTAAAATAAATCTTTACGTATGGTTGTATTCTTAACGCTTATACTTCAGGGAGGTATTACAATTCAAAATAAAACTATTTTGAATCGATTCGAAAAAATCAGAATAGATTAAGCAAGTCAAGTGCATTTCACACTTTAAATTTAAGGGTGGTCAGGGAGACAATTTGATGTTGTACAAAAACAAAAGCTTGCTTGGTGGCTAATATCCAAGTACAAATCGAAACATCCTATGACAAATAAAACATAGAATGACAAACTAATAACAACTCAAGAATTCAGAGATAATGCATATTATCTTAGCCAAGAAACTTTTAGCAAATATTGGGAGTGGTACTATCAGTAAAAGAAATAAATGATGAATTATTTCAATGGGGCTTTTTGAATAACTGTAAATGGAAGAGATAATAATTAAGACGAAGTATCAATGAAAAATGGAAGGAGCATTGTCAGAAAAATTTCAGCTCTGTGAAACATGTTTTTCGTGAGCCCATGTTTACTTTGCCAAATTTTCTAAGTATTCATTTAATTGAGACAAAAATGAACATTTCAGAATTAATTTAAAGCTTACAACAACAGAAGCAATTGTTACATTCGAAATAATTAAAATAATGTGCATTTTCTCTTTTCATTACCTAAATATCATAACTGAATTTATCTTTTAAACTAGCATAGCCTTGAAAAGACTAAATTCAGGACAGGATTTTTTAATGGAATAGCTTTATTATAGAGAGATTAGTTAAAAACTAATGGTACTGTAATTTTCTAAGTAAAGTTATTATTAAATACGAGTAGTAGGACTTTTAAAACCATGCATCATATATACTAGTACATCTTATCTATGAATCCATTTATGGGCTCAAATAATATGATATTAATTAAAACTAGACATAAAACCGTAGACAATATGTCAATACAAACAAAACTATTGAACTAAATGCTTGCGTACAAATTATAACGCTAATATTCTTTCACAAATTATGGCATTTCTTAAATCTAAATATTTGTAAACACCTCTCATTTTTGTCAAAATTCATAGAATCATATCAGTATAATCTTATTGCTCGCTTGTGTACTGTTAATAAATGATAGATTTTATATTAAGGTCACATTGACTAGTATAAGAGAAGGACCACATGCTTTTGAACATCGGTCAAGTGACGAAGACGACACGTGAGTTGATACCTTTCTCTCCAAACCTTCATACCACGCAACGGGAGGACTTGGATCTTAAACAGATTTAACGTGCACTATTCCCATTTCATGGTGAGTCTTCAGTATCATCAGCACTCGAACCCTCGACTTCAGTGAAACAATGCCGGTCGAAAGCTCGCAACCTGCAACACTCTATTACCTTAGCCAATGTAGTGTTCTTAAAGAATGATACAACATTAAATACTGTTTGATTGATAAACTTCCATAATCAGTCGCAAATGTAATTTACATTTGCTTTTCAAATTATTTTTGAATTACAATATTTTCTCTCCCTTTTCGGAATATAAAAGTAATTAAATTTAAAATTCTATAAGAAAAACAACACGTGACCCCATATAATTAATAATAATAAGAAGATGATTTATTTAACAATCATTCCAGTTTTACCGAGCTTATGAATATAGATTTCTAATGAATTTAAAATTTACAGAAAATTTGTAATAACACAGATTACATATATGTGTGTGTGTATGTATATATATATATATATAAAACCCTAAATGAAAAAAATATTAAAGAACCAGAAAATTTATAAGTGAAAGGGAAATGAGCATAAGAAAAAATTTGGAATAATAAAAATAATGTAATTAATATTGTTCCATACTTCAGAGTAGAATATGTATTTATACCCACAATTACTGATAAAACCATCACATTTCAATGAATAACATTGTAAGACAATATGGTAACAAACCAAGAATCAGCAAGTTCAAAAATTCAGCAATCGAAAAGGTGCGTAAATATAGTCTTCAATTAATGGCAAACATAATTACTCATAAATAAATATCTTAAATATTATAAAACTTTTTAAAATACTAAATAAAAAGAAAAAAATATCAATGAACCAAACCATTAACAATAAAAACGTATGCATTCTAAAAAAATGTAATATAAAAATATTACCAATGACATATAATCAGAAATAATATTAAAACTTTTTAAAGGATACTAAAACAAATGCAGAAAGAAAATAATTATCTAATCATATAAAATAGTTTAACAAATTGCAAATTAGTAAAAGAAAAGCATTACTGATAACAAAATTTTAAAAACATATAAAACACTATTTAAATTTCATACGTAAGTTCTTCTTTCTAATTTTACTCCATGAAAGAATTCCCCGCTAAAGTAAAAATTGATGGATTGATTTTAATGAAATCATACAGATAAAATGATTGATTTAAGTACACCAAATATATTTTACTTGTTTAAAATTACTCAACAAAAATTAAAGAAAATGTATTAAAAAAATCTTATAATTTTATAAAAAATCAAAAATAACTGATAAAAATAGTTTCAAAAATTAAAAATAGATTCAAAACTATATTAAAAAGGAGTCACCTTGTTGATTGAGAAAAACTATTTATTCAAAAAACAATTCACAAAAACAAAAATTAAAAAAAAAAAAAAGAAAAAGAGAAAGAAGGAGAAATAAAGAGCCAATTTAAAAAAAAATTTAAAACAAAAAAGGGAGATATAAACATAGCGATATAAATGTACATATATATAATTTTTAGTTACATTTATAATTTTTACATTTTAAAATTATTTTTAAAGATAAAAAAAAGGATAATCAGCCTTTGCACAGGTAAATTGAAATTATTTAAGTTATTTTAAACATAGATAGGTAAATTAATTATTTTATATTTCTCAGGAAATAATTATTTTAATTATTTTTAAGAATATTTTAACTTAAATTACATTCAAAAGTACAATACGGAAATAGTATTTATTTCTCTTGTAATAAATATTACTAATAACCCCATTGTTAACGATTTTTAAATTAACATTTAAGAAATTGGTTTTATGAGAACTTATATTAGTTTTAATCAAATTTAAATATGACGGACAGAAAGATAAGTTTTGAAATTTTGGTGTTATATGTTTATTAGAATTATCTTGAAAAGCAATAAGATCATCAATATAATCATATTTAGATATAATGATGCCTTATTACAAATAATTTAATTTGAAATTACTGATATCTCTAAATTTATATTAAAAAGAAATATAGATAATTATTGGCTAAACTATAAAGATTTGGACCCCCTTAAGTTATACATGTTATTGGTTTATAGTTTTTACTATTATTCCAGATTAATAAGAAATTTAAAATTTTTATAAGATGTACATCTATTAATTTATATATAAATTTTTATAATTAGCCAAGGTACTATTAATTAAATCATCTAAATCTATGGAATTATACAAAACTTCATAGTCATAACTATGAATGGATTAATTTATAATTATATTTTATATAGTTAATAGTTCCATAACTATTTTTAATAATAGCAATCTTATCAAATCTAACAATAGTATTTTGTAATTTCTTTTGGCAAATTTATCCAGCTGTAATAATGTAAATAATTGAACACATACACACAGACATGCACATACACACACACACACACACATATATATATATATATATATGTATAACCTCATTTACCAATATATATATATATATATATATATATATATATATATATATATATATATGAGAATTAGAGATTTTCTGAGATACAGTTGATTTTTTATTAAATATTAATAAGAAAAATATATTAATCTTTAAAGTATAAATAAAGAACTAAAATCGTATGCCTCGAACTTATATTTTTATATTTTAATTTTTTTATGATTAACATTTTCGAGTTCTTTTGATACTATTCTGCTAAATTTTATTTAATTAAGTATTAAATGTTTATAAATTTAATGTTTATAAGCTAAATTTAAGTATCTAAATGTTTAAGATACTTAAATACTTCTTCAAATACCACTAAGACAAATGCAATTAAATTACGAGAAAAAACATTCAAAGAAATTCATTTATAAGAAAATAGTTCATTATTTATCAATTTTCTCTGCGATATTGCTTACTTAATTATTGTTGATAAAATCCAGTTAGTTTTTCATAAACTCAGAAAATTTAATCCATGATGTAAAAAAAAAAAATATATCATAAATGAATAAAAAGCAAACTTTTCCCTTGATTGTCAATTAAACTTTTCCTAAACTTTTATTCTTCAATATTTAAAAATATACTTAACTACATCAGATGAATAGTTAGTTTAAGTATATTTTTAGACTTTCCATTATAAAATTGTAAGAAAATGGGAACGCTTAAACACTTTTGCAATTAGTATCGCACTGGGAAAAAATTTGTGTCTATGTCAATGACTCAGAGGAAAGTAATTTATATTTTAATGCAGTTTTAAATTAACTGAATAAGCAGATTAAATTAACATTAAATTAAATTCAGAACAATTCCTGTTCTGGAATTTAATTATTTTTAAAAAGATAGTTAATAGTCTAAATAGCTCATGTGCCGAATATTATTGGAATCCGATTACTTTTATTTAATCCGACTCGAAAACAACTGCTTTGAAGCTATATATTAGATTATTTGACGCAAATAATTTTTCATATTTTCCCTTATGAAAATGTTGTGTGATGACTGGATTTATAATTAAGAATTGTAAACTAGTATATGTTTCCTTATAACTCCATATTTCCTGAATGTTATTTTGACTTCGATTATTTCCTGAACGATTCGAGGGAAATGCATGGAATTATGGATTAATAGGCTTTATGCCATAAGGAATTCAAATATCTGAAGGTTTTGGTACGTTATATTTTCTTCGTTTTTTTATAAATATATTTCATTATTCACATATTTAATTCCAATTTAAATTTATGTTTATTTATGTAAAATTAGGATAACAAATCCTCTACCATTTGGTGCAAAGAGACTTCGAAAAATGCTAAGTTGAAAATTTAATACCGTCAAATGTTTGAGTAACTTAGTTTTTGTTAATTAGCTGATCTTTATAATCATTTAAACTCCAAATCCTATGAGGAGACTTTAAAAAATTAGAAATTCAAGCTGTTTTTAAGTTTAGAAATCAAATATGTGAAGAAAAACAACATCGATGAAGGAAAAATTATTTTTAAGATTAATTAACATTGTTAATTTAGTTAATTATGCAATCCAATAATATCATAACTTAAATAAGATAAGATGTATTCCAAAACATCATAATGTAGCCAATAAGATTGACACTTTATCCAGCTTCGGTAAGAAGGTGACTTCATTTTTTTTTTTCCTTAGCTGACAATACGTTTCAAAAATGCACTAAAGAAACATTCATTTTGCTTAATTTCAAAATAATTCTTCATCTAAGAATATTTTTTTATTTTAAAAAAGTACAAATTTATAAATTGAAACCCCGTAATTATTATCCAATATATTTTGTGAGCAAAATATTTATTGTCTCTCTTTATGTTTACTGTTAACCAAATTCAATAAAATATCCAGTAACGTTAGAGTGCAAGGACTATTATTATAACCAGGAAAACTTTCATGTTTTGACATTTATTCATAAGAATATTGATCATCTACTTAGTTATTATTGAAGATAGCATGATGTCAAAATAACGATAACGCTCTACAATGCATTCAACAAATTACCCAAAGTAGTTGAAAGAAATATTGACTTTTTTTTATCAGAATTTAAATACTGCTAATTAAAAATATTGATGTTATTATTGAAGATAGAATAATGTCAATAAAGACAAAACTCATACAACACATCACTCAAAGTAATTCAAAGAAATTTTGACTTTTTTATCAGAATTTAAATGATGGGAATTAAAAATAAATGTTCTATATTCTTTTCTTTTTTTCAGTCCATAAATTTGACATATGCTACGACATATTAAATAATTCAAGTGGATAAAATAAGAATGACACAGTAAAATAAATAAAACTTAACCGAATGAATAAATGAATAGTTTAAATGAATACAGGGAGAAAAACTGAAAAATCTTTATTTCTCATGTATTTTTTACACGCTTTTTTCAATATTTCCCCCTTCAACGACAAAGTCGTGTGAAAGCTTAGCTGTATATATTAATTATGTATATAACTGTATATATTAATTATGTAAATAGTTGTAAATATTAATTATGTAAATAGTTGTAAATATTAATTATAAAATGTTTTAGTACACTTTTTTATTCTATAAGGTATTTTAAATGTCTGAAACAAAAATATTGTAAAATTAGTCATTTTTTTTTATGTAAAAATGCTTACATTTTAAAAACTATAATAACATGATGCTGAATATTTTTTTTATTTCAAATAAAAAAAAAGAATTTTTTATCCTGTTAAAATTGTTCTAAGATATGAGCATATCTATTATTTTTAAATTTAATGACTTATAACGTTTTAAATTGTCTTTCAGTGTATAAGTTTAAACTCTATGTTGAAGAGGGTTAAGGGAATAAATAATATATGTATTGTTTTCGAAACTGCAATAAAATTGCTGAATTCCTCTTTGGCATCGATAAGAAAGTTCATATTCCCTTAAATGACTTATTATACAGACGTATGTGTATGTGTTCTAAGATTATCTTCTAGCGCTTTTAGACACAATTTATGTATTTCATCACCCTTTTATGAATAAACGTTATTCAAAAGTAAACATTTTATTGTAAAATATTTTTTCTGTTCTTAATTTAATAATCTGAATGTTAAAAAATTTTATTTTTGACAAAGTGTAATTAAGTCATTTCTCTTTCCGAAAATAAGTTTGATAAACTTATTTCTTATCATATAAGAAGTTTATCTACAAATATTGTTTCATTTTATTTATCTTTTTTTCAACACAAAGGCTCAATCATTCAAAAAATTAAAAGTAGACGAGTAATGAAATTTATTTTTAAGAAGTATTAAAAAAAAATAAACTTGTATTAAGTCATGATAAAATAATTCTTTCCGATATTTTATTTACATTATTAAATGGAATTAATAAATATCAAAAACAAGGCTTTTTGCTTAGCCCATATCACGCCATATATACATAAAGAATAAGCATTAGTTATTCAAGATAAATATTTAGAAATATCATAAACGCAATAACATTACACAGCAGGGAATATTCTTTTAAAACTCTTTGTTCTATATAATTATCCAAATGAAATAAATAACTATAGTAAATTTTTCATTAATTATTAAAGTAGCTGAAATGTATTGTGGAAATATCTCAATGTAATTTTAAGCTACGAAATAAATATACGTAGAGTTACTGTATTTGAAAGGAACAATTTTCTGTTAATTTACGAAAAGAACAATGAAACTAGATAATTTATTTAAAGCATTTTAATATTTATTACTTCTGTCACACAAAGGAATGCAACAGTACTGTTACTTAGTTCTTTTGTTGCTAAGGGAAATAACATTTTTAATCTATAAACCAGATTTAAATGCATAACCCTTTGACAAATTAATTGCTTTCAGTACGAATAAAAGTAATATATTCCAAAACCTATCACACATGAATTTTAGGATTTATTAATTGTTTTAAGAAACGACATTTACTTCAATTTGTGGAAATATAAATATTGAACAACATTAGATCTGAACATTTTATCATAAAATCATAATTAAAAATATAGAACAATTCACTACCATTAATAAACACAGTTTTTGCAATCTGAATATTAGGAGAAATTATTTTTTTAATAATTCCTGAACTTTGATTAACTTGAACTTAACTTTAACTTGAAGTTGATTTTTTATTTACATATATTTATTAAATTCAATATCTTTGTTTTGTTAAACTTTTTCCTAATGCTAATTTATGCTGATTTTTATTGATTCTTTTGATATACTTCTACTGTTATTTACTTTACTTACTACTCTTACTTACTCTTTTGATGTACCTTTACTCTTTAAATAATTTTATTGTGAATAATATTATTTACCGAATGCTCATAATTTGTACTATGGGCTTATGTGAACCACAGTCGAACCATATCATGAAGGGGAATCACTAACATTTAAAAATCATTTAGATTATTATATATAAAAAAATACATAAAATCATCCTAATAGTTTCTTGTAACGAGAACTGAATACCAGAAATAACGGTGGGCTTAATCTTTTCGTTTTAGAAAAGCTTTAATCTTAAATAACCCTTTTTCTCAAAATTAAACAAAAAGCAAGACTTTGAAATAAATTCAAAACTGTCTTTATAATTTAGCTAACAACTGTTTTGATCATTATTTAAATTGATATACATAAAATTCCTTCGTTTTAAAATGATTATCTAAAGCAACAAATGTTTGGTAATTGTCCAGATACATTCAAAGAGCCATCTGATCCTCACTGATGACGTTTGAATAAGTTAGCCTCCAAAGATGTCGCATTCAGTTTTGAGAATTTAAAGAACTATCGCATAAGCCTTGAGGTATAGAATTTCGTTACAGCAGTTGGGAGAACAAGGGTTTTGTTATGGCCAGAAGCATGCACGCACAAAAAAAAAAGAGCCCCTTTGCTACAACATCAACAGAAATTTGTTTTTATAGAAATTGGAATGCAGACATTAAATCATATTGCTAATATTTTTTGTATTTCTTAAAAAACAAAAAGTTATTTTTTTTCCATTTTAAAGTCTTACATATAACACATCGATCAATAACTCCCAAGACTAACCCAGAGATGGCGCTCGTAGTAAACCAGTACCCAGGTCTTTCTAGAGTACTAACCTTTGCTTGAAACGTGTCAAAATTTTAAGTCGATCGGACCAGGAAAAAGGTTTTTTGAAGTGAAGTGAAAAAGGTTTTTTCCAAGTGGGTGCCGGGATTGCTTTCGATGGAACAAAAACAGCAACGAGTCGATGATTCAGAAAGCTGTTTATCGCTATTTACTCGCAACAAAAAAGATTTCTTGCGAAAAAAAAAATTTTGCAAAAAAAATGTTGTTTTCAATGTTAGACTCGGGAGTTATTGATCGATGTGTTATATACTAAGGATATGAAAAGCAGAATTTTGAGATACGAGATATATTAGGATTTACCCAAATGATGGCTCCTCGTAAATTACAATCGAATTAAAATTGTGTTGCGTGTAATTTTTCGAAAACCTAATTTTTAACCCATCATTCTCAACTTCCCATTTACATGATTCTGATATAAAACAATTGATTTTGGTTTCATACAAATATACTTATTATCAACTTGATTGTACATCCCTGCTATATCCCTACAACGCTCTATGCAAATCTTCCATTGTTCAAAACAGTGCTTGAAGTCTTTAATCAGCTCCTTCATGGCACGTGCCGCATTCTCTTTTACAGTTTCAACAGATTCAAATTTTATTCCTTTTAATGCAGATTTGCAAAAAAGGTGGATGGTCTGACACAGGGATACTATACTTGGCCAAAACCTTCTTGACAGACAATGAGGAATAAATTGTCCTTCCATAATTCATGTCGTGTTATCCTTATTATTTCACGAAGTTCAGCAAGAACGAGAAGGTAGTAATGTTGATTAATAGTTTGACTTTCAAGAATCCAGTGAAGGTACACAATTAAATGAATATTGAAAAATACAATCATCATTGCTTTAAATATGGATTTGCTCATTCGAGCGTTTTTGACTCTCGGTGAAGATGGTTCGCTTCATTTTCAAAATAATAATTAAAGAACCACGAAGTTTCACATGTTATTATCCTTTCCAAAAAGTATGGGTCTCTTTCAATGACACTCAAATTGTCAGTACATACATTTTTGGGAGCTTCTTGTTCAAACGTGAGAATTTAGGAACCATTTTGGAACACACGTTTTGAATGTTAAAATTGCCATGCGGATTCTTTAAAAATTCTTAGTCTTCATAATCGTACAAATATTTAACCGATTGTCAAATCGAAACAGATTACTGGCGTTTTTAATACTTCGATTACATAGAAGATTGACCCGGGCTTGAATCATCTTCAACGTCCTCTCGGCTCTCTTGAAAACGCTTAAACCACTTAAAAGCATGTGCACGTGAAAAGAATTCATTGCCGTACACTTATTTCAATAAATGATAACTTTCAGTTTTATCCTTTATAGAAACAAGTGTTCGAGTTATTTTAATAAATGATAAGATTCAGAAGTATCATTTATTGAAATAAGTGTACGGTTTTCACTTAGTTTTTCCAAATCTCATGAGAAATTTCACAACATTTCTTGGCTCCCTTATCATTTTTCAGGTGGAACAAAAAAGAAATAACTCTTATCCGAACGAAGGTTATAACTATATGGATTTGCTTACAGAAGCGAGATGCATTGCATTTGAAAGAGAATGCTTCTCGCTAAACATCTGTCGGTCTCTGACATTTGGCGCATGCATACTTCATCTGTAGCAAAGTCAGTCTCGTTATTTAATTCCCACACCTCGTTTTTGTTGATTGAAAATATGGATACTCATCCACAATGTCTCTCCACTATGCTCTTTATATGAATATATGTCTTTATATTTATATAAAGACCGTTGGGAAATAACTTCGTAAACACATGTGAGAGAGCTGATGTAATTTCATCCTGCTTAATAGAATGTTTCATTGGAAGAAATTACTGATTTACAGATCTATGAACTGCATCAATAAACTCTTTGCAAATGAAATATTATATAATTTAGGCAATATAAAAAAATGAGTAATTTACCACTGAAAATATCACTTTTCAAAACCAGCAGCATATTAATTTGTTACTTTTTAAAAAAAGAAATTCATTTGAGATTGCTTCTTTTATCATGCATTATACTTCCAAAAAGGTTAATATTTCCATAAATATATATGTCGTATCTAATGTAAAATGGCTTTGAAATTCAATTACTTTATATTAATTGTAAATTAAAAAGCATATTACAAATTTATAACAAATTAGGAAAGACATACAGGCAAATCATATGCAAAGTATTTGAAACGGGTGTTTGTGTGTGTAAAACTTGTAGAAATTAATTCTTTACTTATGGAAAGTTCTATAATAAAAATTACTTCTAGAGTAAAATATTGTTTTTTATAAAAAAAAAAATATTGATTGAAAGTCTTTTGAAATGTATCCAATTTTTTGAAATTACTCATAAATTCAAAGTTGATGTAAAAATAGTACACACATATAGAAATTAATAATACTCGCATATCCAATATCCAATAATATATTTTATCTTAGAAAAAAATTAAATACTTCTATGGTTACATTAACATTTTTTTAAAAGAATAAGTATTTTTTACTTTAAGTAATGTAAGAAACACGTATTACGTATATATATATTATGTATTTTTTTGTATTCACTGTTCATCCTTTTTATTTTATTATAAGGCAGAAAGAAGAAAATTTTAAGGAAAATGTTTCAAATTCGTAAAAACTGTTTTGATGCAAAATTCATACTATTCCTATAACAGTAATTCAACGGAAAAATCGAACGTAACAAAAATTCTATTTAGGTGGTATTCTTTTGATAAAGAAAAATGCTTTGAAATATATAAAATGAATATGCATCAACACACACACAAACACATGCATTCACAGCTGAATCAAATAACATTCATTTGGAACACACAAAATTGGTAAGTGGAGTTGTTGCCATACAAGAATTGCTGAGAAACTCGAAACGAACTACTGACAATGCATACAAGAAAGGCTTCAAACGCCTGAAGCCAGAATACGAACAAAAAAAAATCAAAGGCAAATAGTGATGTAATGGTACCATCGTCGAAGCGGAAAAGCTGGACTGCGCAAAGAAAGACAAACAGAAAAAAAAAAAAAGAAAATATGACGATAGCATCTGGAGCAATATTTCATAGAGCAACTTCTCTGAGAAACAAAAATTACAAGCTTACTTAATATAGCAAATAACAATTTTTATTGATAGTTTTCTGATTTCCTGTTAGTATTAATCCATTAAAGAATCATTATAATTATTTTTTTGCCTTCTAACATACACAAAATGTAAAACTAAACTTTGTGCGTATTTATAGTTTAAATATATATATATTGCAATCGTTTTATTTATTTAAATGCATGTAAACTGATGCCTTGTTTATTTCTTGTGGTAAGAGCAATATGAGTGACTTAAAAAATAAAAAAAATAGTAAATATCCCATGCTATATCATTGATATAAGAATTTAATTAAAATGTAAAATTTCAAGAATATGCTGGCTAACTTAAGACTTAGTTTTGTTTTGTAATATCTAAATTTTTGAAGCCAGATAATTTTTATTTTGATTAATGTATAAATATTTTCCCTATACATGAATATTATTATGACATTTTCCAAAAATAATAGCGAGTTCTTATTTGTGCATTTGATATCAAAACAATTAATATATAATTGCTTTTAATATCTATTAATTTTATTGATTAATATCTATTGCGTACATTAAAATTTGCGCTCATTTTAGGATGAATGATAATGTTACAAAAATGATCTATTAATTTTATGGATTAACATCTATTGCATACATTAAAATTTGCGCTCAGTTTAGGATGAGTGCTAGTGTTATAAAACGGTTCTATTAAATTTTGTTTTATTAAATATTTATTTATGAATTTCGTTTTCGAAAAATGTTAATTCGTCAGAAAAAATATTGGGAATTACATTCTTCATTCAAAAATAAATGGTCTGAATGTGATAAAAATTGCTTAACTAAAAGACTGGGTACATATTGCTTAAAATAAGAGCAAAAATTTGTTAATTTGTTTTTCTTCTCTATTGAAAGAGCGGTAAATGGTTCTTAAGAAATAATGCTAAGAATTTTTTTACTAATTTAATATTTCACATACACAATTCTGATTTTCCGACTTTGCCGTTAGTAAACTGTTTCATTAAAATTCAATAAATTACTACTCAAGAAATAATCAATTTAGAAAATCAAACTAATTTTTGTTCCATTATTAGAGAAACCCAACAATAACTTATTATTACGAATGCGCAGCGGGAATTCTCACGCGTTCTCAGCCACAGATTCCCTGAAAAATCTACTTAATATAATATATCAATAACCACAAAAGAACGAAAAGAGGAAATTCTGAGTCAGGAAATTCAATAACGGCGACCCGATGATCACTCAAACCCCTGGCACCAAGCTTGTGTGCACAATTTGTCGCGTTAGCATTAAAACTTCTCAGTATTTAAACACATCTAATCTCTTTATTTGATCCATCTTCTTTTTTTACTTATTCGCTATACGTGTATATAAATATATAATACGAAACCACATTGTATTACTAGATTTTTAACTTTACTGAATATTTTTTCAATTCTACAAAGCAATCCCATTTCGTGCCAACCGATTTTCGCTAGTATAAACTACAACTCTAACTCTTACAACTTTTACATGATTAAATACAACATCATCGAGTGAGGTGTATAAATACTCGCGTTTCTTCGCCACTTAGCTTTTCAACATTCTTTCGCTAGCTAGCACCGCGGTCATGATTCTTTCATGTTCGACTTCGAAGAATATCACTAAGTACATGTACTTAATACACTGGCGTCAAAAATTATGGTCACAAATACATTTTTCCCAATAATTCAAAACTGTTACCACTAAAATTGAAATTTTTTGATTATATATATTCTTAAGACTAGGTAGCGCAATGGTAGCATCCAATTTGAAATAAATGGTATTCAGTTTTAATTTCGTAACACAACCTGAAAATCGACTATTTAACCATTTGAAAGTTTTGCATATTGTGCCTTGTATACTGCATTAAATCCCCCAAGTTTGACTGATTGGAGTGAGAATATATTCTCATAATCATTTAGATGAGTCAATGTGGTGGAGAACAGTTGGCAGGCTTGAAGCTCGGCAGCTTCACGCGGAGGGGGCTCTACATTTACAAGCACCACCGTGGTATTTTTTTCATGGAATCAATTCCAAACAAATGGAACTATCAACAGGACACACACACACAACATACACACACATATATATATATATATATATATATATATATATATATATATATATATATTAATTTAAATAAGTCATTGTTTTTTCACCAGATGAGGTTCTCAAATCAAATAACGACATAGAGTTGCCCCAAAGGTTAGTTAAGGAAAACACTAGTTGGTATTCGTTAAGTAATGTTTCATTAGCACAGTCAATCATAAGAGAATCCAAAACACTGTAATATCATTAAAGTGAAGCTCGCAAATTTTAAGTTTTTTTTTGCTGTGAACTAGTGAACTACTTCATAAAGAAATTCAAAATAGTTTGGTTTTGATTAAATATTGATTCTTGAAATTCTTAAAAAATAATTGAAATAAGGCTTTTAAGTAATACCTTTATGTGCTTATAGATGACTCTTTTTCTAATTCAAATTTCTTTTATTGTGTAAATCTTTTATCATTTCATTCCACTTTTTCCAGTCAACGACAATGCTAAATGGCAAAAAGGAGAAAAAATTTCCAAATGAGTTATGCTTTCACAATCCAGTATTGAAACTCCTTGAAAATTACTTACTTATCATAAAAAGTTCATAAATTTCATTAATTTATTAAAATTTATTGAAATCAGATTCCTTGTTTAATCATATCATATTCTTAGTTAAAGACTGTTCCCCTTCTTAACCATTTACGTTTATGTGCCGTGCTGTTAGAGACATTTTACTCACGATATCAGATAATTAAAGTAAATTGCATACATAAGGCTGTGAGATACCTCTTTATTTATTTACAGCCTTGTTCGCTGAATATCGTTCTTCTGAATTATCAAAAAATAGTATGCATGTTCCGTATAATCGAACTACTACAATCAAGCTGTAAATTTTCTTGTTTTTAACTACGGTTTTCGAGTTACGATTAGGATAATCGATTGACATTTTCGATAAAGTTTCTCTAAAGCAGTTAGCTCTTAAGAAATATTTATCGCGTGCGTGAAACGAGCGGAATATTCGCTTCTTGCATACATTGAGCATCGATTTAGTAATGAGTCAGTTGTTGACGTTTCCATCACGGATTTTAATGCATGCTTACCACAGATTTTGATCTATTATGTTGTATCTTCAGCAGCTATCTATGATAAAAAAAATCAAATTTAATTTTGAGAAAGAATTGCTTTTCAGCCTGTGAAGGTTATCAAAATGATTCATATTTTTGTTGTGCATAAATATGAAAGGAACTTGTGATATTGTCTGTTGACTTGTAAGACAATTAGTAAAGAAATTGGCAAATTTATGAAGTTTTTCCAAGTTTAAATAAGAAATTGCATTAATTGTAAAATGTTATTTGAGTAGATGTATGCATATACTATAAACAATTTAAATAATATAGTATAGATAACACAGCGCATTTTAGTTTTAAGTGATTGCTCAAAGATTAGAAATTGGATAGGAATGTTTTGTGTAATAATTTTTGTGATAAAATAATTTATATTTAACAATTTTTACTGAATTCATGTGAAGCAATTGTAAAATGTTCTTTATTTTATAATTGTAAATAAATTTAAATTAGAGTTGAAAAAGACAACAATGTCCTTATTTGTCACTAATTTTATTATTTTAATTCTAATGATACTTGGATTAGACAAGTAGTTACTTGCTTGAAACTGCTATTATCGAAAAACAAGACATTTAAACAGGTATTTTTTCCATGCTTTCTTCAAATTTTATTTAATTGCAAACTAACCATTGTTCAAAATTTAAGTTGATGACTTAAATTAAACTACAATATATTTGTAACTTAATCAAAAGGTACTATAAAGAAAGGGATTTTAAACTATATACTAAATTCACTTTTGTTGTCTTGTTTTTATTATGATAAAGGATTTATAATAATTTTAAAATACACCAAGGATCAAAAATTGATTTAAAAAAACGTTAGGTTTCTTAAGAAGTCAACATTTAATACCACAGTCACATTTATATTCTTA